>JAODKF010000087.1:1136810-1155383 GCA_026779585.1 Mormyrus proboscirostris | reverse complement strand
TGTGTGGTATGACTGAGTGGATGGACAGAGGAGGCACTGTGCCCACAGACTGGCAGGCCTGCTCAGGTGGGGTTAGGGCTGTGTGGTATGACTGAGTGGATGGACAGAGGAGGCACTGTGCCCACAGACTGGCAGGCCTGCTCAGGTGGGGTTAGGGCTGTGTGGTATGACTGAGTGGATGGACAGAGGAGGCACTGTGCCCACAGACTGGCAGGCCTGCTCAGGTGGGGTTAGGGCTGTGTGGTATGACTGAGTGGATGGACAGAGGAGGCACTGTGCCCACAGACTGGCAGGCCTGCTCAGGTGGGGTTAGGTCTGTGTGGTATGACTGACTGGATGGACAGAGGAGGCACTGTGTCCACAGACTGGCAGGCCTGCTACTGTAGGATGGAGTTATGTCTGTGTGGTATGACTGTTCTTTAGCCATCCATATATGTTTTGAGTGAAGGCTCTGGGGTTTGAGCTCCCTCTGCTCGTGTCATCTTGGAGTTTCCTCTGGGTTCTCTGTATTCCCCCCCACAGACAAAAAACATGCTGAAGTTAATTGGAGTTGCCAAATTTCCACACAGGCATGAATGGCGTGTGCCCTGTGATGGATTAGTGCCCCAACTGGGTTATTCCCATACAATTTGTATCAGTCCACCAGGTCTTAAATCCAGACCCAAGGCGATAAATATGAGTTAATGTGACTGTTATGTTTGTCTTAACTTTGGTCAGTCTGTCTGCATATAGACGCAGCAGCTTGTTTCAATTAATTTACACGTGAGTGTATATGTATTTCTGAAATTAGCAAGACGTCTTCCTTTTAAGATCTGTGAAATCTCAATTGAAAAAAACACCAAAAGAAAAAGATGAGATTAATTTAATCTCCACCATTGTACAATTAGATTGGTATGTGGGCTAATTACCACAATGATTACCTTTAACATTGACCCAGAAACAAAATCAAGAGTTCTGTTCATGCTTTGTTAACTAGTCACCAGTTTTACAAAGAGCAGAAGTGAAACTCTGACATAAATCAGAGGGTAAAAAATTAGACAAACAGTTTAACAGTTTTTAAATCAGTGTGATCTGGAATGAAGTGGCACCAAGTTCCTGGTCTGCTGTGGATGTTCTTCTGACCAAAAACAACATCTGAACAGCTGAGGTCGAGTGTCTGGGCACCTCTGCAATGTTGTCCTAGTAGGAATCTATGTGATAGCACCACCTTGTGTAAGCAGAGGACACTGCGCCTGCAGCTGATAATACTGAGTGTCCGCCAAACCGCTAGGCGAAGCTTGCCAGCTTCCTATCTCCTCTACAGTGACTCTTTGCCTTTCCTCTGTGTTTTACCCAGAATGCCGCTGTGTGGGTGCTAGCTATACCTCAGCGGGAAGGCAATCCCAGCTGATTGGCTGACAAGACCGAGGGCATGTGGCAAGCTCTGTATCTCTGCTTCTTCCCAGCAGACCCTTCAGAATTATGTAACCTCATATGTAATGTTACAAATAAGAGGCCACCCGTCCCGTCAAACACATTGGGCTATTTCATTATCCAGCACTGGTAGAATTTCTAGTGCGACTTAAATGAATGTGAACATTGTGCTTTCCCAACACAGCTAAGAGGCCCTTTCCAAACTCTAACCATCCTTTGGGTAAAGAAATGTTGGTAACACTTTCTATGTGTTGCTTTATTGATCCCCATGCAATAAATTCTCTTTTCGTCTGCCCCATCTTGCCACACATATACAGGAGCGCAAGTGTGGTGGAAATGTAACTATTCCACTGAGGTCTGGATTCAAACCACAGCTACAGAGGCTTTGCCCACTGAGCCACAAGCTGTCCTCATACTTATGAATGACAAGTCCATAACACACTCATAACACAGTATAATCCATTCATAAATCATTATAAACATGGATATTTTAACAGGCATAACATATTATAGCCATGTTAATTATGCATTGTGACTGCCTTATGAAGCTCTCATCCAGAATGCACTATTGATACCTTTGTAGTGCCATACAAGGCATCCTTAATTATTATAGCAACCATTATAATGCATTATGAAGGTATTTATAGAGTATTATAGAAGAGAGCTTCATTGGATCTTATGAAATATTACAATACTTAATACATTACAGTATGACACTATAATGCCATATGACTGTCAATAGGAGATGATGTAATGCTTCATTAATCATTATACCGACCATTATGATGCATTTTGAAGTTGTCTATAATACATTAGAAAAGACAATTTTGAGTGTCACCAAAATGATTTTTTGATTATTATTATATTTATTATTATTTTGATCTGTGCTAAAACGAACTTACAGTAGAGAAATAATCTGAGGCATTAGCCTCACAAAGGCGCCCTGGAGGGCAGTTGCACATGCTTTCAGGATGTTTTTAAACAGCTGGTTTGCTCAGTGCTCATTGGTTTAGGTGCATAGAGTAAAAAGCTCAACATCTGCGACTGGCTAGACCAGAGAGACATGAAGCGCGGTCGCTGAGGCAGAAAGCGGCATCAAAATGAGTCAGTGTCCTCTGCCATAAAAGCCAGATGTTTCTAATCTGTCCTGAGATTTGTTCAGCACCAGTGGTTTTGCTTGACATCAGAAGTGTGAATTTAACATATCAGTCATGCAGACTTGCTTTGCCCAGGTTCTAAGGCAGGAGCTGTGGATGAGCCTCCGCCTTAGCTGAGAATGCCACAGGAAAGCAGAACTCGCCAGTTTACTGGCAAACGACGGAAGACTGGGAAATCTGCCGCCTGAACAAAACAAGTGGCTCATAACAGCCATTTTCCTCATTGAATACCAAAGGGCTTAAATTGTGATATATGTCTTAATTCTTTGCCTTTCTGCTCTCAATTTGCCAAATGTTATTCCTGCCAGAATGGCAGATTGCGGTTCTTTCATGACGGCTACGGGCTTTTCCCTCCGCTACCACAGGCACCCAGTCTCACAGCTAAATGCCCCTGGACCGCATTTACATTACAGGCCTCATGTGCCAATGCTACCTCTCCTGCCCTCCCCGGGAGCCATCATTACTCCCAGGCGCGAGGCGGGGAAGGTTGCTGCTCCCATGCCGCAACCGGGTCTCCGCTTTGAACGGTTAAGGTTCTCGCAGCTCACAAGATGATCGCATTCCATGGCAAATGACCTCAGTGCCAGTGACCCAACAGAAAAGGAGAAAAAATCCTGTAGGACTCCTGGCTCTTGTGGCTGGCATCGTGCGACCAGACTTTATGCTACTGCTTATGGCTGGTATCAGGTTTAAAACCTCAGGCCTGGCCAATAAAACAGCTTAGGGCCTCCCCAGCTGTCCAATTACACTGTTCAGCAATTACTGGGTGTCAATGCAGTCCCTACCTGCTGGCGGACAGAGCCCACAGACCCTATGGTAAGTGTGAGACAAGCAGAAGCATTCTTCTGATATGGACTAAAACAAAGATTTGGAGGAGCATCATGGAACATTTTTTAAAAAAAATGCAACCTCTAGATCCAATGAAGGTGAAGGAGAAGCGATCTGTCAAAAATTTCCACAGTGCATACTAAAAAAAAAACAGAAATAAAATATTCTGATTCGAGTAAAGCTTGGAAGGTCCCAGGTGTTCACCTACAGTATATCCCACAGTTGCGCTGCTGCATGCTGTTTTCCACAGGAAAGCACAGTAAGGTGCCGCAGTGTTTATGAGAACATTCTTACTGAGAACACCATACAAAATAAACACTGTGTCAGAGATTGGGTTTGCGCACGTCTGAGTTAGTGTTTCCCTGCGTGCCAGGCAGACTTAAGAAGGCAGTGGGAAACACGCGCATGCCAGTCCGTAGCCTCCCTCATTGCTGATACCGATTTACTGATTTATTGACTGGCAAAAGTTTGTTTTTCTTTGTTCTGTTTCTTTCTTGCGCTCTCTCCCTCATTTTAGGTGCCCCTCCTACTCGTGTAAACAGCTGAGAGCGAGGAATGAAAGTGCCAAGCCCAACACAAACAGCTCCATAAATCTTAACCAGGGAACCAGTGCTCCCCCCGGACCCCCCCGTCTATAATTCTGTTCATGCAGCTTTCGGCTGACAGGTATATATATATATATATGTATATATGTGTGTGTGTGTGTGTGTGTGTAATATTTGCTGTTCACAGGGTTAGCCCAATACTACCTTTTGCTCCTTGTTTGAGGTCGGGAGTGGGGGGGGGGGGATTTCCTATGGAGTATGACCCAAATCAACAATTTTTAAAAATGCCCATCCATCCATCCATCCATCCATCCATCCATCCATCCATCCATTTGTCTAATTCTTAGCTATGGTGAAGTACAGAGGTCCACCACATGACTCATCTAGAGTTACCAGTTAGCCTTAGAGATCTTAGGTAGGCACCCAGCACCTACGTGAAAAAGGGACAAATTAGGGCGGGATTACAACCCATCGCAGTACCCCAGGCTGAGAGCAGGGCAGCCTGCACAGTCAAACTCCCGCAGAGGAGTGCTGGCATAATGCCTGAGCAGAAACCTGAATGCTGCTCAGAAGCAGACGCCTCTCACACTGCTGCCCTGTGCTTCTAACTGTCGCTACGGCTGTGGGGCTGCTGCTATGATTTTAGTCAATTTAGTCAGTTAGTCAAGAGCCACTTCTGCCGCCACACCTCCATCCTTCATGCGGTAACGTCAAGTGCCTTACAGAAGCCTTCAAGAAGCAGCAGTATGCCACACAGTCAGCCCCCACTCGTCTCGCTCACGGAGGCCTGTGGGTGAGCCGTCCAGATGTTTCTTTGTTTACATGGCACTTGGATGTCGTTGCACCCTCATTTCATGCCTAATGGGACATTGCATGTCTTTGGAAGTGGCTGAACCGTTTTCCACATGCACTTCTCAAGTCAACAGTGGAAAATTTGCCTGTTTAATTCAAAAACTGACAGATTGGCCACAACAGTGTGGAAGGGCTTTTGGAGACAAATGAGATGTCTGCCAGAAGTGGCAGGAACGCCACTTCCATTCAAGCAGTTTTTAGCATTTTCTCTTTGAATAAAATTAACCGCACAATGGATCAAACGTTTTTTTTTGCACAACTGAGCAGGATTTCCTGGAAACTTCTAAAGGTCGAAATTTTGGGATGATCTATTGTAGCAGACAGCTGATGTGGTTCCCACGCAGCCCCAAGACAAACCAGTTATCATCTTGCTGAAAAAAAAATCATTTCTTCTTCCTTCATTCCATCAACCCCTTAATACCTTTGCCCTAATAAAAATGCATTCAACGGTATTTGCAGACCAGATAACTGTCTTTTGGGATTACTTTAAGGTCTTGGAATGCAAAGGACATCGAACTGGAGCTCTAAAAACACTTGACATCTGCTTTGGACCAAAAAATAGAAACCGAACTGCTCGAAAACGATTTCCTCCTCCAGTGTCATCCCTTCGTCCATTTCTGCCCTGCCTCACAGCGAGACACAAATAACTTCTTATCACAGACATTTTCACTAACAGGTCCCTGTTTGTGTTTTGACTGAAGAATCTTGGAAGCCTTTGGCTGCCGGGGCCCCCCCCCCCCCCCCGATAGGCCACCCGAGGGTGGTGTTTGGCCCCCATATTCTCTCCAAATTCAGGCACCCCCGATTTCAGTGCTGAGGGAATGGGCTGGGGCAACAATCATATCTCGCTCTCTCTCTACTGTGCTAATCTATTAAAATCTCCGGGAAGCCACCGCTCATATCTCCCCTGGGGGAGGACAGGGGTCACTGACTGTCACCCAGGAGGGATCCATGACTGGATCCAGGAACGTCTGCCAAGCAGTAGATGTACTACAAAAGACAACACCCTGACTGCTACAGGAGCCCAAAACCAAACCAAATCTCCCACAGACAGGGTCCATATAAACACATCTCTGGTGCAAAACAAGCCCCGAAAACAATGCCTCTGGACTATTTATCTCATGCTGCAAATTCACAAGACTTTTCAGGATTTTGACTAAATATATTGCTAGACGGATTAGTACAATTAATTTTCATTTTGATCCTCACCAAGAATCTTTATAAAATCAGTGATGCACCACACTAGCACAGAGCTCTTCCATTTCTGACTGGCATTTTTATTGTCATGATTTTTACAAGCTTTTCAAACCTGTAGATTGTTGCGAAAACTTTCAGGTTTCCCAGCAATATCTGCTTTGTATAATATTTAAAGGCAAATTATTCAAGAAGAAAAAATCCATCTTAGTCCTGACCTGAATGGTTTATAAAAGAAGGTGCTCTACAAAATTCCACACAATGCTCTGGTGTTACAGCAACGACGCATGAAAGGAGGGATGAGGTAATTATTCATCGGACCAAGTTTTTCTGCTTTTGACAAACAGTTAATCTGCCGCCATGTAACGGCAAGCAATTCTGAACTCCAGAAAGAGATAAAAAGACAAATCACAGGCGGGAAGATCTTTTTAGCGGGACAGAAACAGCGCAAGGATGGACCCTCACTCAGAATGTCTGTCTGTCTGTCTGTCTCTCTCTCTCTCTCTCTCTCTCTCTCTCTCTCACACACACACACACAAAATGATATGTTATATAATATATATATATTACAAAAACACAGAAGTGGAAAGAAAGTCAGTGAGAAAGTTAAGAAAACTCACATATAATGTGCCATTACTTTATTAGACATGTTAGATTATTATAAATAATAATAATAATAATAACGATAGTAATAATAATAATAATAATAATAATAATAATAATACTAATGAGAGTAATGATGATGAGTATAAAATGCATGCTCCCACCTTAATCAGCATGAAGCCGTGTCAGAGGGACGAACGCTCCAGGCTGGGGACTCTGAACAGCAGGCGAGAACATGCTCTTAGTTTTTATGTATGGGTGGGTGGAGTTACACCGTTCTGAGGAGGTGGACTGAGTGACAGAGGTGGACAAGTGTGTGTGTACGTATGTGTGTGTGGGGGGGGGGCAGGCAGGATGAAAAAAAAGGGGTGAAGAAGCCTGAGCAAGAGGACGTCAAGGAGAGAGAGAGAGAGAGAGAGAGAGAGAGAGAGAGAGATGGAGTAGAGAGAAGAATATTCCGGGTGAAGATAGAGTTTATGTTGAGCGTGATGAATGTTCATGGTTGTGTGTGTCGGCATGTCGTTCAGAATAAAGGAAAACAGACGACGAGCGTTTATCTAGGGGAGAAGGATAGAACTCTCATCAGAAACGGCGAGCATGATAGACAGGCATTTCCTCCAAACATTGTGTGTCGGGATGCAATCTGGTTTTACGACCCTGATTTATTTTTTTCAAAAGCTAGGAATTTACTGCTGGTTGGTACAGAAGGTTGTTGACAATAGTTGTTAGAGGGGTTAAGTCAGCAGTCAGCTTGAATTACAGTCATTCCACATGTAAAGCAGGTTTATCTCAAAGAGACTGTATAAGCTATGAGCTTGCTCTTTACTTTTAATTTTAGGGGATCAATAAGACATTTTTTGTTATCATGCCTGGTGTCTGTGGTTTAGTGTTGGGGCGTTAAAGCTGATCTGTCAACAGCTGCCTCGGTGAATTGCCCCTTCCGTCACCCCAGGAAATCACTACATCAACTGACAAAATACGGTGCTCACAGGGGCTCTTGGGGCTCTTGCTTAATTCAGTATAAATGTTGTGAATTTTTTGGTTTCATAACAAAGGTTCATTGACAAGCGATGTGTAACATCTGCACGTCTTCCACACAGACATTTTCTTTTTATTAAGTGTCATAACATTTTTTGACTGACTCGTTCAGTTCTGTTCTCACCGTTTTGCCATTAATTGCATTGAGAGTCATTGGCTCCCACAGGGATACTAAACACAGATATTTGGTATTTAATGTTGTTGCAAAGGTGTTACTATTTACAAGGCACCCAATGATGCTTGTCAATAATTTTTTTAAATCAGATCAGCTCCTTTAGAACTATGAGATCAGTTTCAAATTATTTCTATTTGAAATGCATTTTTTACATAAAATATTGCTTGTTTCTAATGTGATACAATTTTGTAAACGAATGAAGTCATGATTTTTGGTGCAAAACCAATACATTTGTATGTTGGTATTGGAGCTTATATTGTCATTGTGATAATTCATGGAACTTGTACATAAAACTTAACATTTATTTATTTATTTATTTATTTATTTATCATTTTGGTTATTTATTATTTTAATTAACTCCACAGGCTGGCTTTTGCCCTGGTCTGTGTTAGAGACTAGCTGAGTTTCCATGCCATGGGAGAGACAGTTTTGGGAATGGAATAGCGGAGTAATGATCTCTTCACATACTCTTGGTCAGTTTTCCATATGAATACATCTTTCCCAATTCGGAATTAATAAACAGTCTCAATCCCAACAGCTGTTAAAAATCTTAAATTTAAAAGCTGTTAAGGATATTTGGCATGGGGTCAGAGTTACTTTTGTCCATTTCAATTGTTATTGATATAGAACTGTCTATAAGCTATTGTCTGTATTTTCAGCTCAATAGAGTTGTCCTTACTTATTGGGGATTGCTGAATCCTAAGGTTTTACATATGCATGTAAAATCATTTATGCCAGAGGTGTTGTTACAGTATATGTACCGTACTGTATTTTAGTGTTTTATGAGGCCATAAGGCTAGTCTCGGACTACAGGCCCAACAGAGAAGGCGTCTTACTTAAATCTCAAAGCCAAGATAATGGTTGACTTCATGATGGCTGCTGAAATTTCTTCAATGATGCTGATAATTGAAGTTTTCTACAGTTTGAGGAATTCCGTGATAGTAGACTGGCATGTGGTCACTGTTGGCATAATATAATTGTATTCTAAAGAAAAAAGATTATATAATATGAAGATTACATATTTTAAAATATATTGTAATTTATATCTGAAATGTAGGAAACCATCTAACCAAACCAACAGGGTAACATATTTCTGTAGCCACTTGAGTAATTCCTTCACATACATTACATTTAGCGACCCTGTTTTTTTTGTAATTTCAGGATCATTCAGGGACATTATTACTTCTTATCCTCCAATGAAAGCACAGAAATGGCAGTGGGCAGTTTTTTTTTTTACATAGAGTGATTAATGAGAGTATTAACATGGTGTCTGGGTCAACAAAGGGCTGTGAAAGAGTGCAATGTTTCCACATAATCATGACTGGGCTTTTTAGATTGGCATGGTACCCAGAGCAGAGGCTTGGGGCAGACCTGTGCCCTCAGTCCCGGCAGGATAAATTATGAACTTTAAATTCTCTGAAGTCCCCAAGGTCCCCAGTCAAAAAATAATGTCCTGTCAACGTTTCCCCCAGCATGCTTCAAAACAGCAACTTAATGTGACTCTATTAACATGAGTGTTGTTTGAAATGTGTATTGCCATAAAGTTGTGAGTTTATAAGTTCTCACCCGTCCATTTTAAGGGTACCGAGGGACATTTCCCGTAACCACTGGTTTCTTAATACAGTATATTCTGGATATTTATATTATCAAACATAATGGTGCTGGAAATACTGAATTGCCAGAATGGAGGCTTTTCATACATTCATAAGCAAACATTTGCTTTTACTAAAGGTATTTGAATAAGAGGTAAAGTCCTATGAGGTCATCACATTCACACAAAGAGGCTGTTACTTAGGCCAAATAGGGAGCACAGACTGAAAAGTGATTAGACTAAATTATCCGGATTTACTCCTCTGGATCCAAATTGAGTGAGAATTGTTTATTGTGACTGGAACTTTTGAAAGCAAGTTTTACAGCTCCTTGTCATTCCATGATCCAGAATCTATTTTTATTTATTTAGTTTTTACAAAACAAACACATATTAAAGCAATATCTTTATTTTTATGCTCATATGGGGATTTGGTTATAAGGTCCAAACCCCTGCCTGTTCTCTGTGCTCCTGAGCTCAAAAACATGAACTTCCAATAATTTAACTAGTCTAAAATGTACAGTCAACTCTTGCTGTCAATTATATTACATCACAACTATATACTGTTTGATAGCCAAAATAATTCAATTTCTTTTTTGTTTTATTAGGGTGGAAACCTAGAATTGTTTGTCTGAAAATCATTGCAGGGACTGCTAGATGAAAGATAGAATTCTAAGTATTCACATCTGTTGGGTTTCTTGATGTAAATGACGGTAAAATATGCAGTTCAGACAGTCTAATGAAAGTGAATGCAATGGTCTCCATACACGATGAGGTGAACGAATGTCATAGGCAGGCAATGTATTGGTTTCAGGGTTAGAGAGCTGTCTCACAAGGTTTTGGGTCCAAGCAGAGAAGACATGATAGACAGAGGGTATTTATACAGTTAGAAAAATTCAGTCTTACAGTCTAATTATCCGTTTCAAGTATGCGTATTGTTTAGATAATTCTCCTCATACTCTCCAAAGAAAAAAGCAAGGAAAAAAGAAAAGACTAAGAAAAATAAGCATCAGAGTAAATAGCACTGTAACGTGCACGTTCCAGCTGTTCCTGTATGGAAAAAAATCACAAAGCAAGAAGAAAGAGTGAAAGATGAGCATCGTACGACGTGAAAAGGGGGCCGCCGTTCCTCGGGAGCTTGTGGTCGTTTCCAGGACACGACTGTAGCTCAGCAAAGCATTCACACCCCCAGATCAACACAGGTGTGTTTAAGGTGCAATTCAACATATGTGGCTCTAATTTCTTAATAAGCTCTTAATGGGCTTGTTTTTTTTAAAACCTAAACCTCGTCTGCCCTTATTTCATTCACTTATAAGATATTTGCATCTAGAACAGCTGATATGACAAAACACAAAACGTGAAGTCATTCGACGAAAGTTAAATAAAAAAAAAAAAGCATTCATTTTAGCTTGCATGGTACATTTTTACATAATTGTTTGAACCCCTTTAAAGAATAATGGGTTCTAAGAAGTTGGAGTTTCTTCCACCTCAAGTGGGAAAACCTAGCATGAGCAAACAATTCTTTGAAGGGTGACTGTTACCCAGATAGGCCCATCCATTTTGCATCTCTTGTACCCCCAAGGGCATGATTCTTACTTTTGTGTACTGGTCAATGGGTTTGGAATGAGAGGAATGGGGAATGGGTAAACTTCTTTGCGAAGGGAAGAAACTAGACATCATTGTATCTGTGGTTGTGGGGGGGAGGGGGGGAGCGGAACAATATACTTGATGCCTTGGCTGTTTGGAGGCCTGTAGGGTGAGAAGTGAGAAGTTTGCATCAATAGAAGAGATGGAGAACTTTGCAAGAATGTAGTGATGCAGAGACGTCTCCCAGATGTGCAGGAAGGGAGAAGAAGAAAGGAACAGCTGAGTACCATTCATGCAATAACAACATGAAAAAGGTGGTTGCGAGGTCATCAAGTCAAATCAAATAAGAGCCAAGTAACTTGCTTGTCTTCATTATTCTCCCCATGTCTTAACAAACAGGAAGGCAACACAACTCCGGTTATAAGTTTAACTTTGCTTAATTACAGATGTATTCTGCAGCTGGAAGAAAAAAGATGGAAATTCCACTGTATAACTGCATTGTGTTGCTTCTAGAAGATTGATTGGTGTCTGTAGAGTCCCATAGTTGCTCAGTCTCTCACAATAAAATGGGGTTTGATTGAGCTCTCCCCTTATTGACATCACTGGCCTGGGTTCAGGTTGAGTACCCTAGTGTTTTCAAGAAAAATTACAACCATCTAGTTTGGCTGCAACCTGAACACATTTTCCTGTGAGAACATTTTTCAATCGGTCACAACTTTCCAAAAAACACAGAGGGCTTTAATAGCGTTGCACCATGTCACACGACATTCCCTCATAAGCTGGTCAAATTAAGAGACGGGAAATATTTTCTGCTCTTTGTATATAAGTGAATTATTCCTTAATCTTGTTTTACACCATTTGTTATAAAGTGTGTACCATTTCATGATTTATAAAGACATATAAAGATTTATAAAGAATGATTTATTTCAACAAAAACTTGCATAACCTCATAAAGGATGATAACGTAAAGATTATGGAGACCTTTGGGGAAACAGAAACTGTGTATAAGACTTTTTTTACAGAGACTATTTCAATGTACTGTATGATTTAAGACCACTTCAGAAATTAAAGTTCTTTGATTGTCAAACACAGTGCTACATGGTATATGCTTGTCTTAGGTTAGGACTCTAGTTGAGAATGTTGGGTAGAATCCATAAGTATTTGAGTCTGGATTTTTAAATTCATATATTTAAAACTGATTGTAATCGACTTCCTCAGAACACATAGACCAGACCTAAAATCAATTTGTCATTTAGTTCTTTCCTGGGCTTATACTCCCAACCCCACCAAATGGGAAGTCTTTGGGGGGAAAGGGATTGTAAATGATTGGCAAAGATTTATCATGACACTTTAATGGAGAATATCATCTCATGCTTTCCCACCAGGACAACTGGTTCCATCAATCCATCAATATAGTTTTACAAGAATATTAATCCAATGTCTTATTTTTATATGAATTTTTAAGCTTTATGGCTGGCTATAAGCTTTAGGTGAAAGTGCAGTCACATCTTGATGCCTGGTTATTGTATTTTACTGTCCAATGCTCTGTATTCACCTAGGTTCCATGGTACAAACAACCATTGGATCTCACATCTGGAAACTGAAAGGATATTACTAAAGCTTTGGATCATGGGTTATTGGGGCAGGCTGCAGACAAACTGTCTTGGAGACCTAAGGATACTGCTTCTCTTTTCCAGTGGTAACCGTAGTCAGCTGGATCTCAGACACACTCTCAAAAGCGTTCCATCTGCAGAATTTCTCCTGCCATGTTGAACTTTATGTCGGCCTTTCCACAGCCAAAAGACACGTGCGATCTTCTTATCCACAAAGGGATTTTGGAAGCATCTCAGTGATGCGGGATAAAAAAATATATCACTAGTGCGTGATAATATAAAATATGGAATCGCCAGAATTAATTTGTTATGCGTAAATTAATCACAGTGTAACTGTCTGGTGTAGCAAACGCAGTAATTCCATATTAATGTGTTGCAAAAATACAACGGATATATCCCATATGTGGTCCAGTGCGAATTCACAAGTGAAAAGCCAGGGATACTTTTAAAATAAAGATATCTTACATTCACACACTTGGATAAACAAAGATGAAAGTATCCCACGTCTCCTGCTCAAGGGGAAATTTAGAGCTTATTGGTTGACATAGTTAAACCATCTCAATCAAAATCAATCAAACCCTAACCTTCTTAAGACCTCATCAGTTATACATCACTGTGATGTCATCACCCACAAACCTTCTCATTGGTCATTCATACACAGAGGTCTTGGTCCGTTCTTTCCATACAGGACACTGCAGCTTTCTTCAGCTTCTCCAGATATTGGTAAAAGTTCTCTCAGGTCGGGCCCTTCACCAGAAAAGGTGTTTGCTATTTTCATTTTGTTTCTGTTTTTGCCAAGTGCAGCATATATCTTTTTCTCATTTATCTTATTTTCCCAGTTTTTTGTTCACAAACATTGGGGCCACTGGTAGACTTTTATGTATTAATACTTTCCAACATTTATGACTATACCAATGCTATATTGGATATTTGAAAGGGGATTGTGCCAGAAATACAGGATTTCTTCATGCATATCCTACACTTCTACTTAAATATTGTAACTAACCTTTTTTCATTTAAATATACAAAATACTTACTTATACAATACTCAGTGGGTTTTGAGGCAAAATATGGTGGCAGGAAGACCATGTCACTACTAAACAGAAACCTAAACTTTCACAACGGAAGGACACAGTTGTAAACTCCCACGAGGCTCAGTCAAACATCTTAATTTGTATATTTTTAACAGTCATCTATAGCAAGTAACTCAAGACATATATTTGTAGTTCTTCCTCTACCCAGGGCCATTACTCCAGAGATCTATTGGAGAGCAGCGTGGATATAAACGCTGGCTGTGTTTGAAGACTCTAACAATGTGGAACTCATTATTGATGTGTTCATGGCATTTCTAATTGCTTCTGCATGCAACTAAAGTTTCAAGGCTGGTGCCCAGTATGGGTATTTAGCTCCCATGTGTGTTCTGTTAGTGGGTACTTCGGGGATGGGGGTGACTGATCATTGTGAGTGAAATGCACTACATTCTGTATATTGTTTTTGGAGGGAAATTAAAATGATCACATTGTCATCCTGTTATGCAGAATCCACTCCGTCTCAAGCAAGTGGTTATGTGGCTCCATGGATCTGATTGATGGCTCTGATACTGTGATGTGACTGATGTGAACTGGGACCAGTGACTTATAGTTTGACTATGTCCGGTAATAATCTGTGGTTGAACACACAGGAGAAAGAGAACAGGATTGTAGTTGCTTTGACCTAATTGGGCTATCAGCTTGAATATAAGAATTGCCAAGAATGTACAGTCCAAAAGTGAGAGAGACATGTGACCTGGAGGAGAGACATGTGACTTGCAGGTGGGACATGTGACTTGCAGGTGGGACATGTGACCTGCAGGAGGGACATGTGACGTGCAGAAGGGACATGCGACATGCAAGAGGGACATGCGACATGCAACACACCACTTGTAAATATCTTACTTTCTACCATGTAATCCAATGTAATGAAGTGTGAACATTGTTCCATGTTTCGAGATTTTGCCAGATTTCATTTATCATGAACAGTAAGAGTGCAGCTACTTGGTCAGTGTAGCTGACCAAGCTGCTCTCCGGGAGTCAGGAGCACCGATGGACATCTCCACCGATCAACGAGCCTGATGGACGCCAATGCTAATGAAGCATTATGACACTAAAAACATGAATTACAGATCCTGCAGACACATTCACTATGGACGTTTTACGTTCAATATGGGTGTTTTTGTTCTAGTGAATATGCTGTATAATTTTGTATTTATTTTTCCAATAATTTTATTTTTCATACCAATGCCACCCATAGGAGGACACGTTCCCTCCTGAGGTTTGGTTCCTCTGGTTTCTTTCTATTGCTATTTCAGTTTTTCTTTACCTTGCTGCCATACAGTAGGTTCACTCAATAGGGACCTGTGTCTGTCCACCAGTGCAGCTGCTTTGAGGCAGATTTCTGTTAGCGATATATAAAAAAAATCCGAATTTGAATTTTGAATTACGCTTGCTCACTGATGCCTTTGACAAAGTGACTTTTGGAATAAATAAAGGAGAATAAATCAAAGCAGCAGAGTGTTTCCAGACAGTATTGTAGCTCCTTAAAGTGAAATATTACAATAAAGAATCTTTTTAAAGGAATGTGCGAAAATCAGAGGCCACAGCATTAGCTATGCAACTAAATGTAAATAAAAACTGGGAGTCTCTAGAAACATCCATGGAGCACCTCCTCTGAAAGGGACCGTTATCGTGACCTGCTGCATGAGGCGACAGCTTGCCCACGGCGGACTCCCTGAGAATCTCAGCAATTCGACAGCGCAGAGTGGAAGCCCTGCAATTACGTGAACTGCGGGACCTCCTGTTTGCTCGCTAAACACTTGGAGTTCTCAGCATCTGGTTCAATGTTTGTCATCAGGAGTGAGGCAGCAGAGGTCGATTCTATGGTGTCAGAAACATCTGCAAAGAGATTACTTCCCAGCTCAGGGGAACCCAATGAGCAATGCTTGAGTTATGATTTCCAGACTCTGTGAAAATCATCTTCAGTATAATGACTGCAAATGGGAGACGTCTTGCTTTCAAACGAAGGTGATATATACTTGATTATAAAGGTCTGTCAGTAGAAGGGAGGGAGATTTATGCTAAATACAACACATTTTAATACTGGTTTGTGTTTGCAGTGAGCAGTATTTGTACAGCTGACTCTCTTATTGATGCTTTTGGGGGATCAAGGAGCAAAATTGGCTTAACAAGGAACTATACTGATGCTTAACTAAAGAGGAACTACAATGTTTATGTATATATAAGGAAATGTGGCAAAAAAAAATAAAATAAACCCCTAACTGCCCAATAAAAAGACTAATCCTAGTTTTGCTGGTGGTCTCCATCCATAGCGTTGTGTAGAAACAGACTCAGGACATGAGTCAGCAGTTTGGACTCATTGTCGGACCCAGATTGCCTCACCCCTGTGGTGTCTCATAGGTTAACACTGGAGTTCAGTGAATAAACAACCGTCTTAGAAACAGAGGCCTCGTATAATCTGGCCTGGGTGACGGGAGTCACTCGGCTGTGGTTCTGCTCTATCCTCTTAGGCACCATTCCGCAGATATAATGTTTAAAGCACCTTACAAATTGGATTAATTTGGCTGATTTTAGCATCATGTGTACAGTTCCGCTCAGAGACCCTGAAGATGAAGGTTCCAGACATTCACCGAGTGACCTGACCTGTAACAACATTCCACCTCAAATTCAGGGTGGTCCAACACACTGCTCTGTGCTTCTGAATTTCTAGCCTTTCGAGATGGTTCTTTGCTGCCCTCTGTGGTTTCAGACGAGATGCTGTCATGGTCCGCTTCATGCATGTGATAAATAACTTTGGGGGGGCTGGTGATTCTACATTTGGTCATAAATCCATTTCACTGTGGGTCTCTTTTCAATAGAAAAGTCATTCTTTTAAATGGTTAAAACCTACTTATCCCTTGTACTAAAAATAAATCTCGTATTACTGCCTTGTGCCAGTAGGCTCTGGGATAGACTCCGGACCTCCTGTGACCCTACATAAGACAAGAGGTTTCAGAAAAGGGATGGGTGGATGGATGGATGGATGGATGGACAGATGGATGGATTACACGATCAGAGTGGTGGCCACATCTCCAACTCTATACAACCGGACACAAGAGACCATTGCCCAAAATACTAAATTTGATATTATTACCACGATTTTCCAGCATATGTCAGACATAAGCCTTCCTAGCCTTTCTCAGTAGAATATGCTGTTTAATTTCTTCACCATTATAACTACCATTTTTTGTTCAAAAGATTAATAGCGAGTGTGAACAATACAATAATAATCTAATCATTGACATCCTTTGTTTCAGATTATCAAAAGATTTTTTATGCTTCCTCTATATATACTGCTTTTGAGACTGATAGGATATGTTTCAGAGAAACTAATTCAAGCTAAAAAAAAACAGATCATCTATATGAGGCCAACAGTGTTCTACAAAAGTCCAACAACTGTCCCAGAATGCACTGGGGTTAGTGTGAGTGAGCCCAGACTGTGTGAATTACTGGGTGATCCTGGTTCTGGGATGCCCATCTGAGAGGAAATAGTAGGCTTAATTAGTTCAATCTTCAGTACTGAAACAAAAAATGTGTTGATTCACATAATGCATAAATACCTGGAATCTCACTGAGAAGCAACAAAAATAAAGTTGGAAGAAGCGGAAAATGGCACGTCCATTGTAACCATAGCTGGTAAAAACGGGTGCTCCTGACCATGACTGTGATAGCGTCTCTAGATGAGGTGCATGCTGTGCAATATTCTTCAGCTCCGTTTCCAAAACCAAGCAGTTTATAATAAAACAGTAACAGTATAAATTATACAACAGCACATGAGGAAAGGGCAATGAAAATGCATTGCAAATAAAACCATGTGTACATACAGTACACGTATCCTCTTCATGCATGCTGGAGGACTCTCGGAGGAATGTGGACGTGACCTTTCTCACGGTTTGGATTCCCCACAAGCTTGAGTTTGGCTCCTGGGGCTTTGCTATCGCCATAACCCACTGCGGGAGATGCAGAGGGTGCACGAGCATCCAGTCGATGCACCTGAGCGAAGATGAGTCCATGTATCCGCCTGAGTGTGAGCCCTTGCACTGGCGTGTGCAAGCCCTCCTGGTTTCGCACTGGAATTCCAGCTTCACAGAGGTACTGTTCATATGGATTTACAAAGGCACCAGATGCAGCTCTTTTGTGGGGGGCCGGCGTGCTGTTCGAGGTATGGGTGTAGGATGTAATGGGGTGCTTGCCCAGATGCTTGGCACATTCACTCTGCCAAACATGCCAAACATGTCCCTCATCATTAGGGGTGGAGCAGCTGGGATTCATAAACACAGTGTAATATTATTTTGATAAATAAAGAACATATATGGCATAAAACCTGTAATAAGCATGCATATATTATCAAGCACCATAAATCGACTTCATTAAGACTATAAAACATTATCATAACCGTGACCAATTAATTCCTATGAATTCCTATGAGTCACCTTTATTGCATTTATAAATACACAAAAGTATGAGACAGACGGAAACAAAATATTTTGTTCATTTATTTGATGTGATTCTTTTTTACAGCTAAAATAGCTTTAAATATTTTTATGGCAAATATTTTCAATATTTCCATAAATGTGCTTTTTCCGACCTTGGTATTTTTACGAGTTATAATTTTCTGGGTAATTACTAAGCAAGTCAACACTTCTGCCAGTCCCTTCAAGGATTATGTTACACATAAACTTAGTGACTGAGAGGGTTTTCCCAAACCGTCATTCAGCACTAGTTACCGACTCAGCATGCAAATTCAAATGAAATATGTTGTTTGGCTACAAGACGGACTGAAAGATATAATCTCAGCATATCTGGGGGAGGAAAAGAACGACAATGGCAGAAGCCAGGAGGTCAGGGTGGAACGTGGTGGATGGTGAGCTTTACATTGCATTGTGTGT
>JAODKF010000087.1:1125089-1135853 GCA_026779585.1 Mormyrus proboscirostris | reverse complement strand
GGAGACTGTAAAGACAGAACTGTGCAGTGGAGTAAGAAAAGCATACAAGCACTGCCCCCCCCCCTCCCACCACTAAGACCCCTTTCAGATATACTACATGATGGCCAGGACCCTTGCCGTGTGGAGCTCAGATTTCACATCTCCGTCAAACAGCAGGGCACGTCCCCCTTGGGACAAGAGTTTATTTGGTGGGGGGGGGGGGTGGGGGCTTGGGTGGAGTTGAAGTCATGAAGGCGACCATTTGTCAGCATTCCCTACATTTTCTATTGTCCATGTACGTTCCTCCCAGAAGAGATTGCAGCCCCATAACCCTAATCACTCTTCATGGGTTTTAGCATTCACTGCAAGGGGGGGGGGTCTCTTCCCTGGGGAATCTTTTCAGCTGTTTAGGGGATACTAACTGATTTACACCTGAAAAACTACCTTCATCATTAGATCATGCTGAGAAGGACTTTTACTCGACTCGAATGTCAATCAAATTTCTAATGGTTTCGGCACCTGCTTCTCGGAAATATTCACAAATATTCACTGTTCATCCAGGGGGCTTTAAAAGTTAGTCATGCCTTAATTTTTTTGGCACAGCTGTGCTTCATGAGACCGAAGTCACTACATGTCAGGTTTTTAGAACAGTGGGAACAGCTCATATCAAAAAATGTTGAGATTTACTTGTGCGTATCAAGAATCCATCATGTGTAATGGCCTCATAGGGGAACTGCACGTGAGCTAAGGTTCACGTGATCTTCAATCCAAGCATGTCCCCTTTTCATCCTGGATGGCTTATAATCAAGAGTAGGAATTACTGAGAGTTCCGGCTTTCATCGTGTTCTGCAGTGCAGAGCCCTACTGGAATTTTTACTATTGTGTCTCCAGGCAACATCTTTTTTGCCTTTTTTCCCAAGGTTGGTTCGTTCTGCTCAATACTTGCAATGAGATTAGAATGGAGGCATTGCTTAACAGATGTGATCTGCTGCTTTCATAGGATAGTGTCAGTTTTCACATTTTTGTGAGGCAGATGTGTTGGTCCTCCTTTTCGCATATGGCAAACATCATCATCGCATCATTGCCCACTACGAAGTGTTTACTCAGTCTGTCCCATTTGCAAGTCAAATAAGCAGCAGCACTTGCTAAAGTATGGAAAACAGGGAGTGATAAAGTAAATTATTCATTATATTTCTTTAAATTTTAATAACGGAGGGCAAAGGCAATTGCAGGGAGAATAAAAGGTGGTCCTCAATAAATAAACAGTCCATTATCCCCCTATGATGCATCCTGAGCATTAGCCAGTGAGCTGTGTTGAAAGTCAGGCCCGGTGCTCATAGTGACAGCCTTTGAAACTGCCAACAAGTGGCTGTCAGTAGGTCACCTGTTCTGCTTGAGTTTGTTAGCAACTATGAGCTGATGTCCCAGTGCCAGAGTGCAGACCACAAATTGACCAGTAAATATGGATTGTGTTTGCTGCTGAGTACGGAAAGTATATTGTTGGTTTTCTGCTTCACTTCAAAACAAATCAAATCAAATCAGATCAAAGTTAACCCTGTTCTAGTCCTCATTGTTTGCATATTTTTGTTACATTAATGTCTATAGGCTCTGAAGACCTATAAAAGGCAGTGTAATATTCAAATGAAAATGCGCACCATTGTGTGTATTAGGAGTGTGAAAAAGATTAAGCATTGACCTGCTCTCAGCTGTGCCCGATTGATCATTGAGGCAAAGCCAGTACTGAAATGGTTGTATGGCCCTATTCCTGACCTCTTGCTCCCCGGTGAAAAAGCCCAGTATATGAAGCACTAATGAGAAGTGGGTTAAACCAATCAGAGTGACGGTACTCAACAATCCGACTCATAGCGTGTTTTATCTCCTCATGTCTCCCATTGCATGTGAACCCTATGAAAGTCTTAGTTCATCATGAGTATGAGTTGGCCTTCCACATGGGCATGTTGGGGAGAAAGAGCCAAAGAACCCATGGCTGCCCAGAGACTGAATGATGACAGTGCTCTCTAAGAGATATTACGGGGACTGGACCTTCGCTGACTGAAGTATGATAGACCATTGTGGATGAAGTTTCTGGGTTGCCTTCTGATGTTGTCATACTGATAGTCATGGACCAGATCCTGGATTATATCCTATTGATCAGCTTCGTATTGTAATGCCAGCTGCCACAGCATCCTCTCTCACCTCTGGTGATGTGCAGTTATGTGGGAAAATAATTGACAAAATTCGAGGGCTGTCGACTCGCTCCAGTAAAAACAGAGCTCTCTGGTCTTTCCTTGATCTTGGTCTGTCAGGCCTGGATAAAAGCATGTTAACATCGATTTGTTTTGATCCCATCTGGCTTACTGCATATAAACATATTGTTATAGGAGCTCATTCAGCAACATTTGTACTCAATCACTGGTTTTCACCAATCCGCCCAGTCTTGGATCTCTAACATGGTTTTGCCTGTCTGGATGTTGCCTTAAGCCACATACCAGAGAATCTAAGCCTGACATTATGTTGGGTAAATTCATGCAGAAAACTGAGCACCTGTTTTACATAGTGGTCCTTGAGGGGGAGGGAAAAGGAGCCCCCAAAGTGTTACTTAGTGATTCAGGACATCTTTGTCAGTTTCTCCACCTTTGTTGTTTCATGGTTTGATACCTCACTGCCTCGTGCACATATGGAGTACATAATATCAGAGTTTTCCGGGGGGGGGGGGCAGTGACTATATCCATAATTCTTTTCCTGCTACTGCGCTGCACACCAAGCACCGGGCAGCACATACAGTACAACTGCAGGAATGAGAGAAACATAAAAACAACTCCCTGCCATGTACAATTTCACGGCTGATTCCCAGTGAGACAATCATGACAGATTTGTTGCTTCTGTCTCCGCGTGAAGATTGTTCTGGAGCGCAGGGTTCCACTCTCCCTCGAAACTGAAAAAAGTGGTGAATATCATTTCGAAAAAACGAATGATCCAAAAGTGCGGCATGCTCAGACTGACATTTCCGTGGTGCAGTGAAGTTGAGAGGATCTGCAGAGTACAGGCGAGAAGGCGGAGCCCTTGCTAACCCGACAGGGAGACCTCAAAGGAAAAGGAAGGTGGCCCCACAGCCAGAGCACCTTCCAGAACAGTGTGAAAATCCCCAAGGAAGGTTATTAGCTGTGCAGACATACAGTAGGACCTATGTCATCTGTTGACAATATAGCTGTGGCGGAATGGCGGGAAACAGGGGAACAACCAAGGAACAACCTGAACAGTCACAGAAGGTGGGGATGAGGATTATGGGTGATGAGGATTATGGGTGGGTTTTTGCAGTGTCAAACCCGGATTATACAGCTGGATTAGATGGAATACTGAAGAGAAGCATTCCTCCCAACAGTGCAGATATGTTTGGAATGTGCTGCCTACTCCATATTGACTTAGGACAAATACCCACCCCAAGTGAATTAAATGACTTCAAAAGCAGAGGGTTAGGGGTGGACAGCACTGTGGGGAAGGTTAACTGTCTAATCGTTTCTATCTATCAGTGAACATACATCTTCATTCATACAGCTTTTTCTACTGCTTTATTATTCATGCATACCATGTTTTAGCTAATGCTTATGAGTCCACTGTACAGTAATTTACTCACACAGAGGCACATCAGTATTTTTGTTATCATTAAAATTCCGGGTAATTACTAAGCAAATTCCCCCCCAGAAGAAGATGCACATCACCTAGTGGTCACAGCTTGTTAGCAGATTTAACACAAAATTGCTACTTTGAGAACATCATTTAAAATCATTTTAATTGCTTCTGTCCATGTGATCAGACCTATTGGTGATCCTATTTAACCCACACACTGATTTCTAAGTAACTAAAGTAAACTAAAAGCCAGTTCTGATGCCCTTCATACAGCGCAGCAGTGGATGTGTAACAGAATGTTTTCAGCATTCACCGTCCACTCAGCATGTGTGTTTGCATGTTCTCTCTGTGTCTTGCAGGTTTTCTTCAAGTTCTCTGGCTTCCAGAGACATGCCCTTGCACTGAGTGGTATCTCTACAGTAAATTATACAGTAAATGTGTGACTATGTGTGTATATTTGTGTATGGACTGGCATCCCATCTAAGGTGCACCCCAGCCTTGTGCCCTGCGCCACCTGTGATAGCCTCCAAGTCCCCTCTGAACCCAAGCCAGGATAAGAATTTAGAAGTTGGATGGATGGATGTATAGGTGGTAGATGATCCAATTCACTAATGTCCCCCTGAAGCCATTTTGTGGACGATCATACTTTCCTTACTTGAACATAAGAACATAAGAAGTTTACAAACGAGAGGAGGCCATTCGGCCTTGAGCTACCAGCAGTTAAAAGTCACTAATATTCCTCACAAATATAAGGAAATATTGATTTATATTTGGCCTGAAGACGTGATGTTGCGCTCTTGTATCTTTTATGACACAATTCGGACACATGTTATCAGAGGTAGAGCAGAGATTAAATGAAACCTGACCCGATCGAATTCACCACCTGATGTTGTCAAAGAGTTCATATTCATGTCTGGGTTTCGCAATATTATAGACAGATTTATTGGAATAAGTTGCCATCTATCTCACAGAACAAATGTTGGATACTGCCAGTGTCAGGTTGGTGGTATTATGTGATCTTATATCTATGAAGTCATTGGTCCGTTTCACCTGTTAGTACCTCTAATTGTTATTTGCAATCAAACCACCCAGAGCTTCAAATAAGAAAGTACATAATAATGTTATAACAATAATGTTAGCAATAAAACAGACATCACAAAGATACCAGTACTTGTTGATCTGATCTGGGATTTGTGATGTAAGCCTTTGTTGGCTTTTATTGCAATGACTCATGATAATTCATTGACACAGCCTATTAAAGAGCTTTTAATCACTTGCTTGAAAGGTATAGTACTGTCTGCTCCTGCTATGGAGAGATTGAGGTTTTTTTCTCAGTGTATCCTGATACAAGGTTCCTTCAGAATAGTCCGGAAATTGCTGGGATGGACTACTGCTGTGTTCTTTGACTAGAAACCTGCACTGAGTTATAAGGAGAGAACCAACTAGCGGGATACTGGCAAGCCGATAAAATGAAAGGCACTGCATCACCGTCTAGTCATCCAGTGTCCGTCTGGCAGGAGTCTGTGCTGTGGCGTACTGCCGCTCAGCTAATGTGGGGGTGTTTCCAAGCCATGCGAACTCTTGACTGATCTTCCCACCCACCTAAATCCCAGGCTTTGTCTCCTTTGTGGGTCTGAAGACGGTCGCTGTGGGGACCCGCCGGACGCGAGTTCTTTGGCAAAGGCCTGTTTGCCTGCTGCATTCCGAGAAACAGATCCATCAGACAGGTGTGCAAACGTTATTCTGGCGCCCGAGGGGAAGAAGAGCACATTTTGTAGCAGCTGAGATGAGAAATACCCTCTTTTTTCAAAACGTGTCCCATTCAGAAGTCAAAGAAGGGTCGCCTAAGGGTGCCTGGGCCTTCCCAAAGGGTATAACTCCTGGGGTGTATTTGTACAGAGGCTAGTGACCGAACAGGCCCAGACAGATGTCTCTAGCTGCTTCTCCCCCCTCACCTCCATCAAGGTGGACAAACCCACTGGGCCTGCAGGAAACCTGCTTGCTTTTGTTTACATCATAACAGCTAACAACCTCTTTAGGGCCCATTACTCAACAAGATAAAGCTAAGACTATTGCATGGTCGTATTCAGATATTTATTCAGATAAAGAAAATAACAGAAGTATATTGCCATAGTGCTATTCTGGTAAACAGTGTTCTTGTCATGTGCTGCAGTGTAAAATAAAGTGTAGTCTAACCATTAACATCATGTCTGCCAAGCTACAACTCTACATGATTTTTTGGGTGGGGAAGCAGACTGTTGAGAAGAGACAGCCTGTTCAGGGGTGGATGGGGAAGGACCTTCTGGAGACTAACCCAGTGAGAGATATTGTTACTCCTGTGTCCCCATTTTGTTTTATCCAGTGATGATAGGTGTGGTAGGGTTGGTCCTTAAGACTTTAACCCAAAACACTATGTCCCAGGTCTGGTGTATAGTGAGCCGTGAGCTTTTTTTGTTTGTGTTCTTCCTTCTATAATCCATCCTGGTCTCTGGGTCTTGGTTCTGGTTCCCTGCCTAAACCAACCATCCACACCTTTGTCTCCACGCCTCCTGTTGTCCATCCAATCAGCAGCCCCAAGTGCCAGCCTGTGGTGTTCTGCTTTGAAGATTCATTGTGCGTGTGAGATGGTTTGGTTTGCGATGCTTTGCATCTGTCATGTGAGATATTGGACCAATAAAACATGATTGCTGGACCTAGGGTCCAGTTACAACGAATACAGCAACAGTTTATCCAAGAAATGAAAGTTTACATTTTATGAACTACAGTGATTCAGTTTCAATGCAAACCAACCATTCTGTGGGGTCAAACAATAACATAATAACCAGTTTCCAGAGGAAATTTGTAAAAACACAGTTTAAAACAACAGATGTCTGTGTCTCCCTGTTTCATTCTTAGATGTTGTTTTAAAGTGATGTGAGGGGGATATAGGGCCCTCGAAGGAACAAACAGGCACACTTAGGTTCACTTCTAATAACGCTTTATTACAAGTAATACAAAATAACCGTACATTAAAATCAATACCAAGACATGGGATCAAAGGCAAAATAATCCTGTATCACAAGTGCTATCTAATAATTATAGTTATAATATAATATATCATAAACGAGAATAAAATTGAAAAAGCAAGGGATTATAGGTATATATAAAAAGACTGACAATGAAACATGCATAAAATAAAAAGTGCAAATGGATATTATAGTTATTGTGATAATTGATTGAATCAACACATTGACACTGCAAAGCTATTCACACTCGGACGTGCCATCATCACCTACCCTCACTCTTAGACTGGGGAGCCCGTTTCAGTCCTGGCAGGAGACCAACACGTGAGTCCCGAGAAAGTACCGGGTGATGCGCGCTCTGTCCCACGGCTGAACTCCAACCAGTACCGAGATCTCCCCCTTCCTTTATACTAAATTTTGGGTATTACATGTGGGCAGGGGACGAGCTGGCCAGGCTCACCCCCCCTCACCCCCGCCAATATGTTATTAAATTTCCAATTTTGTCCCAGCAATGCCACCTGCAGTTTCAATTGGAAAGTTTCTATAATCAATGTATCCTCTCTCCTCCTAAGAATGGGGGTAAGCGTTCTACACACACTGACTAACTAGTACTCAAAATAAGTAGACAAGTATCCTTGAGCAATGATTTCCCTTCCCATGAAGATAAGGCAGGTGCCTCATACACTGACCAATGATGTACAGAACATAATGAGCAACACCTTTCCCTGTCTTCAGCAAGCCTCTCCAGAACCCAGGGAAACGTCCTTGAGTAGAGTAAGCATCCCAGAACGAGGATTCTTTCACATAAGAACCAGGATACTTCTTTCATGAGAAACAAAGTCATTTGTGAAAATACACAATCACCTCATATGTATGACAGTAACAGGACGATGATTAATTCTAGGCAACGTAGTCGTCCGAAAATGCATCCTAATATTTCTGTCCAAGACGAGGAACAATCTGTGGTTAATAATATGGATAAAGTTAGGTTTTGGTGCCCCTGCGCATACATGAAGGTTTCACACTGGGAAGAAAGGAAAAGAGACGGTAGCCGTAAGTTCCGGATAAACATGAGAAATGTAATCCTGAGGATAGGTACAGAGAAGCACTGCTTGATGGAGAGGGAATAACTGTGCAGTGTATGATAGGGAGTATCAATGCAGTGACACAGTGATTGAATAACAGTATGCAGTGATATGGTGGAAAGCAACTGTACAGTCAGCAATTTCATTGTAAACTGTAAGATATACTGCAAGGTCTATCATGATAGAGAAAAGCAGAAAGTGTCCAATGGCTACACATAGTGTTGCTGTAGGAAGGAGGACCCGACTGCACACAGTTTAAAGCATAAAAATGTAGATCATACATATTTAAGCTCAAGTGTTCATTTTCATGATGGACCTCTGATAATATGTGATCCCAGTTTATTCAGGGTTTCATTCATATACCCTGTTAATCAGCACATGGGGTGAAATGTGCTAAATGTATTGTTCATATCTCATTTGCTGTAATTGGACTCTGTAGGTTTCCTTAGAAACATAAGACAGAGAAATGAGTACAGGTTCCGGTTCTGAGGGTCTGAATGAATTGCAGTCAACCTGAATTGCTCTTCATTGATCTGCGGGTCAATAAGAAATGCATTTTGGTATAATGTGGGAGGCATTTATTCCCAGCTATGATGGCTGTAAGTTAAACATTTACTCTGCTATTCTTCTTGGCACCATGACTTGCGGGAAACCTCTGTAAGACAATGGAGGAGCATCACCCTGTTACCACTAATGTGCCCATGGAAGTGCTTGCAGGATCCAGTCAGTGATGAAAAAAGACATGTACAGTATTTTGTCAACCTTTTTACTCGTCATTCCCAGCCTTCACGCCATCCTAGACAAACATGCATTTTTACAGCCTGAGGTTTTCTACCTACATGCTCCAGATCTCAAACGGATAAGAAAAGCAATAGTGATTAGTGTGTGTCATTGAGGGCTGGCGGGGGGACTTGGAATCAGCCCGTTCTGGGAAGTGTACTGGGGCAGGCTGTATGCGCCATTCCTCACATTCCACCCAGCACCAGAGTAAACCGACATAAATGCATTCTCCTCCACACACGGGAAAAGGTCACCCCCGCCCCTTCCTGTACCATGGCTGCCTGACATTTACAGGGCAATTGAAGCCAATTAAAACCTCAGCCATTATTACAGTCCATCCATCGTTCTGTCCTGCTCTCTGTGGATTTGTATTGTGTTTGCAGTTGTACTGTTGTGCTTCACCGTTAAAAGCCTCACACATACTTAAGAACAAGCATACAGAAACTAGTGTTAATAACTTTGGGTTCAGTAATGAAAAACCAAAAACAGAGTCAGCTGATACTTCTAACTCAACAATATATTACAGTATTATTCTTTAACTTCAAAGTCCATTTAAAGTATAGGTTTTGGAAATGTTTTGTGCCTGCAGTACGTTTGAGGTTCACAATAATGTCAGGGCAGGCTGTATTAGGAAAACCTGAATTTACGATATAGTCCTATGTATTTTCAGGATTGGCTGGAAGATGAAAGTAAATCAGGCATTCCTATGTAGCTTTTATTGTCTGTCCAGACACTGGACCTTTCATTATCTGACTCGACCATCATCAGGAGGATTAAGAAATAAAGCCCAACTGGGATGATGACCTCATCTAGATTAACTGCATACTGTAAACCTTTTACTTCCTTGTAGTCATTTCAGCACCCCAGTCATGTGATATATGCGTACAGCCAAATCTGTAAGATAACATAAAGAAGGAGAAACTGGGATGATGTGGTGCTGGCTTTCGAGGAGGGAATTCTCTCCATAATATACCCCGTTGAGTGTCGGCAAGCCTGATGACTGATAGAGCCCCTCCATGGTCTCTGGGGGGGTATTTGGGTTCGGTTCACAGACTTGGGCTGTTTGGTTGGGTAACACGGGCATGATACCCTGCTGTGTGATCTAACACACCAAAGCGCCGGCCAGCAAGACGCAGCATCCCTGCTATTTCATGGCCCACTGTTCAAACTGACCCCCCAAAGGGAGGTTTGGAGTCCTTCCTTTCAGACAGTGGGCCCTCAGTGTGTCTTGGTTTGATTGCCTGAGTAAGTCTGCCCACTTCCTCAACATTAAACCTGAACACAGAACACGCATATTTAAATGGAATGACACTGGATTCAGTGATGACTAATATTACGGCACTGAAGCTGTTTCAGATATATTTAATTATGGCAAATCACATAAAGCAACACAGTTACACAAAATATAAGAATCATCCCATAACTTTATAAAACAATTATCTATATATAAATATCCACATTGACGGCTTGCTTAGGCCAAATAAAGGCTTCACAAACTATTAACTTCTGAAATGCTTTAGGTTTTCTACTTGGAAAAGTGTCTTTGGTTTTACACAGGAGAGACAGCAGGAAGGGCTGGCCCCCCACCCCGGCCCCCTGTTCCATGTTTCTCAGTGCTGCTGTTTGTTTGGGTCTAACATAAGTATTTACAAAACCTGCCTTCTCCTCTGTAACTATTCTGTCTCCAAAATAAACCAGCAGAGAGCACACTGGCATAGGTACATATATCACACAAACAGGCACGCACCGCGTCAGGGATACAGTGGGGGCAGTATGAGTTACAGAAGCCTGGACCGTGTTTTCATGTAAGTGATGAAAAATGCTACAACAGGGGCTCTGCCAGGGATGGCCGGGGGGCTGACTGCTGCCCTTCTGCCAGAATCTAGATGAATTCTGGATAGTTTGTGGGTGAGACCTCATTATGCATTACCCGTCACATTACATTCACATTGACAATGCCATGTTTGGTACCACGCAATAATCCTTAGTACTCTTTACTTGTGCTTTTATATATATCATGCAATGAAGAACGCATGTTCATTTATATGAATGTACTTTGCAGTTTGTGAATAGGATATGCAGAGATCGATCTTGGCCACAGTTCTTCGCTACACGCGCCATAGTGTCTGTCATGTGACAACGCTAACAGTTACAGTATATCACTCAGACCCAACCGGGGCCAACAGTAGTGATTTCGGGCCCCATATTATATTGGGCACACAATCCAGAGCAATCCAATTACGTTCTGAGTTTCTAGGGCCCTTGTCACTCAGGGGCCCTCAAAGCATCCT
>JAODKF010000087.1:1094409-1125079 GCA_026779585.1 Mormyrus proboscirostris | reverse complement strand
CCAACCCCCCCCCCCCCCCCTCCTTTTTATGGGACCCCTGCACACAGCACGCACATTTAAATTAAACATGTCAAAGTGCCGTTTACAAAAGCAAATGGCAGAGTACCCACAATGAAGGGATGCTTAATTTAATGTACTAATGTTCTCCAGTATATTAACCTCGAGATATAAAGTTCCTTCTCCACCCTTTTCCGACTCCCTTCCCCTTGTCCCCGCCGGGGCGTCAGGTTTAAACTTTGGCACCTTCAAGGTTTGTTTTAAAATACCAAACCCATGATTATCCTGGTCCGTGTAGAGACCGTCAGCTCTGAAACCATTCAGACGCAGTCTGTGCCAGTGTACATAAGCGTCTGGTTTGTACCCATCCGGACGACTGCGTCAGGCCCCAGAAAGATCCCGGCTTATCCCCCATCCTTAGGTCATCCATCTGGGCAGATAAAACAAACACGGTCCCTCCCTGGCCTTTCGGACCATAGGTAAGGCTGTGTAGACCAGGCACATTTAGTGAGAACAGCAACCCTAAAACAACATGAGAAACTGGATGCACTTTAGCGTGGTCTCCAAACAGCCTGTGCATTATGTCTCTCCCATATGTACTGAGTGAATAGAACCTTTGTCTCTCTGTATTGCGCGATTTAATCTCTCTCAGCCTTAGCCCTAATTACATACCTCATTGAAAGCATTCCGAATGTTAGAGATGCTGTGTACGTTGTTTGATTATGGATTATAATCACCAGATCTACAATGTCGGCCACCATGGAAACGTCTTCCATGACAAAAAAACGCACGGAATAGATGCAGTTAAAAATCTCAGGTTGTCTCGATCCCCTCAATCAGTGTTTATTTATTGGAAGACTGAGGCTAAGGATTCCCAAAAGCCCCCCCTCACATCCAGCAAAGTCTGACAGATTCATAGACACCTTCCATGTTTTAGCCCATATTGAAGAAATTAAAGAAAGAGGACATTTTTACCTTAAATCAAAGCAATAATATGCTTTATATTGTCTTCCATGTTACATATGCAAAGTCATGACTGACCTTTATCTGATATCCGCAATCGAGAACTTTTTCTTGAAAAATTAATGGTCTGCACAAGTCATCATAAAGCCACTGAAAAGTTCTTGCTGGTTGCTTCTTCTGCAGAACAAGGCTGTGAAAACCCATCTATTTGTATATAAAATTCCTCCAGCTTCCATCTAGACACGGGTTCATGCACTGACCACAAAACACAGTAAGGTTAGGGAGGGGGGAATGCCAAAGGAAAAAAATAATATCTTTGGTTTGAATGACAGCAATTGGATTTACACAGATCAATGTGTTTACATTCTTCCATTAAATAATGGTAAAGCTTTTATAAATATACTTCCAGATGTTCAGGATCAGAATTGAGAATGATCTTTAGACTATTGAAATTTTGGTCTTTCAGTCCCGTAGATTGATTAGTTCATCTAATTGTTCTAGTCTTTAAAATGTTACATTGAATGACTTGATGTGTTCTTCCATCCATTCACCCATCCAGCCTTTGTCAGACTCCTTATCCTGATCATAATCAAGGAGGGACCAGGCACTTACCCCACTCCAGACAGCATTCATTCCCAGTCCCGCTGGTTACCATGTGCCACAGTGGTTTCCTCCGGTCCTCGAATCCCAACCAAAATAATGTTTCTTGAAAGACAAACATACCACTGCAGGTTTGGGGGCCAATGCAACGCCAAGGGCTGGAGCGCAGTGACCCCTAGTGAGGGAAAACAGTCATTGCAGTAGTGAAATAGATATCCTGTGTCCTTGCTGCTCAGAACACAGGGATGCCTGGAAATTTCAGAATGTCTAGTTTGTCACCCATTAAAATTGACTCATTGTGTCTAATGACCTTGTGTTCCTGAGAGAGCATGGCAAGGGTGAAAATGGTTTAAGCCATTCAGAGTAACAGCAAACTATGGTAATAAAATATCCTGAACCGCGTGCAAAAATCCAGAGTGTGGGGAGTGGGCAGAGCCCAAACTCCCTGTCCTTACCGTCCTGCACAATTATTGTAACTGAACACTGGGGGGCGTTCAAAGCTGTTGCCATGTAAACAGATATACAGAGCTTAGCAAAGGCAGAAATAAGTCTATAAACTGCTGGTTGTAAGCACACACTTACTTTCAGATATTCCAGATATTTCAGATAACCGGAGATTCTGGTTTTTAGGAATCATCATAGACCATTTCCCTGGAGCACACCTGATACCATAAATGAGCTGATGACTTTTACTTTGAACAGATTTTTAGCCAATACTAGGTCTCATTTAGTGACCCATCACCTGTAAAGAGTGTAGGTGTGTTTTGAATCTTTAGGCATATTACTGAAATTGGGCACATCCAGTATAACAGGGTTCAGCTTATGGTTGCAACCAATTCCTGTTGGCCTCCCTCGCATCTGGTACAGGACTGCAGTCAAGGTCAGAACTGCAGAAATTTCCAGATAATACTGGGTTACACACATTCAGACATCTGTGGTTCTACTTTTACCACATGGTTTTACACCAGAGTCACCAGAATAATACAAACAATACTGGTGCTCTTTCTTTGCCTTGTGCCATTTTTTTAACAGAGAGCACAATCCAGTGAGGTCAAATACAGCAAATGGTTCATGATGTGTCATTTTGTACATCACTAGTGTCATTCATAGAAGTGAAATATCTTGTGCGAATCAAATTCTGCACATGGGAAATTGACAAATATGTGGCAGAGGGAGATGTTTAATTTGGGAGCAGCAAGGGAAGGTGGGGAACAACAGCAGTGTGTTCTCTGTGTTGCCGAGATGACCCCTGCTAAGCAGACCCCCCCCACCCCCAGCTATCCTACACCCGTTCACTGGGTCCCAAACCCACCCCATTAATCACATTGTTCAACTTCTATAAACACTTGGCACTGGGAGCTGAAACAATGGACGATTTATCTGCCGTGAGCCTGGATGAAGGCGGACTTATTTTAATCATCGTGTTCTGTTACCTGAGCTTCAAGCTAAACCTCTATCAGAGCAAAGCAGGTTAGGTGAACTGGAAACTTTCACATTCATAAGGATACGATTGAAGGCCATTGACCAACTTATATTTACAGACTTTTGGAAACGTTTTTGTTATCTTTTAATAAAACTAGATTTGTATCAAAAGAATCCAGAGAGTACATTATTAATGCTAGTGACAACAAAGTAAAATGAAGTGACCTAATCACTGTTTCAAGCTCTCTGGACATTAACCAGCAATTTGAGACAGTTCCAGATTTTCGGAGGCATAATTTCTTCCAGATTCACCACTGTGTTATTATATAAAGTAGTGAGAAGTAATTCAGTGGAAATAAAAAGACTTCGACCACAGAGAGAAAGAGAAGCACATTTCTAATGTGACCCAACACCCACAATGACTTACCCACAGCCTTTGCTATGTTCTCATATACAGTGTATTATACTTTATGGCACTTATGTCTTTTGTCAACATACTGAAGTACAACTTCACACAGTTTAAATAAAAAAGACTTCACACAAATGTAAATAAGAACATTAAAAAATCACTTAAATGTATTCATGAATACAGAAAAAACACATTCAGATAAATGATTATATACTTTGGCATAATTATATATTACATTTTAGAATCAAACCTTGAATATCTGAAACACATTCCTGAATAGAACCCTGAATAGAAAAGTCAGAAAACAAACGTAAATCTAATACACATCGTATGGATCTCCACTTCTTTGAGAAATCCTGATAAGATGGGAGCATGAATCTTATCTTCTGACATCTGACCTGTCTATGCGGTCTGTGTTTTTAATTAAGTAGGTCAGAGCCAATCACAGTTGATTGTAAGCCATATCTGTGTCTTCAGGGATGTGCTACAGGAAATGATTTGCATTGGATTCAGAGAGACTGAAAGGACAGGTGTGTGGTGACTCGCGGTCAGAGAAGAAGCAGACCCCGTAATGCAGAAGAACATTTTATTTTGAATTAATCTGGGTGCATCGAAATCCGCAGGGGCAAGACAGGCGGGTGGATGGGTTAGTCGTGGGAGGTCAGAGGCTGGGTTGGTCAATCCTACAAATAGAGACGAGACGAGGGGACGATGGGACAGGAAGGTGGACGAGGGCAAACTAGGACGGCAGGGCAGGCAGGATCGGGCAGGCAGGGGGGGATGATCAGGGAAGCAGGGCAAACACGGCAGCGGAATACGACGAGGCAGGCAGGGCAGGAGGGTTAGACAAAAGACAGAAAAGCGCTCCGTAAGTCAGCATAGCATTGCAGCAATACTTCGCAGCCTTTGGAGCTTGTTTTGGGGTCAAGTAGCTTGGTTGGATTGTGATGATTGCCTGTTGCTGTGTGGCCCCGCCCCTGTGGGCGTGACAAGATGTGATGTGCTGAGTCTGTAAACATCTGGCAAGCCTAGCCTAACAGGCTCTAAGATAATAATACTATAATAATAATAGTTTCTGGACAGGGTATATTGAGTTCCTCTCATCTGGACTCAAATGTGGCTGCTCATGGAAATTATTCATCCCTCAGGTGATGTCATCAAACAGAGACACTTACAAAAAGTCACACTAAAATATGCTTGAAAATCCTGCCTGTTGTGAACATGACAGTGGGGCTGCGTGCACTTCAGTCAAACTTCAGTCTTTCTTTGAAAACTGGCAGATGGAAAGCAACCTGCTGATTCTTCTCTAGACTGGTGACTTCAAGGGACAGGGGAAAATACAGTCTGCCCACATGGGCTGCTAGAGTTCCCAATTGTGGTAAACATACCTTTAGTTAGTGATGGACAAAATGATACTTCATGAACCATTTATTGTATTTTTTGACCCCACTAGATGATGCTCTTGGCTTACTTTGGCCCACGCTTTGTGTCCATTTGTGAACAGAGAGCACCATCTAGTGGGGTCAAAAAATACAGCAAATGGTTCATGGAGCATCATTTTGTCCATCACTACCATCAGTATATAATGCACAAAGAGTGAGCATCTTCCAGAAGCAGAAATCAGTCTGCCTCTTTCCTTCCTGCCTTCAGCTGCCCAATCCCTGACTAGTGCAGATACAAGACTGAAATTCACAACACTCCTGTATCCCACGGCAGCTCAAGGAGGCTATTGTCAAAATATATTGTGATGATAGATAAAACATGAAAGCTGCTTTTGATGTCAGTGTTTCTAATCGGGTAGTAAACCCGAATTAATTTAGCATAGCCCCTTTTATTATTAAATAAAGAAAACAGATTTCAGCAGATGAAAACTGTTCTTCAGAACAGCAGAATGCATAAATCGTGAATATTTAAGGTGCAGGTGAATGTATTATTAATTACGAATAAAAAGCCAGAGTTGACAACATGTTAAAGTCTACAAGTATATTAAATGAATGCAGGCCAACCAAACATTTGCAATGCAAATAAACAGCAACACATTTTTTTTTAATCCTAGGGTTTCTCAGCATTAAATTGGAGAGCCAGAAGCTCTATGTCACAGCCTCATTTTGCGATTTTTGGATGGTCACCAAAACCCTGCAAACGGTGATTCCACCTCCAGCCAGGCCATCCTTCTGCTCCAAGAACAACCATGAGACCCAGGGACACGCGGCACCGCCAGCACTCAGCCTGCCGCTGAGCTGTTTGCTCTGGACCGAACCACCACGGAACAGAGGGGTGTATTCCATTGTTGTTGGAGAAGTGGAATTATGCAAGGACAGCATTACATGGCAAACCATTCTCATTTTACTGGAATATTTCATCCACTTTATGCATGCTGAGATCTTCCTCTGTGCCCTTATCTTCCATTACCCATTATCTATCCATCCATCTACTTTCAGCAACCAATCTGGAGTCCCAGTGATAGGTTCCTCATCCTGAGATGTGCGTGGTTAGAGACACATGAATACTCTGCATGGGTCAGTAGGTCTTATATTCATTCATACTCAGAGTGACACAATAAACTTTGTGTCATTTAATTGTCGGGCTAAATTATAGTGCCTATAGGGCACGGATGAAGGGTCATACTTTCCCCAAAGCTCTCGTGCAGAAGCAGGTAGGCGAAGACAATCAGGTTACAGTCTGACCCGGTGCAATATCCTTCATCTTTAAGCTGCTTCCCTTGTCTGAAACAAAAGCATTAAAAATAATCAAATTGCATTTAGTACAGATGACTAAACCAATCGGTAGATTATTACTTAAAGACTGGTACTGGAATTTCAAAGTACAAAATTAAGCATTTAAAATTAATTTAAAATGATGCAGTCAAATTATCCAGTCAGCAATTAAATTGAGCCGGTATCTAGAACATTAGAGTTTGAAAGTTTCTCTCCCTTACACTAGGTGGTGTCGTCTTCTTATTACAAAACAAAAGTCACGTAATAAATTCTTGTCCACAAAGGGGCGCAGGAGGTATTTGATGTCCGAAACACATTCAAAAAGCCCTTTATACTACCCTGCCAAGGCATAATACCAGAACTACGCTGACGAGGAAACTGAGTTTGCATTTATTGTAATTTTCACACTGTTTTCTTCAAAACTGAGCATAGTCGAACTAAGATATTTTGTCCTGGGATAAAAAAGAGGCTAAGAGGCCCCATAACTCAATTTTGGTAAAAGATGCAGTTCCTGCGATTTGCCTCTGTAGGGCACTACAACGCTCAAGACAGCAGCACATTTATTGGCGTTCGAATGAGTGTTTCCTTGGGGGGTTAGCTAGTCATTAAAAATGAATTCATTATTTAGTGAGTGAAGAAAGCACATTTCGTAGCACAGATTTTAACATCAACAAAATTCATTAATATCGCAGTTGGCATATTAGCATTTTACGATCAATGGGAATAAGTCCCTCTGGTCACCTGATGATTTGCACATCTCTTCCGGAGAACAATCAACTTTTGCAGTCAGCAAAAAACACTTAAGCCCATGCAGAATATTTTTAGCAGACATTTTTTATTTTCTTTGCTCATTAAAGTAAAATGTTGCAATGATATTGCAGTAAGATCATTTCATTTCTTGGTGTGTTTCTAAACCAAATTTTTGGCAGAGAGCAATAACACCCTTCTACACTTTATTTATAAAACTGCTAGGATCACTGAAAAACTTCTTTTTTTTGTTCCAGTAATGTTCACTGTCCACAGTTTGGTTCTCTGCCCGAGCAGAGAAATAATAAAAAATAATATAATAAGATAACATTTTTATCATGTCCTCCTTAAGGCCTCTTTCTTGTGTCATAACTAACCACACTAAGCACTTTGCCAAAAGTACACATTCAGTTCTGATAAAGCTGTTCACATTACTGGAATTCCCCTCTCTCATTGGCTAATGGACAAGTGGGGGGGGCGGGGGGTAGTGACCCAGCCATTCCTATTGAACTTCCTGAGGAGGAAGTGTGTGAGGGGGCGTGCAGCTCCAACATAGGCCTCCCGGTGCCCTCCTGCACTCTCATCATTCCTTCTCACCCTCTGGGGGAGACATACTGCCCCCATGCACACAAACAGCTTCCCTGGTCAGTCTGCTCCTACACTGGCCTGGAGTTCACTCCCCTGCCCCACAGTGCAAGCACAGACTGGCCATCATCAGTTGTACACAATTTAGATATGAGCTGCTGCTTCCTAACTTTTCCTAGGTAACTCAAACCCCAGGCAGCCAAAGCAGCCTGCCTGCACTCAGGCCAAAAGAAGGAAAAACTGCACTTTGGAAGAATGAACCAGGAAGCACAAAACGTTTCAGAGAGAATGTTTTTAGTCTCTTTTATTTGCCAGGAAAAGCAGTATGATAGAAACCTGAACATATGGTCCTCACACCAAGTCTTGGGATACTTGCTTATTTCTGTAATAATGTCACAAATTCACTGTTTCTTAAAAAAAAAAAAAAAACTCCACTGATAAGCCATGTGTAACATTTGTAACAAACCTCCCACACAGATTTTCTTTTGACTGACTCATTCAGTTCTGATCTTGCCATTTTGTTGTTAATTGCATTCCAAGACTTTCTGTGAGCACCGTAACTTGAAATTATTTTGCATTAAAAACTATATTTATCTGTATATCTGGTTAGCTGTCATGTCATCTAGAGTGGTGCTATGACTCAGGCTCTGTAATTCCCCACCGGGAGGAGTGTCCGTCAATGCTGCTGCTGGCTCCAGGTCGATTTTCCATCTTTCCCCTGATTTTGCAGGGACTTTGGCCTGAAGTCCAGGGACACGGAGTTTACGTGAGTTTGTCCATTAATTACCCATAGTGTGTGTGTGACTGTACATTTACATCCGGTTCAGAGTGTGCCCAGCGAGTCCTGGGATGGATTCACCATCATCCTGAACTGGACAGGAGATAGGGAAGATGACAAGACTTTTAAAGAAATATAATATTTTGTCTTATCAGTCAAATTACACTACAGGCATTCTTGAATACAATAATGAAAAATGTTAGCTTTCCTTATGATAAGAAACTCACAAATCACTCTTTATCAACAACAAAATAGGCCGATTGTCCAGACACAGCCACATGCAATATTAAATTGCTATGGGTCTGAGAAATTCTTTCCTTTTATCACACGTATTCAACCAAGGCATCCAGTCTCAAGATTACAGCAGCCACACATATTAGCTGGCCATTTCTTTCCTTCGTTCGTTAAAATCCTTATTAAGGGAGGTGACATTTCAACCTTAAGCACTGTTTTACTGCACAGTATGCATCTGTAGAGAACATCTGCAGAGAGTTTGGGGTTTCGCGCATGGGAATCGCTGACAAAATCGATGACTCACCATCACCAGTACTGATTGGTTACTAAACTTCTCTGAGCTGCATCGCAAATTATTTTCTTTCGCGACCAAGACGCATGTGTGTCACCAGTTGTCCCAGATTCAATTTTTTTTTTCCAGATCCACCCTGGTACATTGTACAGTACAGTCCCTACCTTGAAAGCTAATGACTCCACGTGATTTAAATAAGAAGCAAATTTATTGCGCTATATGCAACAGTATCACTGCATATTCAGGTACTGTTGCAACGCGGAAAAAGTAGGAAACAGTGTCATCGGGAATATCCAGCAGGTCTACGTGTGTGTGATCTGATAGGCTGCCGTAGCGCTCGCCGATTATTCTTAATGAACATCCGGCAATAAAAGGGAAAAATGTAACCAACAGGACGTGTATCTATCTCAGCGCGATCTTGATGCTTCCATTCTGAAAAGGACTTTGAAGAACCGCAAAGTTAATCCTGTTGCATTGTGGGAGGAACGGAAGTCGGGGAAGCAGTTGGATGGATCGGAGGGATTGGAGGTACTGGAACTGCAGGGCGACCAGGCGTTAGGATCGCTCACGTCAGACTCCGGGACGGCTGCTCACCGGAGGAGCAGAGGATCTCTGCTTCGACCCATAACCACCTTCCGCTGACCTGCGCCAAGTTTGAGTCACCAAAGAAGAGGAGAAACAAGAACAACACACATCTCCATTATGCATTCCGACTGCAGGCTGGAATGGCCACGTCTGGGATGGTGACTGCAGGACGCGGCGGGGCACGGCTTGTCCTCGTCTCCACACTCGCCGTGATCTTCAGCGCCAGAGCGGCTCGAGCCCAGAAAGGTTGGTGCCGGCTGGCGTGGCGGAGCCCGGAGCTCGGTCTGCGGAGCCCAGGCGGCTTGCGGCCGCTGGACTGACCGAAACAATGTTTTTGCTTGGTGCTTTCCTTACAAGGAGCGGATGCTTCGCTCGTAATTGCAACAGTTACCGTTCACCGTTTTATAGTTTTATCTGTGCAGGGTGGATTTTGGAAAACAGGGGCATTTCAGCAAATCGGGGAGCGTATCGATACCTTGGAAATTCAACAGCAGCACCGTCTAGCAAAGTTGGCGCTGATGGGGGAGGGCCAGATTAAAAAAAACCCTAGTGTTTTAGTGCTCTGCAAAGCAAACCTTTACTCATTTAAAGATTTACACCGATGTCTCCCTGACTGCCGTGTATTTGTAATTTGCGATTGCAGTTACAAGATTTTTATCATCCCAGCGCTGTCAGTGGAAGATCATTAAGATTAATAAGTATATAGCTTTGCTTTTGTAATCAATGATTATCGTTTCCTTGAGGGAATATACATGCATACGGGTTGTTTTGCGAATGAATTTAATAGAGAAAAGAACTATATGAAATCACCTGGAAAAAGAATGGAAGAATCTGGTGATGTACATATATTTCTGTTGATGATCCCGGAGCAGATCCAGCGTGTTATGTAATACAAGCCATCCGATGAGCCGTGCGCCCCGCTGTGTACGGACTCCGCGAAGCGTACAAGGGTGGTTATTGTTCTCATCGTGTTTATATGATGGATTTAAGATAATTTCTGGAGTGTCGAAACGCACAATTTGACAGTTTTTAAACTAAAACAACATAATACTTACAGACTGTGTATTTTGCAAGATTTTCTAGTACAGACTGAGCAAAAATTCACGATCTAATGTTACTTGGGGGGGTCTGTTTATTCTCAGAGGCAGATTAGGCTCTTAAAATGGTCAAAGTAATGGAAATGCGTATATTTCTATCCAATCATCTTTGTTCTAAATAATTGTTATGCCATCTGTAGTCTGTGATTGGTTCGGTTGGAAGCAGCACCTGTGTATTCTGGTGATATTGCTCCAGCTGCTCATCTGTCTGGTGTAGTGTTGTGACTGTAGTCTGTTGTGGAGCCAGATATGCCACTCAAGTAACCTGCATGCACCAGTTGGTTTTCCCTGATTTGAAGCCATTAATTTTATAATTAAGTGGAGCCAGAACACGGGATAAACCACTTAAGGGCCAAGTTTGGCAGAGATCTGTCAAAATCGAGTTTTGTGAAATTAATCTGTTTTGTCTCGAAATTAGCGACGCAATGGACATGTAAATTGCGGCAGAGCGAGGGGACCCTCTGGCTTCGTATAGGGTAGAGGTGGCCAATGTTCTCCTCAAAGGGCGGGTGTGTATGCAGGTTTTTGGGATAACCTTAGGTCAGCTGCTCAGACCCAGGTGTGAAGACTCTTCGGCCAATCGGTCCTCTAATTAGTAATCTAATTACTCGCAGCAAGAACCCGCACACACACCGGCCCTTTCTGGATAGGATTGGTCACTGCTGGTTTATGGTATTGTAGCTTTTGCTTTAAGGACCAAGATTTTAGTCCAAGTTAAATCCCACAGCAGAAAATTTCGTTCTGTGACCGTTTACTTCCATTTGTGTTGGGTTTTAATCTCAAGTGTCACTGGAAACATCTGCTTTATGGGAGAAATGGCACTTGTACTCCGTAACCGCTGATGCTGTAGTGAGTGTTGGGTGATGATATAACTAAACACCCCAACAGTGTTTGGTGATATGGCTTTAGGGTGTAATTATAACCAGATTTTGTGATGCCACTATTATTACTAAAAGGATTTCAGCATAGAAGACGGTGGGTTAGATAAGTATTCACCCTGTAGACTTTGGAACTCAGAAAATGCTTGCGATTCTGTTCAAACCCATTTTTCCCATGAAGGCATCGTGATTCGTGTTTTTCAGAAAGTGCCACACTTGTCCTGTTAAAAGCAGCTGTGGCTGTAGATGGCTGCTTGGCTCGGGATTGAGTTACGTCGCTGCCTTTCCCAGGCTGTTTAATTGCATTCTGAGGGGCTGTATCTGTGCAGAGGGCGATCAGCTGTGGAAGGATGGAGAGAGCGCCTCCCCTGGCAGGAGATTTAAGGTAGTTTAAGGTAATTTCACGTACAGTCGGTGTGTGGGCTCCGTCCTTTTCCACTGACTGCTTCCTCTGTCCAGTACCCAGAGGTTATCATTTGGATGTGAGTGCTTTGTGTTGGTTTTTACACTGAGATCAAACCTACTCCTTTGCGTCATGCAGTGGCCATACCTGTGCTTTACCTGTCCAGTAGCATTTATATTGAGATTTTAATGAAAATGTCCATGGTTCAAATTATACTGTGACACAAATTTTAGGCCATACTGCCTAGCCCCAAGATGGTGCCTTTGCTCCACATTTTATAGTGTGCTGTGTTTCTGATCTTGACTTGGTCTCACCCTGCCTTGGTCTTGGTCTTGTCTTGGTCTCGATACACTCTGGTCTTGGTAATGACTTGGACTCGGTTTAGGTGGTCTTGACTGCATCGCTAGACATGGATAAACATCTTTGAGTTATTTTTAACACTACGGTTTCTATTTTGAAGGGAGGAGGTGAAACAATTGTCAAATCTTCCCAGATTCATACGTGTCACTTTGTATCTAAGGTAGGGGCTTTTAGATGCAATACTAGGGATATGACAGGTTCATGTTGAGATTCTGCACTTGTTGACCATTATGATTAGAGATGCACCGATACAGATATTCGGATCAGTATCGTAGCCGATCCAGACTTATTTGACGGATCGGGTATCGGCCATGCGTGACCGATTCACGTTCCATACTTATTTATTTAGTTTTTGCCAATCAGTCGCATGGCAGCTCTTTCCCATTTTACATGTTGTGTTTTTTTTTTTTGGTGGCATTCAAATCGAGTGCTATTGCTACCCCTCATGTCTTTTTTGCTACTCAGTGGGTGATGATCTGTGAGTATTATATGCTTTTAACAGAAACCAGTAGCACAGCGATTTGCAATCTGTGTAAAATAAAATTTTGAGGTGGGAATAGCGTTTAATGGACAATCCCATTTAACAAAGCGCACGCAACTGCGAGACAAAGCAAAGCAATGGATGATTTGGGAGTCGCTAACTTAATTGGACTGTTTTGCGAACTCGCTGCAGCTTGTGATACAAGAGGGGCTGCCATCGCAACAAACGTGTAACTGCGCTGATGCCAATGGGAGAAAAACTTAAAATTTTAAGCATTCGCCACTTGTGTATACTTGCTTTGAAGATATTCATATTGAACTGCAAATGCCTCAAAAACGCTTAAAACAAACGAGGTGGAACAGTACGTTATGTATGTTTGTAGTAGCCTAATTAAATATTTTTTGCCATACATTTTTTCCATCTGTATTTACCAGCTTAAAAAAATAACATATAAAGTATAACAAAGTAAAAAGAGCTCTTGTATCGGAATCTGTATTGGCATCGGCAGTTGTGTATCGGATCGGAACTGAAAAAATGTGGATTGCCCATCTCTAATTATGATGTCATCCATTTGATAAGAGACTAGTCTTTCTGAAAATGCAGTGATTTCTTTGAAGGGCTTGTAATGTCCTGCAATTGCTTGCATGTGGATAAGGACCTGTAGTTAAATCTTTAAGTAACAGCGAACGGCAAGGCTGTAGGAGGGTAACATGTAATTCTTGTGTCCCGAGGAACATTGATGTACTGTCGCAGGCATAACGTGACATTCCAGAACCTTCCCTTTCACAGTCGCTGCGGTTTCTGTTCATAATCCACACGTCCCGTCCTGGCCAGGCACACAGAAGCCCCATCGTTAACCTCACAGCTGGGTCCGGTCTGGGGGGAGGGGGCCGGGAGTACTGTTTGTCTTCTGGGGTGGGGGGGCGCATCACCAGCTGTGGAGGACCTTCTCGGTACCATATACTCCACACCTGCTGTCTGCTTCAAGAAAGTTTGTGGGGCCCCCCCCCCCCCCCAAGTTTCCCACTGACCCTCATTAATGCCTGAGAGTTTGGGCTGAAAGAGTTATTTATTCCCATAAACCGCAGGTTCAGATTTGGAGTCACCAGTCACATGTGGCCCCAGCTAATCACATGTGAGTTTGATCATTTAGGGTTATGGTCATACTTCTAAGCAATGGCTCTTTGCCCTGGCTAACTGTGTGAAGTTTTTCTACCTGTCACTAAACCTAATGACCTAAGTAGCAAGATTGATAACTGAGGTGGTTCTTTTAAGTGTAGAAATTAGTTCAGGTGGTGCATGAGTGTTTGGTAAGCTGACTTACTGGGACCCATTGTACCGTAGAGAGCTTTTCTTTGTGAAGACCTGACTAGGGAGATATGAGTGGAATATTGACCAAGCGGTTGCTCCTGTATGTTCACAGGCGATGCTTGCGGAGACACGCTTCTGGGCCCCAGTAGCGGCACACTGTCCTCTATCAACTACCCCCAGACGTACCCCAACCACACGGTGTGCGAATGGGAGCTGCGCGTGTCCCCTGGGAGGAGGATCCACCTTAAGTTCGGCGACTTCGACATCGAGGATTGGGACTGTCACTTCAGCTATCTGAGGATCTACAACGGTGTTGGACCTGGGAGGGCGGAGATAGGTGAGGGCCTCGTGAAGAAGGCGGGACCATAAGTTAGGTTCATAGTGTTCCAAGGGTGGTGCTTTATTCAGCTGTGTGATCTAGATTTATGAACCTTTAATGGAGTGGCAGCCAATGACCTGTTCCCAGTCACTCTTCAGATTTGTTCATATCCTGTTCTGTTTTGGTTTTTTTATTTACGGCAAAGTGATAGTCATGAACTCATTGTGGAGAAATTGGGCTAAATGACTCGCAAACACCCCCCCCCCCCCCACCCCCACCCCTGTTTTTATTTCACAGCTAAGTATTGTGGGCTGGGCTTGCAAATCCCGGAGCTGATCCAGGCCAGCGGCAGCGAGGTCACGGTTCAGTTCATGAGTGGGACCCACAAGTCTGGCCGCGGCTTCTTGCTGTCCTACTCAACGACGGAGCACTCGGGTACGAGACCTCGGTCTCCGTTTGTGGGGCTGCGTTTTATCCTCTTCATCCCAGAGCTTTCAGCCAGAAATCAATTTAAAGCATCGTGGAGTCTCTTATCCTGAAGGACTGCTGTCAGCAGTGTGATGTGATCACCAATAAATATAAGTCCTGAAAGAGGCCTTTTCTGCGTGGTATGAAAGCTTTCCTGAATAATCGGCGACTTAACTGATATTCTTCTGACATCACACTAAACGGTGATGATGGTCTTCATTGACTCTTCTTTAAGACTTAGTTTTAATGAGATCAGACAGTTGTGTCTTAGTTAACCAGAATTTCTGCAGCGTTTCAGTTGATTCTCTGTTTTCCTCCCTCTGAATGTTGGGGGTGGTCATCAGGTCTTGAGAATGACGTGTATGAAGGAAACTTTAATTACTGTACTTGTTCTGTATCTAAAGTATAAAGTACAGCCATGCGCTGGTGGTTATTTTACCAGAGCAGAGTGGGATAGCAGTGAGTGGATATAAAAACAGGTCTTTGTGTGCGATGGGACAGATCCAGGCCCCCTGTCCTTCTCCTCAGTGTAATGCTGCCAGGCAATCAGTGCAAGAGTTTCCAACCTGTAGAGCAACGAGAAACATAAATCTTATTTAAGGCGTGTGGCACTAAATCCCAGATAACTTTTGGGAAGAATCAGAGCCTGGTAATTACAGGGGGGAACGTTTAAGATAGATTTCTAATTTTCTTTTTGATGGTTTTAATGTAAAAGCCATTGATGATGCCTTTATGGAATTTTGTGTGTGTGTGAGTTTGAGTGTGTGTGTGTGTGTGAGAGAGAGATGCATGTGTTACATTGTGGGGACCAAATGATCTTGTGGGGACCACTTTTTCGATCCCCAGAAGGTAAACTCAATTTTTTTAATCTAGGTTAGGGCTGGGTCGGGATTAGGGGTTTTTCCATAGAAAGGACAGGAGAATCCCCACATAGGTATGAATATAAGCATGTGTGTGCTCAGTCTGCCTGTCTGTAAAATGATGAAGCCAGTCACGTCGACTGCTCGATGGCGCAGGATTCGGCGGTATGACAAAGCCGCCTCTGTGTCTCAGATCCCTGACCCCCCCACCCCCCCATCAGCCTTTGACAGGGAGGCAGATAGAGTCCCTGGGCAGGATATAGCAGGTGATTGAGAGGCACTCCATTAGCCCTGCAGCTGTCTTGGCTGGGGGGAGGGGGGGGCAGGTTAGGGGGTGTCTTATCTCTCTGACAGACAGTCGGGGAAATGCTCTTCAGGGTATAGGGGTGAGATCATTGCCCAGATGGGGGGGGGGGGGGCCGTAAATGATCACTGTTCTGTGGCTTATTGATCGTTCATCTCCTCCAGCACATGGACAGGTGTCCAAGAACCTGTATGATAATATTCTGTACAATAATATTCTTGTTCATCCCTCCTCATCTGTATCGTTCGTTGATCTGTTATGATCCCCAAAGGTTTCTTCATTCCCCCCCCCCCGTTTATCTGAGCTGTCAGGCGGGGTGGGGATTCTGTTTCTGAAGCCACCTTATCAGGTGACAAGCAGCTCTGAAGCAGCTTCCCCCTCCCCCAGCCCTCCCCCCTGCTGTTCGATTACGGGGGTGGAGGAATTCAGCCGGGCCCTGAAATGAAAGCAGTTCTGGCCGAGCAGGGAAGCTTCCGGAGTTGCAGGATGTCTTCTTAGGAACAGCTCCATTTACTTTATAGCTGAGGGCAGATTCTCAGCCAAAGGCTCTGCCTGATCGGGGGGGGGCACTCAGGCAGGCAGGTGCTGACCCCTAAATCGGTGTTTCCCAGTCCAGTCCATGGGAGCTGGGAGGGAGCAAAAACATGGACTGAATGTGGGTTCCCGAGGACCGGGTTGGGAAACACTGACCTAAATGATCAATGCTGGTCAGAGGTCACGGGTCACCCCCTCTGTTAGGGAGGGAACTTCTGAATGGGAACATGAGAAGTTGTTCCCCCCGATCTAAGAGATCATGAACAAATAGTTATTAACTGATAAGCTGTTTAGGTAGTAATAGTCTTTGAAATGCAGACATATTGTAATGGTTTGATTTTGTAAATTTCTAGACATATGGAACAAAGCCTTATGGGGCAAGAGTTTTTTTTTTTTCTTCAGTGAAGGTAAACAAGGGGCTGCAGTTCCCGCATTGCGGCCGAGGCTGTGAAGCTTGGATTGTGTCCTGCTAGCAGGAACGCCTAGGATGGTGATGTCATCTCACAAAGCATGGTCCCAAAGACGACTCTTCCCCCTTGCTTGGCCTGATGACTGCTCAGGGGGTGGGGGAGGAAAGTGTTTATTAAGACTTTCCCGATGATGTAACTGAGTCTGTTTTGAAGGACACTTTTTGCCGTATTGTTTGTCTTGGGTTGTGAATTTTGTCATGGTTTGTGAAGTTCAGGTTTTTTACCCCTCAGTGGTAAACCAGAGAGCTGCCGCCCAGGTGATTGCCCCCAGGGGTATTTCTCCCGGGGGTGTTATGGTGGCAGCCGATTATCCACCGCTGTGCAGGGGCAAGTTTAACGACCATGCAGAGCTCCTAAAAGCAGCGTGTAAACAGACGGCCCAGCTAATTGGATCCAGCCCCCCTTTTGTCAGAGGGGAGAGCTCCTATTGGGTGCCCCGAGGGGAGGGCGGGTGCATTGGTTAAGGCACCAGATGCTGGGCCCGAAGGCTTCAAGTTCATTTGTAATGAGCATTGAGGCTTTTTGCTGTGGTCTCATATTGGACACATTGTGTTAAATATGCTGGTTGTAAATTAATTCTGTGTCTTAATAAATCAACAAAATCCAGTACCTGTGGAGGTTAGACTTTGTGCTATGCGTTTGGCACTGGATGTTAAGATCACTATTTACGCAAGAACTGGGTTTGACCTTCCGCACCCAGTACAAATATATACACAGTCGCAGAAAGAACGATCAATGTCTAGTCTAGCTGCTACAAAATGCTGGTGCTTCTACTTTGGTTTATATAATCACTTCTGTGTTCATTTAGTTAAGTGTGATCGTCGGCCAGTGTGGGCAAAACTGGCAAAGGAGACTGACCTGTAAGCCCAGTTCGGGGTTGTTTTTATGCCCGTGTTTGCTGGCGATCACCAGGAATGGATCTCCTTTCCCACTCTCTGGGACTGTCGTGGGTCCCAGTGTGGAGCTGAACCTTCCACAGGAAGTGTTGTGTGACTGGAGGGACAGAGACCGCAGCCAAAGTGTGTCTGCATGACTCGCTGTGCTCCTTTCCTTTTGATTTCCTCCAAATAAAAGCAAACAGAAAGTAGGTGCATTGAGGATTTTTATCATGCTGTGGAAGGATGGGGGGGGGGTCATGGGTGATGGACAGTAACCCAGGACAAAAAGGGCTCTCTGGCCGTGTCACCTTTGGAGGAATGTCCGCTGGTGCTGCTGTCGTCCTGGTTGCTCTTCAGATCGAAAGCTCTTACCCCGCGTTTAACATGAGTGCTCATGTTACGGGTTTTTGCCTGAAATAATGGTGGACTGTTGCTAAGAGACTGCATTAGCTATTTAACCGCTGCACAAAGAAATGGGATGAATCACCAAGTAAGATTATGGGAGTCCTGCAGGTAAACCTGGCACGTAAAAGTTTGCGTCTTTTGAGTTCATGACTAAAGGGATTTAGTGATGTCATTATAGCCTTCAGCCCCCCACTTTGTGTTCTGGCATTTTCTAGAGTGGAGTTTTTAAATAAGTCATTTGTGTTTTCAAGGCATAGTTTGCAGTTGACATTTTAAGCTATTGTTCTGACAATGTGGGTAGCCCTTAATAGAGGCTGTTCTGCTGTTTCCTCAAACGTGAATTGGTTCACGGGATTGGTAAATAGGGGAAGCTACCCCAATAATGTGAATCGCTTGTTGGCTCAAATGTGATTTCATCGTTGATTTGTTTGTTTTTGCACAGCGGAGTAACCGGCTCAAATGCTCCGGTCTGCAGAGGAACCCACTCGACAATCAGCTCTGTTAGCTCACGTTGCTTTGGAAGAGCTCATTGTGGGGGGTGTAACAATGAACTGATTTGAATCTGGAATTCAGTCCAAGTGTTTGTTAAAACTGAATCGATTCCAAAACCCTAGAGTTACATTTTTAGGGAACGATCAATATGGCCTTTGAGTCATGATTACTGCATGTACCTGTAATATTTTTCATTCTTGGGTCTTATGATCAGACCTAGAGTCTCAAATTGGTTTTGTTTTGAAATATGTTTAACTTCTAAGAGTGTAAAAAAAAAAAAAAAAATACACAAAATTCATGGTTCTGTACAATCTTAATTTTAGGTTCACGGTTTGGTGCAATTTCAGTACAGCAGGGAAAACGGCATTTGTTTTGAAATTATTTAAAGTGCAAACAAACGATTAGGGACAGTTATAAAGTAAATGTAATGCATCTGTCGATGTGTCTGAACAAAAGGAAAGAGATGCCTATTTGCACATTGTAAAATAAATATTTGGCATACATTAAAAAAACTAAAATATATTACCATAGTAGTCATAATGTACAAAGTCCTGTTTAAATACCATGTGAGCATGGTTGGGTATCTGTACCAATAAATACCCCTATAGCCATAGTTTGCGTTTCAGTCCGGCTAGAAAACTCTTTAAATCCCACGGGGAGACTCGCTTGCAGATCCGTTATCTGCCTCTCTGCAGCCATGGATATAATTGGATGATGTCATCTCAAATGAGTTAGCATGTGGGATGCATTTACAGTCACACATCTGAGTTCAGAATAACAGAGCTGACAGACAGTCTTGGTCTTATCATCTCTCCAGGGTTGGTGTGCTTTATTGGGAAACCCAAACCACCGATGACTGACTGTAACCAGCATTAGCAGTAACCAACTTGTAGTAACTTTTAGCTTAATGTTCTCCACGTTGAACCATCTATTTGTGTATTTTGGTTCCGCCCGTGTGAACAATTGTATCCGTTTCATTGTGTGCGCCAAACTGAAACTGATGTACTGAATGGTTCATGATGAATCCTTGTACCATGACAGCAATATTAGCTTTTGTAACTTTTTTTTGTATCGTGACTTAGACCCAACACACAAAATCTAATCTTGCTGTCAATAAGAGTGTGCAAGGGTCTATGAAAGTATCTGTGAAGCCTATTAGTGAAAATTGAACATGAAAGAAACACTTTAATGCAAAGAGAAAAGCTTAATCTCCCAAAGAATTTTGATTGTTATGGGTCATGGATTGGTTAGGTCAGCCTGAGCAGTCATTGCACGATGCACCCCCGCAGGATGAGTGGGGCTGCGGTTTTCATGGCAGCTCATCCAATTCCCAGACGCCCATTTTAACGTGGTAGCGGTGACTAACCAGCGAGGCAGCAGGCTGCGGGGGCTTCAAACGACAGGCCGCATTGCCATCAGACACAGAATTCTTTTGCCCTAATCGGCAGCGGTCAAGGGGCCGGTTGAGACTGCCAGCTGAACTTTGCTATCTCTTCTGACACTTGGATGCAGTGTTTCCAGCGGAGACCTTGGATCTTCCGTCCAACACCCCCCCCCCCCTTCTGCCAGCTCCAAAATTCCACAGCTTGCGGGGGACAGTATGCAGCCTGTTTTGTGGAGGGGAATGTCAACAACCACGCATTGATACAAAATGCTGTTGGTGCAGCCTGTCCTTCTCAAGATTGCTTCTAATGCTGTCATTAAACTTTTAAACGGTTTGAGGAAGCTGTCAGGAAGACCTCTGTATATCCAGTAAAAGACCTGAGCTAATAGCACTCTAAACATTTTCTATTGTGGATATGTGCTGCATTTCCATAGTATTAAGTTTCATAATTTTGTAAACACTCATCTCTTGTTTTTCCTAACCAGATCTAATCACCTGCCTCGACAAAGGAATTCACTTTACGGAAGCAGAATTCAGGTAAAACACTTTTACGTCAGTCTGGTAGCTACTCAAAATGCGGTCAAATGTCCACGTATATCTGAAGGTCTCCATGTTAAATACCATTTGTTTACAGCAAATACTGCCCTGCGGGTTGCCTGACGATCTCCGGGGAAGTTTCCGGCACGATTCCACATGGCTACAGAGACGTGAGTGTGTGGTTCTCTTCACCGGGAAGAATGACTCGTTTGGCTCCCACTCTGGGTAATGGATGGACTTGCAGCTGGCCAGTGACTCAAACTGCAACGCACCGTGTTCAATTGTGTGTTTCCGCTCTCATTACTGCACGCCCCCCATCCCCAAGCCCAGCAGGAGATGGTACCCCATAATCTGTCTCTCCCCCAAACTACATCGGAATGTCGACCACTTTGCCTAAGCAGCCCTTACCCCCGCCTACCTAAACCTTACCTCTATCCCACCGAGTGTCGGGAGAGAAACCAGGTTCCTGCAGTGCTCTGGATACTCTCTGTTGCTAACAGCTGGTTTAGCAGCACTGAACTGGCCTGCCATCTCTCTTAATGACTGCTACCCATGCTTCTCGATTGCTGCACCCCATGGATGGTCCTCTGTTCAGGTTCTCGGCCTCCCTGCGTGCTTAAATCACACCATTTGTTACGCTCCTTGAAGCAGTTTAACCTTCCACCTCAGCCATGAGGTTGTCGGTGCAGTAATGACAGTCTGAAACTTTCGCAAGCTGCCTGTAAATGGTACAAACTGACACAGGAGCCATATTAAGATTTAATGACGAGCCCTGTGTGCGCACTGCAGTCAGTCAGGTGTCGCTGGATAATCATGATAGGATGCTTCCAAAGGTTGGGCTGGATTTGGATAACGAGCTAAGAATCTGAGCATGAAAACTCTGTTATTTTTAATACATGTCTACAATGTTAGTGTTTTCAGTTCAGTACGAGAATACTTACCTGATGTATGTAATCCATCCACCTATCACCGTAACCGCGTAATCCCAACCAGGGTCGCTCGGGGGGCGGTAAGGGAAACAACGGGCGCAGGCAGGAACCATCCCTAAGTGCAGGGTGCACACACACATGTTCGAGGCCAACTTGGACTCACCGATCAGCCTACCCTGCACATCTTTGGACTGTGGGAGGAAGCTGGTGCCCCCTGTGGAAACCCACGCGAACACGGGGAGAGCGTGCAAACTCCACACAGAAAGGACCCGGGACCGAACCCAGGTCCTCCTTGTGTGAGGCAGCGGCGCTAACCACTGCACCACTGCGCTGCCCCCTGATTTATGTAATCAACCTTTCAAATGGGCGGTGGCTGTTTCAACAATAATGGCAGGTCACACTGATACAACATGATTGAAGCTGACTAGTTTGTGACTCTATAAAATGCTGGTTATGCAAAATGCTGTTAATGGGTGTGTTCCTCTTCTATCTGGAATAGAGACAGTCGGTCTAGACTTTCACAGCACCCGCGCCGCCCTTATTCATCTGAAAACGCTCTTGGTTTACTTGCCGTCAAACTTTTGTTTTTTACTGTCATTAAACTCCTCCTCCTCTGTACTGGATGAAGTCATTGGCTGGTCCGTTCATTCACTGATGACCTCATGCATAGCCACTGCCCACTCAAGTCGCGAGTCTCAGCACCAGCCACTCCCAGGTCTCCGTAGGATTGGGTGAGGTAACCATTGGGCCGCAGAGTTAGGGGACTGGCCAGTGCTTTTGCGAAGCTGGTGCGAGCTGGACAGACGTGCTTGCCGAGACCAAGGTGTAAAACGTGTTTTGCGTGTATACACACACACACACCCCATTTCCTACGGGAAGAGGAGGGTTAGTCCACTGTGAATTTGTGATTTCGGGCGTGCATCTTACATGGCTTCGACTAGTGTGTTGACCTTTTGGCCTCCTGGAAAACACACAGCCACATCTTGGGTGTGTGTGTGTGTGTGTGGGGTGGGGTGGGGGGGGACAGCTGGGGATGAAGGGTGTACTGAGGGAAGTGGAGGCTTTAGAGGTGATTGCGGTATGTGTGAAAAGTGTTAAAACATACAAGATCTGAAACTCTGTAGCACTGTATGCTGCCTCTTCGTAACCCCCCCCCTCGCAGTCCCAGTTTGGGTTTTCTTTTTACAACCCACATCTGCCCTCTCTGGCTCAGCAAAGTCCTGTTAATAACCATCAGGGTTTGCGCCACAGATGGAATGTGCCCCCGGAGCAGAAGGCCTGTTCGACCAGGGGGGGGGATCCCGCAGAAAGTGGTGAGTGGCTGTGGGATTCCTGCGTGCTGTAAGAACCCCGCGGCTCTTGTGACTTTTGGTACCGGTCCGCTGCGGTCAGCCTGGGTTTCATGGTGTTAACCACAGCTGCTCCGTCTGTCAGAGTCCAGTAAAAGACGCAGAGTGGGCCTGATGTGGGGGGTGGGGTTCTTCCAGTAAAGCTGAGGATGTCACATTCGTCCAGTTGCCTGCGGTGTGACTAGCTAGCGCTGCCGTGAGCGTCACCCTGACGTTTGGCGTGTGGTTATCGCTGTTGACGTGACGTGGCCAAAAACCAATAGGGCTTCAAAGCAAATCATGACGTGATAATGCTGCATCAGCTGCCGGTGACTCTGCCTCGAGGGAGGTAGGAACCCGCACGTTGTCATTTCACAAATTCCTGTGGGATATTGTCACACAATGGAGAAATATCATAACCAGTATGTTAAGTGAACAACCTTGATCGGAAACAAACTGTTCAGATACACTATATAGGCCAAAGTATTGGGACAGCTGGCCTATACATCTGCAGGAACTTTTATTACGTCCCATTCTAAACTCATAGGCATCAGTATGGAACTGGTCCCACCTTCGCAGCTATAACAGCTGCCACTCTTCTGGGAAGACATTGCACAAGACTTTGGAGTGTTTCTGAGGGGGTTTTTGCCCATTCTTCCAGAATAGCATTTTTGTTAGGTCTCGCACTGATGTTGGGCGTGAAGGCCGGGTGCTGCAGTCTGCGTTCCAGTTCATCCCAAAGATGGTCGATGGGCTTGAGGTCAAGGCTCAGTGCGGCCCAAAGTGCAAAAAACTTACCCAACCATGTCTTTATAGACCTCGCTTTGTGCACTGGGGCACAGTCATACTGGAACAGAAAGGGGCCTCCCCAGATGTTCCCATGTCATTGGCAAGCATATCCTGGAATGCCTGTGAATGTAAAGGTGTCCCAATACACTCTGTTGGACCCTCAAATACAAAGACAAATCACTCACCCTGCCTTGTTCATGTCTACCCCCCCAGTCCTCGTCAGTGTGTTTGGCCGGTATCCATGCCGGGGTGGTGTCCAACGCTCTGGGAGGCCAGATCAGCGTCGTCAGCAGCAAGGGCATCCCGCACTACGAGAGCACTCTGGCCAACAATGTCACATCTACCTTGTGAGTTAACCGTCTCCTCCCATTAACATGGCATATGATCATGAAAAGAACCTCAGCGTTTGCAATTCAGATTTTCAAAACTCATACAGTTAATATATCTTGACCCTATGTAATTGCACATGTTCTCTGTCGGTGTAACATTAAAGTGTGTAGGTAATTCCTACTACTTAGCTGTGAGGCACCTGGCAGAAGGGTCGCCAGCTGTATCTGGTACACTGCCTGGCCTTGAGAGACTGGCCTTTACCCTTAAATTAGCTACGGTGGGTGAAAGGGTGATGGATGAACGTGGGGGCACAAGATGTTCCAAAAAGCTTTAGCCTGATCATTGCCTATGAGTAGGTCTTGCTCTGCCATCTGTGCATAGGAACACAGTGTTCACACTAAGCCTGAGTGTTCTGGGCTGTTCTGATATGGTCTCTGCAAACCCACAGCAAGCAGCTGGCTTGGTGCTGGAGTACTTGAAATAGGTGTGAGGTGTTGCTTTTGTATATTTAATCGAAGTGCCTTGCATTGATTTAATCGATTGTCATCATTATCCATGCCGGATCTCTTTCTGTCAAGCTGCGGGTTTCTGTGGGCAATCTTTTAACTTGACTTTACTTCCACAGTGGTCCTTTGTCCAACAGCCTCTTCACCTTCAAAACCAGTGGTGAGTTTGCACAAAAATCCATTTATGATCCACACTCTGAAATGTTACGTAGGATGACTCTGGGTCATCTGCAGCATGATCAGAAAAAAAAATTCTGTGATGTTTGTTTTTCTGAGATACGTCAGCCCATGTGGGTGATCAGAAATGCTTTTATTGCTAATGTGCTTCTGCTGCTGTGCTTGTGTACACTGCCCTGTTTGTTGGTTTGGATAAAAGCATCAGGCAGATTGATTTGTGTAAGCGCAGGCCGTCGCCTTGCCTGTCTGCGGTGGCTTTGTGCGCAGACATTCATCTTTTTTTGCCAGCAAAGTACCCCTGACTGTAGCATTCGCCAGAGCGCTCTCCACCATTGTTATTGTCGCTTGCAGGTTGCTATGGCACCCTGGGTCTGGAGTCGGGAGTAGTCCGCAGCTCCCAGATCACCGGCTCGTCCGTGTGGGAGTGGAGTGACGAGAACGGGCAGCCCAGCGTGTGGCGGCCCTCCGGGGCCCGACTGAAGCGCCCGGGCCTCCCCTGGGCGGCTGCTCACAGCGACCAGCATCAGTGGCTCCAGGTGGACCTGAAGAAGACGAAGAGAATCACAGGTGAGAAGAAGGAAGAGCAGTGTTCTGGGGTGGATGCAGAGGAGGCTCGGAATGATGTCACACCCGAGTTACGTCGTACTGCCTGCACAACCAATTTAATGACTCACAAATAAGACATGAGTGTTAATGCAATACATCTTTCACTTCTGTTGATTAAGGGCGAAGCCATCTTGAATTCTGTGGTTGGGGTTGCAGAGATTCTTCTGATTATCGGAGTCGGAATTCCGACTTCAGGGGGCGTTCCAGTTAAAATTTCCGGCTAGGAGCACTTGTAGGTGGTGGTAGGTGTACTGTCAACATGCCGTATTTGACACAGTGCCTGTTTCTCCGTAAATACAAACCTGCTCCAGGAATCATCACCACCGGCTCGACACTCATGGAGTACCAGTTCTTCGTCTCGGCCTATCGGGTGCTGTACAGCCAGGATGGCCAGCTGTGGTATGTCTTCAGAGAGGCTGACACTGACCAGGATAAGGTAACTGGGACGTCTCTTTGCTTTTTATCGTGGAGAGTCGTGCTGCTCTTTGTCTGCCTGCGTGGTGTCTCCAGACTGAAGGCCGCTGCCCCATGTTCATTCTCGCGGGGCTTTCAGTGGCTTTAGAGTGCAGTCAGTTTTCCGGAAGTGTGACGGTGTACATTGGGTGTTTCTCAGACAATAAGCGGTGCCCTGTTTGCCTAAATCATGAATTCAGCATTATGTGAGATATTTAAAAATTTAAGGTTTGATGCATCGTGAAAATCGTTATCAGACTCTGACCATAGGCAATTCTACACCTTATTTAGCGGGCTTGTTTTTTGTCTCAGCCTTCATTAAAAATGATTTTTTCTAAGTCCATCTTGTGATTTGTCCTGCAGTTTTTATTATGATGTCCTATGAGTCAAATCCTCGAACTGCCGCTGGCTTCAAATTTGGTCAAATTCATACTCAAGATTTGACATGTATGTTACTGTATCACTGTAGACCTGCCAGTGGTCACACCCCTCTGTGTTTTAATACGGTGTTTGCGTGGTTCTTAGTTGTACTTGGAGAACTGAAAGGTTCCTGTTTTGTGTAGCTTCTGCTCTGTGTATCTTATGCATCTCTGAGAGCATGCTTCTGTAGTGACCCTGAGAGTTGAGCGCCAGGTCATCGATTGTGAGCCATCACCTGACCTGGTACCCAATGAGTATCAGTAAATGTTAAAAAATTTATGAGAGAATATATGCGATACAGCCGGCCAGCATTATATTGTCGGTTATGGTTGATGTGCCTGGAATCTCCTCATGTACATGTATAACAGCGGTGGGATAATACCACGATGTAAAGGATTTAATGTAAATTGTTTCCCATCCACCTTACAGCCCAAATCTGTCCGGAACTGATTTCCTAAGAGCAGATTTGGAGCATACAAAACCGTAGCTGGAAAGTGTCAGCTCACTTGCGTAAGAATACCCTAGCCGCTGCACTGGTCTGGCCTGTTTAGGTGCTGCCGTGGCGACGGAATGTTCCGTCCGCGTTGTGCGGAATGCCGAGCGTGAGTTCGACACGGGCGCATGAGGTCAGAGGTTCCGGGGAGCTGGGATTCGTCAGCGGCACGGCAGTGTGTCATCGCCGGCTTGGCTGCTTTGCCAGGGAAATGGTCTCTCACTTTTGTTTTTCACGTGGCTACACACAGTTTTCACACCTCTTAAATTATGGATTTTTTTACTCCCTCTAAGATTGAGTCTGGTTACAGACAACCTATATTACAGTAAAGTTCTTTTTCATGTAGAAAAATAATGTGAAAAATTATGGATACATCGGTGACCGGCTTATCACAGGTAGAACACAGGCGATGTTCTCGGTTTTGTATTAAACTCATTTGTATTGATTTTCAGAGGTTTCCATTAATTGCCCATATTTCTAGATGTGAGATTTTCTTGTTTTCATATCATCAGTTAAAGGTTTGTTGTTTTGTTACATGCAGATCTTCCAGGGAAACATCAATTACCTTCACGAAGTGCGTAACAACTTTATCCCCCCCATGGAGGCGCGCTATGTGCGAGTCAGTCCCACCCAGTGGCACCAGCGCATCGCCCTGAAGATGGAGCTACTGGGCTGCCAGCCTCCGGCATGTGAGTTCCCTGCGTTCGGATCCTTCGTGTTCCACGAAGCCAGATTTCCCAGTTAGCTGTATAACTTAAGCTCAAAGTGAAAACTGTCAAATAGGAAGAAAGGTAAGTGGCATTCCTGCTGGACAGCTGTTACATTTGGTGTAAATAATCTGGCTATTGAAGAAATCCTAGGGGGTGTTCCATCAAGCAGGATTTCTCTGCTGGGATAACTTAAGCTAGAAGTCATGATTGTCCAATAACAGTTTAGGTAAGGAGCATTCCTATTGGACGATCATGATCATCCAATAAGAATTTGGGTAAGAAGCATTCCTATTAGACAATCATGACTTCTAGCTACTTCACCCAGCTTTGTGGAACACCCCCCTGGTTTGTTCTGCAGCTCCACGTCAAAATGTAACATTTATTTAATATAAAAAAGCCTTTTCATTTGTGAGGTAACATTATGTTGCTAAAGCAACATGGGCTGAAACAGGCTGTTGTCGATAAATGATCTGGGGGTAAATTGGACTTTAACGCGGCTCCCCTCTTCGCAGTGCTGCCGCGCACCTTCCAGCCACGGCCCACCAAGCTCAGCACGGACCCACCACTACAGCGGGACAAGACCACCTTCACTCCAGACATCCGCAACACCACCATGACCCCCAGTGGCAATAATGGTGAGGGTGCTTGCTTAGCAGAATGATGCCTGTCGTGCTTCTAAATGTCGGACCACCATTTAGTACAGGGTGCACGCAGAACCAGTATCTGTCTGCTTTCATTCTTCCTCAGTTTTTGCTTTAATAAGGATTATTTGGTGCATAAGCCAGCCCACTTGGTGCCGTATATGTAACTGTGGAAGGGCTGTATCCTCCCACCCCGTTTTTTAGATACTGACGAGCCCTCATTTGTATGTCTGACGGCCTACTGATGGCCTCTAATAGCAGCTCCTGATTTCCAGGTGTGGCGCTGGCGGCGGTGCTGGTGCCGGCCTTGGTAACGGGCCTGACCTGCCTCCTGCTGACGCTGCTGTGTACCTGGCACTGCAAGACCCGGTGAGCCTGAGCGTAGGTGCTGCCTTTAGCCGTTAGCTGGGTAGGACAGCCTGGGTAACCTGCACCGTTCCCTCTCCCCTCCAGGAAGAAGAGCGCCAAGGGGGCCTATGGCCTGGCACACTGGGACCGAGCTGGTAAGCTGACTTTTTAAAACCACCCATGCCATCCAGAATCCAGGCTAGTCAGACGCCGCAATTTAGATCTAACCCTCTTTGGCCACAACCAGGTTATTTAACTTTCCCATTGTTCCATTACATTTTATGAATATCTGTGTATTTCTTAAATACAAATAGAAGAATTTCATCTTGTATAATGAGTGAAATTGTTTGTAAGTAATTGCTGCTGTTCCAGGCCTGTGGAAAGGCATGAAGCAGTTATTTCCAGCGAAGGTGACTGAGGGGGACGATCCCTTCGTGCGATACAGCCACAGTGACGCGAATCCCGCTCGGAGTCGCAAGGCCGTCCCGGTGGTGCAGGCCGACTCGGCAGGTACGCGCTCCACCCACCACCTGCACTTCGCTCACTTTCATTTTTATATAGCGCCTTTTACAAGAGGGTCACCCCAAGGCGCTTTACAAGGGTGTGCTGTGATGCAACAGCATCATCACAGAATAACACAGAAACAGGGGAAAAGCAGGGGGTAAGAAAGAAGCCAAAGTCCGTCAATGAGTCAGTTCTCCACTGCGGTCTGTGTAGGGTGACGGACTGAAGTCTGCACCACGATATGCATGCATGTTCATGCACTTACTGGCATTTGGGTGACTGTCCTGCTCTGCTTCCCCTGGTAGAGTATGCCCAGCCCCTAGTGGGAGGAATGGTCGGCACCCTTGGTCAGAGGTCCACCTTTAAACCCGAAGAAGGAAGTGACCCAGCTTACGCGGACCCAGACCCGTACGATGCCCCGCTTACGGAAATATACCACGCGTACGCCCAACCGCTCCCTGCTTCAGGGGCGGAGTACGCCACCCCCATCGTTGTGGACATCGCAGGCCACCCAGCACCCCCCGGCCCAATGGGACAGGTGTCTGTCTCCACATTCAAAAGGTGTGGCCCCGGGCCCCTCCTCACGAGGACAGACAGCGGCCAATCAGGATCGTGCGCTCAGTACGACACGCCCAAGACCACACCTGGGCAGACCCAGTCCACAGAGGACCTGGTCTACCAAGTCCCCCAGAATGGTGCCCAGAAAGCCCGTGAGGACAGCTGAGATCTGGGTGACCTTCACGGAACCCTGGCTAGCCTCAGCGAACAGTTTCATTACCCTTTTCGGCACACCTGGTTGAAACTCCCCAGGAGGTGGTGTGAAGAAAACGGGGGTATTAGCTCTGAATTCAAGTCCACTGGGCCGCAATCGGTCTCATTGAGATGTTTGTTGTGGTAAATGTTCACCTGTTTGTGCACAGTTTGTCTCTTAAGATCGATAGTCGCTACAGTCCTTTCACTGATTTAATGGAAATGAATGTTTGTCGTGAAAGCTCACCACTGTTTTAGCACAGAAAAGGCTCACTCTCTCGTCTTAATCTTCTGTAATATCAAACTGTGAGGTCCTTAAACCCCCACCCCCACTTTTTCTTGGTCTACGTTCAATTGAAAGCTTTGAAGCTTTGATACTTCAGTTGGGTTGGGCTGTTCCATGCCTCGGTGACCGCGGAGAGAGCTGATTCTCCCCAGCTTAACTCCTCAGTGTATCGCTGAAGTTATTCTACCCGTGAGTCACCCGGTGTTTCAGCCATAAAGTAGGTGTTAATTGAAATTTGTTGCAAGGGTTAGGAGGATCCCAGCCCTGAAGGCTGGCCGTTCAGCCCAGCTTCAGGCTAATTTTTATTTTAATGTTGGGGCAGCTTTCCTTTCAATGGCACATAGAAACTCAAATGCCCATTTGCCAAGAAAACCGTGACTAGTTACCTTCAGGCTAGTTGCCACCCCCCCCATTTTACATCTGATTGGTTGAAGGTCGTGTGTGAAAAGTGGGGGGGCATTGTGTTGTTGGATTAAAAGGCTTCTAGGAAAGCCGGAAAGACTACACCTGCTGTCTGGGGGACTCGACTGAAGTGTGAGCTGCTGTTTGAGTTTCGAAAAACGTACTGTACACTCTGAGGAGACGCGACAGCCTCCAGCTGCTTCCAGCGCTTATCCAGAAGCACTCGACATACATTTCCTGCTGAGAAAGATGCGATTTTTAACCATTTTTACACTATTGTATTCAGCTGGTCGAACCAAAACTTTCTACCAGAGGTTAGGCAGTGACCAGCTGACAGTTACATTCACTGAGGGGTTTAAGGAAAACTGAACAGTTAAAACTGGCCTGGTTGAGTAGATGTTTTGGCGCCAGAGTTGAGACTGGTACATAATTATTTTTAAATATTTTTTTATATTCTTAGACTGGTGTCTGTTCCTTAAAGTATCAGC
>JAODKF010000087.1:1049691-1060038 GCA_026779585.1 Mormyrus proboscirostris | reverse complement strand
TGCAGGTTTAAGACATAAATTGACAAAGTCTGTCACTTTTCGCTGACAGTGATCCTTCTCGTGGTACAGATCCAAAAAGTCTGATAAGTACCGAGCTTTAGAATCCTCTAGGTGTTGACGAGGATCTTTATTTTTAAGGAACTGCCTGTGCATCTTAAGGAAATCCCTTGCAGCATGACTACAGATGTGCAGTTTTAAATCAACTTCACACTTTGTGTTGGTTTTAAGCTTTTCATGCACAAGATCATGGTCTATCTTTTCAAGCAAATCGTTGGTGAACATGTCACTGTAATCTTCCTCACTCTTGACAAGGTCTTTAACAAACCGTTGGCAATTGTCAATGATCTCATTTATAGCATATTGTGCCTTTGCATTTATTTCCTTCTTTAGAAATTCATTCAATTTCTTTCTAATCCAGTTTCCTTTTAAATGTTTGCTCTTAACTTCAAAGGTCTCACCAGCATAGTCAATGAAACTTGTAACATTTTGCAAGTCCTCATTGACGTTTCGTCTTTCCAAATTCTTGCGTAACTTTGCGAACACAGAAGCAGCAATATCTCGCTCCTTCAGACCTGTAATATTTATCACAGTCTCAGCCCACATCCTTTCAAACTCTTTGCTCAACTGTTCGTCTGACAATTGGGTATTTGTGTTCTTACACGATTTCAGGAGTTTGGACACTTGCTCCTCAATCATTTTCATGTGCTGACTATGAATGTCTCTCACCTTTTTCATGTTCCTTTCTAATTCAACAGTCGTGTCCAATTTGTTATTCACAAAATGTTCAATTTCTCTCTGCAGACATCTAATGCTATTAAAGAAGTCCATTTTGTACTTTTCAATTAGATGGACATGCCTGTCTTTTCTTTTGTAGTATTCCTTTAGTTTTTCAGTCATTTTTTGTTCCTCTGTCTTCAACTCACTTGATGCATTTTGTTTTATCTTTGTGATTAATTTCTGTAAATCATTCAGATTATCAGCATTTTCTGTCAGAAAATGGGAAATCTGCACCTCTGCTCCTGCTACCCACTGGAGCATTTGTTTACGGAATTCCCATTCCCATTGATTGAAGTCCTTGCACAGGTTGTCATAGGCGTGGGCCACCAACGTGTTTCGGAAGCTGAAAATAAAGTTTTCATATTTGACTGCTTTCCATAGACTCTGCATCCATTCCAAGAATTCAGGAATTTGTGAAGGATGTCGTTCTGTCTTGCAAGACTTTATCTCTTCTATGAGGTGGTTCTTGAATTCATGCACAGCTTCACTGTAACCTGTGTTGACCGGGGCCATTGGTGGGGTGCCATGCCACAGCCCTGGGATATACCAGTTATTCGTCTCCATATCATAATCTAATACATCTGTGAATTTAATGACTTCAGTCTGTTTCTCCATTTTAGCTGCGATATTTACCATCTCATCTAGCTGGTCCATGAGTTGTCGTCTTTCTGCAGTGGTTTTATTGTGTGCTGAAACTCCAGCTACGTTCTGATGAACAAAATGGCATCTGGGCTTCTTGCCAACTTCTTTCATCCTGAGAAATGCATGAACAACAATCTGCAAAATGTCCTTCATTTCTGTTGAGTTTTCCATGGCGATGTTGATAATAGTAATGTCGCTTAAACCAACAACCAGGGTGGCTAGCTGATTGTCATGTTCATAACTGCCCTCAAGCTGGGACATCTCTGAAGACTTGAGGCCCTCTGTGTCAATCAGCAGGATAAAATCACAGCCCAGTTCTTCACGCAGGTCCTCCTCGATTTTAAGAAGCAACATAAAGGCCCCACGGGTACATCTGCCACTGCTGACAGGGAACTGGACCCCAAACATAGCATTGAGCAGAGTTGACTTTCCTGTACTCTGCACCCCAAGTACTGCCACCACCCACAGGCGACTTTTCTCACCCACTGCACTGTGAAGCTTCATAAGCACATCTCTCACCCAGTCCACTGGGATATTAGATGCATCTCCATCCAAAAGTTCCAGAGGGACTCCATTTAACAAAATTTCTGCAGCAATATTAGGAAGATCAGAGAACTGATTCGACCTACCCTTAAAGGCCTCATAGATTTGTCCCATTTCTCTGAAGTAATGCTCAATGCCCAGGGAACTGTCAAGAAGCTGTTGGTCAAGCCGTGCCAGTGAGTCCTTGTTGATTTTCTGCTCCCGTGCTTCCTTCAGCTGGCAGCGAAGTTTGCTTAATACTTTTTGGGAATGAGTGTCTAGACTGAGACTCAACCATTTAAGGAAAAAGGCTCTTTCCTGTTTATCTGAGGTTGAGAGAGCATTAATAAAGCTCAGCATAGGTTTGGTTGTCTGGTAATTCCCTTGATTATTTTTTATGTCCCGTATCTCCTCTTGTAGCTGAGCCTTGTATGTCTCCAAATGTTGATCTCTAGAGTTGAGCAACCGACACTCTTCCTTTTCTAGTTGTGCTAATTTCTTCCACGGTTCACCTTGCAGAGGCAGAAAATTCTTCTTGTATTCTGCTACTTCTCGAACACCAATTGTTTTCTCAACCTCCTTGGCAGCCTTTTTTCCAGATTTAGAAGCATCTGTTTGGTCTTCATCAACCTGAATGCCTAGATCATAAGCCACACTTGAAATCTGTTTTAGGGATATACTCTCTTTGCAGTTCTGCATTACGTGTGTGACAGCAGCAGTTAGCTTATTTGAAAATCTTGATTTGTTGTCCTTTGCAGATTTTGATATTATATTACTTGATTGCAAGTCTAATTGACTGATTAGCTGCTCAACAGAAGGATTATTTATTTTTTTTGTCTCTTTATCAGTCTTAACAACCAGGAAAAACTTGGACTTGGATGCACTATTTTTTACAGAGCTTAACAGCTTAATTTCTGCCTCTTCAGCCTGATCTAGGAATAAAAAAATAGCGGATGACACCTTCACGAGAAATGCAAATTGTGTTTCTGAGGAACAAATATCTCCTCGCAAATTAGCCACTGTCAGAGGTTCTGGGAAGATATCAAGATTTTTGTTACCACAGGGAAGATACCAAGTAATTTCAACCAATCCATCAGCAATGTACCTAGGTACATTTCCTGCCTCCATGTCAATGTGTGTGAAGATGTTGTGCATTTGCTGAGCTTTGCTCATGATCTCATTGAGAAGCTGGGACTTGGGCAGGCTGCATTCACGTAGCCTGACAAAGGAGATGAATGGCATGCTGACATTGACAATACTGTCCTCCACAAATCCTCTTGTGACCAATAGGGAGTGGGGACGCCACTCCTTCCGGATCTCCTGCATGGCCCAGAGCATCAGCGTGCACTGGGATCCACTGCCTGGGGGTAGTAGAAGGGGCAGGGCAAACTGACACATTGACATCTTTAGCATCATTGCCTGCTGGAGGAAGCTGTCTGCGCAGTGGAAGAGCGCAGTGACAAGGTCCAGAAGATTCACTGTGTCGCTTTCCCCACTGTCGTCATCATCGTCTTCTGTTTGAGCCACGATGCTTCGGCATTCAGTATTGAGCATCATCAGTCGCTTCAGGAAGCGCATGGGGAGAGTCCTCCCTGAATCTGACGCTGCGTCTGTGCTGGAGTCACTGGTGATCTTCAGTAGACACTGCAGAGACATCTTGTTGGGAAAGTACTTCTCCAGTCCAAGCTTGCATAGTATTTTTCTTAGACCGTGCACTTTACGTGCCACTGAAACAAAATGCAATGTCACAGACTAAGATAAATATAATGGCCAATTTATAAAATTGAATTTAAATTGCATAATACATGATTATATAATATAAATCATCCTCACTTACTGTTTCGCTTTATGCACTTAGAAATGTAAAAAAAAAAAAAAAAACTAAACATAAATTCAAGTTACAAACAGTCCTATCTTAATTCAAAATGCAGATGAATCATCAATTGGAATTTACCATGCCACACATACACAGTACATTATCATAACCTTAAAAGATGGATGTAGTTACCAAAGCATGGCTGGCTGGGCTGATCAGGGCTGTCCATTATCCCTCCCTGCTTCAAATGCCGAATGCAGCTCCTACTGGTGTATTTATGACACAAAACTGAAAGTATGTGGCAGAGTTATCTTAGTGTCAATCTTTAATCTGGAAACCAATCTGCTTATAAAACCAACTTTAAAAGATAAGTGGCCATACAGTCTAGACGATAAGAATTATCAGGAGAAGACATTTAAATCCTATTACAAGGATGCAAAATATATACTTGGTCCAAATTATTTTCAGAGGCTGGTACATGTAGAACAGTGTTAAGTTGTTTGTAATATGTGTATTATTTCTGTGGATGAATATAAACAAAAATTACATTGGTAGAAATGTTTGTATCTGATGCCTTTCGTTCTTGTTCTTGTGTTATTTCATGAGAACTTTACAGTTGCTTACGGGAATATATACATTTTATCTCAGCACATCTGTATCAGAGTTACATCTCATGGTTATAAAATGGATTATAATTCTTAATTTAGACTTTAAATATGGTCTGGTCTTGCTTATCTAGAGAGACCTTTAAGCAGAATAATAAAAATACTGACTGGTCAGAGATCTCTTCACTTAAGGATTTACTGTATATGCTGTAATAAAAAACGACTTCCTGATGAGAAAAGGTCTTTTATAATAAATCTTTAACATTTGCATGTTAATCCTTGTTTGTAGGATACGACCAAATTTAATCAATTTTAAACCTCACATATGTTATCATCACATTTCAAACATTTACACACTATATTTTATTTTCATCCTGTGTTCATTTTTCCTAAATGAATCCAGATTTTTGCAGCAAAAAGCATTGGGAAATTATGTGGAACTTTCTGGCCGGTTAATGGGACAGATGACTTAATCCAGTGTGCTATGCACATGTGGGTTTGAATCCCGCTTTGTTTTCCCTAGAGAGGGCAGCATGTGGCTCAGTGGGCTAAGCCTCTCTGCTGGTGGTCAGAAGGTTGCCGGTTTGAGCCCTGGCCTCAGGGCCCTTGAACATGGCCCTTAAAGCCCAGCTACATGGGTGCCATAGCAGGTTGCTGCCATACTGATATTCATTTTATCCCAAATGAAGCTAGGATAGTTGAAAAGAGAATTTCCCTATGGGAATCAATAAAGTATAATCATCTAAAACATGCTTTGAAATGATATTTAATGCTTTCTCTTGAGCAAAAGTGTGTGGCAGGCAATGTGTGCAATTAATGTGCAACCCTGACCGAGAAAATCTCTTATATGGATGGATGGATTGATAGATGGGTGAATTAAGGCCATTTTATTCTACAGTCATTATTATGAGATATCTAATAAGAGTGAGAGGCACAAGCAGGGGCGTAGAACTTATAACCCTTTAACTGGTGTCTGTTGCATGTTTCTGAAGATCATGTGTATTCAATATGTAAAATATTTCCAGGGGAAAACCACAGAGCAGCCACAATCATTAACTTCAATGTGATTAACTTGCCCAACCAAGACCTGAGAATGTTGGACACCCAGAAACAGTTTATCTTTATTTGCATTTCATTTCAGTTTTTTTGCATTGTGTTTAGGGAGGCAGATACAAATCCATACCATTTACATACAGGATCATGACTAACTAAAGACAGTCCTACTGATGACTACTGAACAATGGAAAATGTGATTTATGAAGAGGTCTTTGATCAGAAGAGGCCCAATTTAATTGTTCCAGCCCTGCAGCCCATAATGATGCGGGTATCCAGAAGCCTCAGCATGTCAACTTTGACCTAGAAGAGACACCACAATGTGCATATTAATACAACCGCCTGTGAAATGTCATGTGTCTACCCCAAACATAAAAAGCAAGATAAACCATTGGAAGGATCCTTAAAAAAATAATTTATTGTACAGTTTGTTTGACTGAACATTTTCAGCAGTTACTATACTTCTGGCACCAGGTGGTGCTCTCTCACCTCTGGGATGTCAACCATCCTCCTCAGCTTCTGGTCCCTCCAGTTCCAGTCAAGCACCAGATACTTCAAGGCATCTAGGGCCAACCCATCTGTGATCAGGGAGGGAGTCTCACATGAAGGTCACATGACCAGGCCTGGAGTCATTATTTTTGCGGCAGCAGAACATCTAAATGTTACCACTGTAATTCTCAGTGCTACTTAAGTACATTATTTGGTCTGAACCTCTGCAGGAAACTACAGCAATAAAAAGAACCTTCTGTATGTATGCTTCTTTCAGACCACCAGGGGGCAGAGTGGCACACATTTGATCAGTTCTGGAGGTTAAATAAACAGCACTGATATTCATTTTATCCCAAATGAATGACAGCCAAAACAGTGTATACTTCATTGCATTTTCCTCTCTGTGTCACTCAGTAATGCAACCACACCCCCCCCCCCTTCCCCGTGCTCCCCCCAGTGGTTAACGGCAAGTAAATGTGTCCCCTTGCCTTTTTCAATGAGCGCTTTTATTCTCCCTGGCGTTCCCACTCCAATGTGTGCCACCCCCTTTGCCAGCAGCTTCATCTGCTCCTCCACCTGAGGCGGGGGGAATTAGCGGCGTTACATAGCAGACCTCCATTCATCACACACAGGCAAGCCTAAATCTGTTCCTTTGCGAAACTGTTTTCAGGTGTGTTGAAGTTAATCTAGTCAGTGGAGCTCTGGACTGTGGCACTGCTTACTGGAGATTACTGGAGCTCTGGCACTACAAAAACATAGATATCTAGCTGTTAAAAGGACTAAAACATTTGAGTTGCTGGGGTGGTGTGGTTGGCAAAGTGAAAAGCAGTGTGGCCTCACACCCTCGGACTTGTGGGTTTATTCCTGCATATTTGTGTTTCCTCCCACAGACTAAAGACGGGCAGAGAATTCTATCCAAATTGCCTGCAGCATTCGAGAGTCGGTGCCTTGTGATGGACCAGACTCCAGGCTCACCCTAACTTTGTACAAGACTGAAGGTTATGGCACATGCTTTGGATAAGAGTTAATCGGCAACAAAAAAAGAAAAAGAGCACAAAAACTTTAGCAGAAAGCTGCGGCATTACTCACCTTTATGTGCTTTGCAAATAATTTAAGAACTTTTACTTCTCCTTTAAAAGATGTCAGCTGCCTAACAAGAGGAGAAATGTGAGTTGAAGTCAGTATTTTCCTTGTGTGCAAGCACATTTTCAATGTATTCATACTTCAGATCGTGACTGAATACAGTCCTCTGTCACTTACTTGATGAGCTCGATAGTGCGAAGGGCTGAGCTACAGATTATCAGCAGGACAACAGATTTCTTAATTGCGTGGTTCTTCTGGACCTTGGCCCATTTTGGGCAAACTGAAACATAATGTGAAACCAATGCCAAACAAGGTCATCTAGCAATTTGCAGGAAACAATGAATCTCATCTACAGTTTATCCAAACTGTAAAGTAATTAACCCTCTTATTGACAAACGCACAATGATTCACTAATCATATCAACAGTGATTTGGCCAAAAAGTAACGAAGGCTGTGAGCCATGTTTAACAGACACATGGCTCCCAATTTACATATGAAGCAGCATCAGGTGACTTACTAACCAGGGTTGGGCTTTTGTCACAAGAGGCAGTTACCAGAAGCAAGGCACTTACTTTCCTTGAGGTAGGAGGACAGGGAGTGTGAAAGGTCATTGCTGGCCAAGAAGCAGGAATCTGGCATGAGAGGCGAGATGAAGGTCGCAGTTTAGCTATAGGGGAACTTAGGATTCACCTGGATCATGCTTCAGCTACCATTAAGCAGACGGCAGCATAGCTTAAGTATCAGTCACAAAAAGTTAAAAAGCTGTACCACTTTCATATTTGTGTGCTGCCATCCAAAGGATTCTGGCCAGAAATATTCCCTGGAGATGCCCCTAGAAATGTACCTGGGAGCTCCATCTCTTCCAGCTCAATGATGGAGCGCTTGTCGGCGTAGTGATCATGGAGAAGTTCCTGAAGATCGGCTGCACATCCTGGCTTGGGCTCAGATGTGGCCAAAGCATCGGTGATGTTCTTCTTCTACACAATACACGAAAGATCACGTGAGTTCAGAGGAACATGGTAATGGCCGACTTGATAAATGGAATGCACATTGAGTGCAGTTCACCATTTATTCCTGCAGGTGTCAGTAAAAGCAGGGTTGTCTCCTCCATTTGGACAGTGCAGCTAAAACAGTTTTATGCATTGCTTTACCTTTCTCCTCCTCTTTGGCTTTTCAACACCTTTATCTTCAGCAGTGTCTTTCTTCTCCTGAGCAATGAAGCACTCCTTCTGTAGGAAAATCTAGTGTAAAATTATTAAAGTCAATGCACAATATGCAAATTTTAAACTAGGGTTTTTGATATACCTTCTTCTTCTTAGCCTTTGTTAACTTCACACTCTCAGTCTTCCTCTTTCTTGGTTTCTTCTCATCTGCAGCTTTCTCTGAGGGCTTCTCTTCTTCTCCCCCATCGGACGCATCTGACAAAACGACAGGGTTTTGTTTTGTCTGCATTTCACAGTCACGTCACTTCTGTGTACCGACACGAGCGGACGAACGCTGCCTCTGTACCTTCCACAGTTTCCACTTCAGCCACAAATGTATAGGGAAGAGTCCATATTAATACAGTGGATGAACAGGTACTGTTTTGCTTCTACAGGATGATAATTCTCCAGCCATTTTTGTGATACAAGTTGTTCACACCTTTCCGTCATGGGTGCCCGTGTTCTGTAGGAGAATATCTGCATTTCCGCCCACTTCACCATCTGCTCCAAAATCAGAGCAAGTAAGTCAGGAATAAATGCATCAACATCATGGAATCATGTGGGCGAAAGCTGCCAGATTGGCTCTGGAACAAGGCCTTACAGCAGAGCCCTGAACCCCTCACCATGCAGGGAGGAGATAAGTGCTGCTTCAGTTCGTTTCACTGCTGAAGTGGACAGCAGGGGAGGTCATTGCTGACAGGGAGACGATATGATAGTAGGGGCGGCCAAGCATAACTGACAGCTATCTTTAAAACGGCCGACCCAAGCTCCAGGAACAGAAGGCTGCGGAGAATGCTGAATCATAAATACCTCTTCTTTTAATGAAAGCACCCTCCTCCCCCCACTCCCCCTGTGCTGTGAATCCAAGCTTAGTGACAGTGAACTTTAGCATAGCAAAGGGTAGGAAAGTCCCATGGATTTAATGCTGCGCTCCACACAGCCCAGGATCCTTCCCCAGCGGGCCTAGGGGGAGCTTGTACCCAATAAAGAACACGTTTTGTCGTTCTCCCATGAACGTCAGCTGGTTATGTTCCACCACTGCAATGTTCAACACCGTAAACCATCCTGTCAGAGCCTGCAAGGCCTCTAGACGCAGTGGAAAGGAATTCTGCTGTGTGCGGTGCAATTAAAATCGACGGGGGAAAATTAATGAAAGAGAAAATAGAGGAATCGGGGGAAATCCAGGGCAATACAACAAAACAAGGCATTTACTTATAAAATAAGTGGTTTTGAATAAGTTTCCCGGAACTGAACTGGACAGTTCTGAAAGCATGCACAGAAATCGATCAATCAATCAATCAATCAATCAAATGTTTTTATAAAGCACATTTAAAACAACTTCCGTTGGCCAAAGTGCTGTACAAGCATAGGAACAAGTCAACAGATACTCTACAACGTACATAGTTAATATACAGTTAGGGTTAATACAATTAAATACCACAGGACACAAATCAATAAGATAAGATAAAAATAATAATAATAGTAATAACAAATAAGATAAGATAAGAAACCAGATAAAAAGCAGGGTTTTAACATGATTAAGATTCTGCGCAGCTCTCAACTGCAAGGGGAGGCTGTTCACAAACTGGGGGCTACTATCTACTACCGAAAAGGCTGTGCGACCTCTAGCTTTGACCTTTGCTCTGGGGATATTCAGTAGCTGCTGATCAGAGGATCGCAGCACTCTGGAAGGAGAACAAAGAACATGGAGCTCCAACAGGTAAGCAGGTGCCAAGTCATTTAGACATTTAAAAACAAAAAGTAAAATTTTAAACTGGATCCTGAAGTGTACTAGAAGCCAGCATAGGGAGGCCAGTATAGGTGTAATATGATCACGTTTTCTCTTCCCTGTCAGAAGACGAGCTGCAGTATTTTGAATGGCTTGTAACCATTGAAGTTGTGACTAACTAAGGCCTATGTATAATGAGTTACAGTATTCTAGGTGAGATGTGATGAAAGTATGAATTACTGTCTGAAACTGCTTAAGTTTATTGAATGATCGTTCATGAACTCGTTCATATTCTGGGTGAACGTGAACTAAACGTGCTGTATATCTGCCTGATGAACGTGAACGTGAACATGCTCATTCTGGCGTTTATGAACGTCGTTCTCTCGTAGTTCAATTTTGTTCTAGAGAGTGCCAGATTTCCATGGAGCC
>JAODKF010000087.1:1026737-1044466 GCA_026779585.1 Mormyrus proboscirostris | reverse complement strand
TGTGGGGCTTTTTAATATATTGCTTCGATCGTTTTTTGCTTCGCCTTTTGCTGTATTCACTGGCCGATCTCTGTGCTGACTTATACCGCACACGAGCCCCAAGGTGCGGGTTACCATAAGATTGCCGTGAAGGTTACTGCAGAACGTGAGTGTTAAATCCCTCGCTCGGCATCTGTAGGTCCTACCGAACTCTGCACGGAGGGACGAGCACTCTGTTGCCGCAGAAACGCCTAGCTCTATGCAACGTCCCTTCACGAATCCTGCCGTTCAAAAGGAGATGAAGAACGACGTGTTCATTGAAATAACGCCGGAACGACTGGGTCACGTGGAGAGTTGCAAGGCGCTGAGCTTTTTATAGGATCATCAGCAGCAGATAAATAACAGCGTCCTTTAGGAGTACGTGTAGACGATGTACACATTGCTGCAAAGTCGGCCTATAGGAGCCCAGAGTCTCCCTCCGACTGCTACGAGCTCTTCATGGGATTTCTGTCTCTGCCCTGGGCAGGGATCTGCAAAGTACCCAACCCCCTGGTGGCACTAGTATAGCAACAGAGGTCTAAGCTGTCAACCACTTGCGGCCAACTACAGGTCTATTTCTTTGCATGTTGATGGAGATTCTGAATGATGTTAGAGCCTCAAATACTACAGTCAAAGATACTTCGACTTGAGTCTGTAATGCATAATCCCCTGAAGGGAAAGAGCCTGAGCAGATGTCCCCATTACACAAAGGGTAAACTTACTACAGTCCTTTGACCTTTTCTTTACGCATTATATATAAGACAACAGACACACTTTTTATTGTATCACAAGGTGTTTGGGTTAGGGGTTGCCAGGGAGAGGGAGACTTTGCAGAGTATGTGCAAGCGCCTGGACATTTACGGTGGCTTGAATGTGCAGGAAGGTTTTCATTGAGGGTTTTGGGACTTGTCTGCCATTTTCAGAATGGAAGCTGCACCACTCTGCTAATCAGCATTTTGTCTCCCCCAAGATCTGAAACATACGTAATATGAAATTGTGTTGGAATCGTGCACTCGAATGCATCCAGCCATATTCTGAGCACTAAAAGGACAAGCCAAGTGTGTTACGGGACGGGAAACTAGCTGGGAGGTTTAAACACTATGAAAAAAAACAAGAAAACTTAGCAAAGCAGCCCCCACGTGTCGATGGTGTATTTCTGTAGTTGCCTGTGTACTTCTGCTCTCGATCCCTGTAATGTGCTTGGAAGTATCTCAGCTCTCAAGCTGTCATCGGACATTCCTTCACTGGTGTCCCCATTGCGAGCGCCGTACACTTTCGTCCACTGGAGAGAACAGGACAGGTGGACGGCTGGGATGACAGTTCTGTTCCCTCAGGATTCTCGGTGCTGCCTTAAAGCTGATTCTTCTCAATTCCCAATGCATTCCCTTGTAGATGCCCACAACCAGCAAAGCGTGCATTCATTTTTTCCCCTCTGCATACCGTATTTTCCATATAATTTTGGCAACGAGGGTGTCTGAGATGCACACTCTGTCCCTCCAAAGCACATAAGTTTCCTTTTACATCAGGGATCCAGTTTCCTTCCCAGGCTCTCGGAAAAGGCCACTATTTATACACAAACTTTTTAATGTGGCCCTCTGTTTGCACAGACAACAGTCATTTTTTTAATGACTTCTATACAGTTGTTCAGAAGGAGGAACTGTTCCCCAAGGCTTCCACATTTCCATCTTCCATGGTGGAACATGTGAGGATCTATTTCGTGCTGCAGTGGAACATCACCAGCCTCCAACTAACAACAGGAGGTCAGTAGAGACATTGAGTGTGTTGGCTGATGAACGGATTAACAGCCAGTGTTAAAAAAACTGAGCGGCCCCCATCAGTGGAATCGAAGCTGGGCTTTGGTGCTGCTGGGGGTTGGGGGGGGGAGGGTGTCCCAAGGTATAAAACTGTCAGGGCAGCATTCCAATGTTGCCCCTCTCACCTGACCCCAAGCTGGTTGTCCATATTCACCATTCGTTTTTAGAAAAAACTTTACTGTACCTCAAGCAGGCCACAAGTGCTGCCTGTCCTTCCTAAGTCCCTGTGCCAGTTACAGTTCTCTGGCACAAAACTGATCATTTCGCCTGACCTAAGCAGGAAGTAGATTCTTGTCCTTCGGCTGTGACTGTGTTCAATAATTCCAAAGACATTGCTGTACCTCCTGTTAACCTTTGGGCCAGTCGCCTTTTCAGTGAGTGCCCGTGAGAATGACTTCAACGTCCGCTACAAATGTGAACCTTGATGGTGGTCGATCACGGGCAACGTATCGCTCGACTGGACCTTCCCGGTAAGGTCAGTGGTCACAGGGTGATAATTGGCAAAGAAAATCCCTTTTGCTGCTCCCCCCCCCAAAAAAAAAAAACTGGGCCTGCTGATATCAGCATGCTAAAAGTGACGAGGGCTTAGCATGTCGGAGCCTTTCCGCGCTCACATTCATTAAATGACAGAGGTGATTATCAAGCTATTTTCCACCCTTGGTGGCATCTCACCATGCCCTAATTTAAGCCGGCCGTGGCATTTACACTGCTCGTCGCTGGGACAACAGGCGGGGGGCACTGGGCGCGCTGTAGGGTTGATTGGGTCCATTCACATGACACAACATGATTTACAAGGCATCGGCTCTATGCCCATCCCTCAACCTCGCGACTAAGCCGGTGGTTCTGCAGAAACAAGAACAATTCAACCTGTATCTAACGCTTGGGCCAAAGCAATCAATGAATCATGTAATGACAACACTGTGATTCGATCTGAAAGCAGAATAGTATGCAGGGGCGACTCTTGGAACTTCTACGGTTAGGTGCATATGAGGGGACAACATTCTCATTAGCCAGTGATATGTTTTGAATCAGTGAGTGACAAGGGAGGGCATATTTTGGAGGCCAATCAGCTTTAAGCTGGGGCTGGTATACACCCCTAAAAACGGAAGGTAACAAAACAAGTGCAAAAAATTATTACATTGCCCATAGTGCTCTCCTGAGCCAGTGGGGGGGACGACTCCCTGTTGTAATTTGAGCATCGCCACTGGTAAATGGAATCAACAAAACATTTTTATATAGATAATCGATTTTCAGCCCTGTGCCTATTGATTGACCGTGTGATGACAGACTGTGGAAAGACTTCCCTCTGGCCCCCAACAGCTGCTCAGAGCTCCGATGGTTAAAAGTTCCCCCATTCAGCTTGGTGCCGGAGGCCTTCGGCACACACACAGGCCTGGGGACATGTTGTTCCCCAAGGGGAGTGCTTCGATTTCTGCTGACAGATGGAAGTCTGTCCAGGCCTGCCTAGCCCCTGGACCAGGAAGCCCATCATAACCTTCTCCCCCCAACCTCCAGCATCTGTGTGACTGTCTCCTTAACCAAGCAGTTAAATCCTTCAGCGGTAGCTCTTTATCACTGCAAAGATCACGCAAATTACTTTGATTAAAGGTACCAGTGCAACTTGATGGATTGGCTCGTTTAATTACAATTTTCTGCTCCTGCAGCAAACTTCCAAGCGTTTAAAAAAAAAAAAAAAAAAAAAGAATTCAGAGACTAGCAATTTGCAATGCCTAAGAGGAAACATCCTGCCTATTTATTACGGGCCAACTAAACCAAACCCAAAACCAAGAGTGGAGCTGCTTAGCAACCTACTGGGGATTTAGCGCAGTTAGCCGAGGCCCAACCTTAGCTTCCGTGAACAACCAGAACTCCGAAGTCTTAGTCAACCTTTTTGCTAATCCCACTTAAAGTCAATGTTCAACATTGTACCGGTATTCCAGTGTCTACTTTATATTACCTTTGAAATCACAGGCCAAAAAAAAAAAAAAGCCTGTCGTGGCTGCGGCTAATGGCCAAAAGGCCATTCGTGGGTTCGAGTCACACAAATGGAGCCATGCCAGGATCCGAAGCGGGATGAAGGTGATCCTTGGAAAGCGGTGGAGCTGGCATGATGCCCGGGTGTCACTCGGTCCAGCGCCCGGTACAGTCGGCCGTATCAGGTGGCCATAATTATAGCCGGGCAGCATGGATTACAGGGCAAACGTCCAAAATATAAGCAAGGCACATAAACGTGAGGCAGGAATGTAGCCGGCGGAGCACGGGCACAGCGGGAACAGGCTTAATAAGGGCAAACCACGAGGGTCCCGATCGCGTGGCCGCGTCCACACCTGTCGCTCAGCGGTGTACAGCTGACACTGGGCCCTGCTAAGGTTGAGCTCTTTGAAGCAGGCAGGCAGGAAGAGGAGCTTGGACCAGAGACGATTCGAGGATGTGAAAAGGATGTAAAAGTCCTCCGAAGAAATACGGGCCCCCAAGTTACAAATGAGATTTACGAAATTTGTAGGTAAGTCAGAGCAATAATGATACACGACACAAATAAAGTTTGCTGAGTGGTGGGAAGTGTGTACAGAAATACAGGAAAAACCTATAAATGGATTTAGAAAATAGAAAAATTTTCAGGGTTACTGAGCCAAATAAAATGTCATCTGGGTTTGGGGCTGTTTATGTGTAACACATTAAAGAAGCCTAATGAAACTGCTGATTTAATAAATAGTGCAAGTGTTCATATAAAAACATTAATTAACATATGTAACCCGTCCGTCTATTGGTACATCCATTCATCGTCTGTAACCACTTATTATATTCAAGGTCATGGGGGGGTCCAGAGCCTATCCTGGAAAGCAGAGACTCGAACCACAGTACTAGTCACTGTACCACTGTGCCACCCCTACACATATTTAAATATATATATATATCTATCTAAAAAACATTTTTGACAGACATCTCTCTTCTACAAAGCCCATCCTCATTGGTGCACTCAGAGACAGACAGATATGCCCAAAAATATGCAGGGATGCCCTGACACATACATTCAAAATAAAAGTCAAGAAGGCCAATACAGGCAATAATTATACAAGCACCAGCAGTGGAAAGAAAGATTGAAGCTAGTTGTTCTCTGACAGAAAGAGGACGATGAGGTAGGCTGTGTGGTGGTCTCACTTCAGGAGCGAGACCTGCCAGATCAGCACGTCTCTCCAGATGTCTGGAGCTGGACTAGACTATGATATAGAAGGTCAGGCCATTGTTAATACACTCTGGCAGACTTGCAACTTCTCTTGACAAGGTCACCCTTGACCAGAGAATAAAAATGGGGAGAGGTGAGAAAAGTCACACACTATCCGTCTGTGGCTGTTTTTTTAGGTGTTTATTTTAAGTCTTTATTTGCATTTTATTCTGTAGTGTAATTTGTCCTAAGCTCCTGCTGTCATAATTTGCTGAGCCCTGCCACCTACTGGCCGATCTGCAGACTTGCCTGACTGAACAAGCACAAAGCCTTTCGAACATGACAGAAGGAGGGGTTGCGCAGTTGCGCAGTGGCGCAGTGCTACTGCCTCACACCTCTGGGACTGGGACTCAAGCTCAACCAGAGGGCTTTGCATGTGCGGCGTCTGCAGCTTCTCCCCATGTCATCATGGGATTTCCTCTAGTCTCCCTGCCCCCCAAGTGCAAAAACGTGCTCATTGGTGTGTGTGTGTGTGTGCCATGCGATGGGTTGGCGCTACATCCAGGCCCTACCCTGTGCCCATAGGCACAAGACCCCTGGAACCCAACGCAGGACAAGCAGGTACAGAAAATAGATTATGGAAGGAATATATTTCATAACTTTCAAATGATAGAATAACCTGGTTCAAAATGGTTAAAATAAAAATGATTCTACAAAAAATGTTTTAAATGTCCCAGAAGACCGTGATGATTTCTACTTCCTTCACAATTTCATACTGCATTTGGTTACTGTTCTCCTCATCAACACGACTGACTGTTTATCCAGAGTTTGACAAAATGAAGAGCCAAGACGAATAAAGGCAAAGATCGGTTTAGACTAAATGCAAACAGCACACACACTTAGGCTGTCTTCCTCTCCATGCTGCTGCTTAACTGCTTCTGGAGTTTTCCGTGAACCTGCCTGGAGATCCGTCTTGTAAATGTATAATGACACGTTTACCAACAACGAAACCATTAAGGTGATATCACAGTACAGCTGTTCCAGTCTCGGTTGCCAGACGGGCCTTGTCAGTCGGCGCCGAGCTCGACGTTGGCGTTTCGCACTGTTGAAAGTTGCTGGTTCATGTTTCTGTACAGTCTGGACTCTGTCAGCATTCCATTAGAAGGAGCGTATTTACGAGGCAGTCCTCTAAACCGTACAGGTTTTCTGACAGATAAAGCACAGGTAGTGGTGATCTGTGCTTTTGAGCAAATGGGACGTTCATCATCATGCAACATGCGGATTTCGGAAGATGGCGGATAAACCTCATGGCGTTAGGTCTTCTCACAGTTTTTACTCGGCGGTACTGGGGGCACTGCCAGTCGTTATGGCCAAAGCAGGCTGGGAGTCCCAGTGACGCAGAACCCAAACTGCCAGACTTTATGGCCAAAGCAGTTCAGTTGCTATGCTCGTCTAATGCAAAGCAGGCTGGGAGTCCCAGTGATGCAGAACCCACACTGGCAGTCTCAAGTGTTTCCTGTAACATCGACAGGGAAACCCAAACCCCAGGCAGTGGAAGATCTTTATTTTGTTCCCAAACTCAGAACACAACACTCGCCTAAAGCCCTCCAAGAAGCTTCTAGTACTTCCCCAGCCGGGCACACTGAGTTAGCGGGCGGCTGCTAGCGGGATGCCGGCCTTCACAGTCAAGCATGAAATCTCCCCAGCTAAGCTCGCTCTACATGTACCCCCACCCCTCCCTGTCCTCGACAATTTGGCAGAGAACATGGACGGCAACCGCGATCAGTCACGCGGGGGGGGTGGGGGGGTGTTATGTTCCACACAGTAGGGGAACCTTTCCTGAGAAACCAGACCTGCTGCAGATTCCCGACGTCCTTTTTAATTAATCGTTTAATTGACCATACGTATGGAAACAGCTGTACATTGTTTCTGTAAATTCACACTGTCTTCTGGCACTTTTCCCTGCCCCCTTTTGGGGCACACTTGAGCTAATGTCTGGATTATTAAATCACCACCACCGCCATGTGTCCGAGTGACTGTGCTGGACCTCAGTGCACTCTGGGGACCCAGAAGGTCACGCTGTCTCGGGGCAGAATCACCGGCATGTGTGGGCTCGCTTTGCAGAGCAATGGGATTACGTAACTCAAGTCTGAAGTGGGAAAGATGGCAGGGTGTGGAGACGTGCGTGCTCACAAGTGCTTCGTTATCCTGAATAATTGTGGGAAGCACAGACAGTGATGCACAGAACACTGGATGTTTGAGATACGTGACTCAAGAATGAATAAATAAATAAAAATGCCTAAAGTTTAATTAAAATTTAATTTCGACACCATAAAACAAATATCTTTAAGATGCCGGCATCTTTGGAGCAGGGGGGGGAAGTGAAGCGTCACGGGTGCCCAGTGCGAGTGACTCCCAGAGTCTGATCAGGCCATGAAATGACGGTGAGCCGTTTTCTCGCACGCGATGATGTCGTTGTTTCCAAGAAGGCTGCTTGAAGCGGCGAAGCGAGTCAGAGCGACCCTGTAACCACCCCCCATAGAAAAAAAACGCACAAACGCAGGAACCGACACTGTACTGAGACACACCACCCCCATTCTGCTTTGGGAAAATGCAGTGTGTCTGACTTCAATCCTGTGGAATTCCCAAATTGGGCTTATGTTGCTTCAGCTTCAGCATACGGCAGCGGGTGCCTTGAGAAGGCTTAACGGCACACAGGGTCAGTCCCGGAAGGGGACCGCAATCGCTAGCGAACGCCCTCCATTGCCATGGTGACCTGACAGCGGTTTGTAAACAATACACTCCTCAGGAGAGAGGAAGGGCCGACAATAAGGCATCAAGCACAGCTAATATGATCCAAAACAAGCAACATGGATGTAATTTATCTATCTCCCTTCTTGTCATCATTTCTGCTGCTGTGTGTCTCTAGGCATTCAGAGTAATGCTTAGTCAACAATGGCACCTCTAGTCCTCTTCAGTTTTCATGTGATCTAACAGCATTATTTTATAATAATACCTGTGTTCTCAGTTAGATGGACTCACCGGCCTTTTTTGGCCTTTAGCAGTCTTAGGTACAGACTCAGTAAATATCAGCTCATGAAGAAACAGCAGGGTCTTGTGGGCAGGAGATGTCCAAACTGGGACAGAACGGCGGCACCCGGCTCTGGGGAAGGTGCGAAAACCGCAGCACGTCAGCCGACGGCATTTCTGCGGCCAGGTGAAATAGTTTCCAGGGTGGAAGCAAACAGTGCTGACGAAAGTGTCACACAGTCTCACGGGGCAGGGGTGGGGGGGCAACCGCAGCAACTAAGCAACCATTTGCGCAAAAGGCAGCACTCAGCTTTGCCCACACGCTCTCCAAAGCCAGACTCCTGGTATAACTGGAAATGTGCTGAAACACTACGTTAAGTTTAAGCTAAACTCAGTGCTGTAGAAGTTCTGTCAGGGGGCAAAAAAAATAAAAATCAAGTGGCGGTTACATAAATCCAGCACAAAAGAGGCCCCACATTGAACCGTAACCAGTTACATACCACTAGTCTGTCCCCACTTCCCTTCCCCCGTGGATAAGAGTGGAAAAACTATCTCCAGAGGCCTGTGTTTCCTCACGTAAAAGAGCAGCTTTGATTCTGCTGTAACATCTGCTCGGAGCACACTACAATCTCAGTCATCCTTTCATTTATCTGATGTAGGAAAAAGTTCCAAAAATAAAACCTGACATGGATAGCAGTGGTTGTTCTCCCCGCTGTAGATAGCTAGGCTCTTACAATAAGATACCATTAGCTACTAAAGCAATTAAGGGTTTAATTAGATTGCTAAAGGGTGAATTGCCGATTCCCGAGTTCTTAAACACCTGCTGTCCTCATGATTAAACATGATATTGATGCTGCTGTTTTTATTTCAGCTTATTTAGAGTGACTTCAGTCGTGATTGACAATTATACTCAGTTATATGACCTGATGACTTTACTAAATGAGTTTAATCCAGGTTAAAGCATCTTAGCGCTTAAGCCACTGGATGTCTGTTTGTGTCCATATTGCTACCTGCTAGCCCAGCAAGCTATGCTTGATCTAATTTCACCTCCCTAACACTTGTAATTAGTTGAGTATGCTTTTGAACTATGCACGAGCTGAACCTCTTTGACGACTAGCACTTGCCACAGGCTTTATCTGAAGCGGAACTCGAATCCGGTTCCTTCTCTGTGCCCCATAAATCTGTCCAAGCAGGAAGAGCGCCCACTCAAGGCCACTCCTGGGAGCTTGCAGAGGAGCCCCCTCTTTTCAGCACCACCTGCTGACTCCGAGCAAAGCCATTGGATCAGCCAGGGCCATGTGATCTTTGGCGAGTGCTGCACAAACACACCGTGCCTCTTCCTTTGCCGACAGATTTATACGTTCTCGGCACCGGCGGATGTCATGTGACATATGTTCCACGCCGATGATCTCAGCATCTGTCTCCTTTTGACCTGACCACCGGAGAGCCATCTAACAGGCCCCCAGGGCACTCAAATTTTGCTGTTTGTTGCAGGCACATGCGTGTATGTATGTGTGTGTCCATGTGTGCTGACATGCATTCTCAATGGTTCCTGCAGTGTCTGGGGTCCGTATGAAGAGACAGGATGAACTTGCGGGCCGCAGTGCTCTGCTGAGTACCAATGAGTCATGCCTGAGCACCAGGCAATGCCGACGACAGTGAGATACATTTTGATAGGTGTGTATATATATATATATATATATATAAAATCTGGAGGTACTACGATGAAGGAAGGCAGTGAGCCTTTCAGCTAATGCACTGCTGCAAAAAAGACGAATATCTGACAGCTCTACAGATTCACCCTGCAGCCTCAATCTCTGAGCACGCTGACAATTTTGGGGAAGAGTACACGTTCAGTATTTTTAAGGCCGTGACCCGTAAGTAAATAACCAATTAAGAAGAATCTTTATTTGTGGTTTTGCTCATGCAGTAGGTCACACGGAAGGCTGGTCACAGTACTGGCTTCAGTTCTGATGGGCCGTAACTGTAATAAAAGGAAAGCTGTTCTGTGACCTTCTAGGGATTTGTTTCAGCGCTGTTTTCGTTAAAAACGGGAGCAGGAACGGCTGATCCACTTCAGGCACCAGCATTACAACATACCTCTGGCCTTCAAAGCAGTTACTGCTATGTTACCAACATTGCTCTGATGTTGGCGTAGATCACACTGCCCTCCATAAGTGGTCAGTGTGGAGGCAGACCAACGGCTCGGAACATTTGGAGCAATTTCCCATGTCTCTCTCTCACACCTACATCCTTTTTTACATGCTGTTCTCTACTCCCTCTTCCTCCATTTCTTTTTCTCCATCTATCCTTCTGTCCGTTCTTCTTTTCCCTTGTCAGGTAGCTGCCTGTGTATCGGCGCGGCCTCTCGTCCCTAATGCTTCAGTCGCATTAACAATGCTCTGATGTCAGGCGTCAGGAATGTGAGGTTGTACTGGAACATGCAGTGTGTGTGTGTGTGTGTGTGTGTGTGTGTGTGAGGACATGGGGCTGGCAGTGAGCTCAGGGTAGCAGTGCAAACAGACCCTGGAGCATGGAACACACCTGCATCTTCACCTTCCAAACCTCTGGCTTTAAAAGCCCCATCCTGCCTCTAAAAAAGCAGCAGAATATTTTACAAGACCCAACCCTGTATCCAACGAAAGGTCCTCTGGACAGAGTGTGCTGCAGTTATCAAGGAATTATAGTGTCACACCTAGTGCTGTACTTTGTGTATTTTGCATAAAGCACGTACAAAATATAAAGACACCATTCCTTCATGGCCACTGGAGATATTTATCACTGGTAAAGAAAAACCCAACCAAAACCCATTACATGTGGTTAAGAGCTTTACCCGAGTGAGTATACGTCTCATAAAGGTTTTTCAACAGCTACATTTAAAAATATGTAACATTAAATGTAAGGGAGAAATGTCATATCAGCCCACAATATCTGGACAAAAAAAGCTCCGCAGAGGCTGTCTGGAAAATTGATCCACAGAGTTTGTGAACTCAACATTAAAGCCTGCATTCTATCTGGTAATCTTATTGTACATGCAACATATAATCCAATACAACTCCGGCCAGACGTGTAAAAAAAAAAAAACACCACTTAAATCCCAGCAAGCTCCTGTGTCCTAGTTTCTCAGTTTAAGAAAATGACCACATCAGACTCAATTTATACACTGGAGGCCATGTTCCACACCTTGAATTCTGCTCACAGGTCCAGTGGTCAACACCTTACGACTGTCCAGTGCCCGGCTTTAAACACCCGGTCTAGGGGTGGTCAACGTCTCATGAGAAAATCCAGAAGAGCAGCAGGCCACTGCTGCTACAGTGGCTGATTGTCCAGAAGGGGGTGCTATTCCTGCTGAAGTGAATAACCTTAGCACTATAAAAGGTCTTATCTTCAAAATTTCAAACAAAGCACAGTCCCATTATAGCAGTTGAAGTCAGCATGACCTTTCATGGAAAGTTCAACATGCATGACCCTGCAAAGTCACCAAAAAAGGACTCAAACATAAGAGCTTATGGTACAGCTTTTACAAGGAAAATCAATAACACAAAACTGAGCAAGAGCACAATGGACATAATCTGGATTTCACTTTAAGCGAGCATATTTTAAATTAAAATGTAATTTTCATTTTTAACCACAAGTCAAGGTACAATTTAACTGTATTACATCTGAAGGCTTTTAGTGCTGCTAAACCACACCAATTGATCATAAGCAACTGAGATTCCAGTTCCGTAACAAGGAATGTGCCCCATTCCAATAGTGGGAGAAGCATATGGAAGTAACGGTATGAAAAAAAGCTCCGGAAATGTTCTGCTGACAAAGTGCTGCAGCAAAACCCTTTGTCTGCCCCACAACACCCTGGCGCTGTAATATCCAAGAAACCAATATCTACAGAGCAAAGCAGAAGACCACCAATGCAGTCTAATGCCTAAGCAACACAGGGTTTCACTGCACAAAAAGATTATTTAAAGCTACCAGCGATCTTCTCAGAGGTACCTAAACACCCTGGTTAATTTTGCCCCTGGAGTTTCTCTGTTGTGGGGTTTAAAACTGGACCTTAAAATGTCAGGTGTTATTGACGGCAATGTTTCAAAGAGCGATATAGGCCAAAACTCCCAAGGGGAGCCAAGGCCAAGGGCAAGCATAACCATCATACAAAATTTTCCTCATAGTTATTGTGCCATTCAAGTCCCGCTGACCTGGTGTCACTAAAAAGGTCCTTCTGTTTCCTTGATTACACATTTCACGGATTGCCTTGCAGAGCTCTCCCTTCAAGGGTGTTACCTGACTAAGCCGAGGCTGAGCCTAATAATAAAAAACCTCGGCCAAAACTTGCATTAACGTTAGCAAAACAAACCGGCACAAAAAAATAAATGAATAAAACAATAGGCACATTCTCAAGTCTGTGTTTGCATGGGTTAGATGCAGGCTGCTAGGCAGCATTGTGTGTCACAAGAGAGTCAATTAGGGGGCAATTCAAAGTGCCAAGGAAGAGACCACAAAAGCATGATTCAAAGAAAGTAAAGTTATTAGGCCTAAGAGCAGGAAAACAGACAGATCACAAGAAACAGGTGCACAGTGGATGATCGGAGCAAGTTGCGGGAACCCATGCTCCATTATGCATGAGTCCTGAAGGAATAGCTGTTAGCTAATTATTTACATGGTTATACAAGCTCAGCTGCCATGCAACAATGAGATATTCACGTACTTTTGAAGCATTAAATAGAAAATGTACTGGGATTAAACCATAGTACTATAATTGCAGTCACTAATTGTGGAATTTCAATAAACCTCAGCTATGCTCGTCTCATCAGCGAGCAATTAAGTTCCTTTACCCTCAGCCTCGTAACTGCTGAGGACACCTTCACCTGCACCAGGTCCTTGCTTACGAAACTAAAAGCAGCTTCCAACCAGTATTTCGATGTGCCAAATATAAGGAAGCCTCTTGGCAAACTATTACCTACAAGCTGGGGGCAGGGAATACACTTCAGTTCGGCCTGTAATTCCCACAGCCCCGAAGTGCCTACAGGTCTGGCCAGCATTTGGCTCACCCCCCAAGCATGGCACTGAAGATCTACAATTTTACAATCACCACAAAAGTCATTGAATACTAGATCTCTCGCATCCATCAGGGAAGACGGTAGATGAGCATGGCAACATCGATATTTCACCGTCACCCTGCCAAAGGCCATCTGCGCGATCAAGCAATCAAGGCGGAATGAAGCCAGTATGCCGTCGTGGTAGCTATCCGATTAGCTGCAGTCTTGGGAAACAAGAACATACGAATGGTGTAATAGATGTTTTTGGGTGGAGTTGTGTTTCTTACTACAGAAAATGCTGTCACTCTCTCAGTGCTGTAACCTTTGACTTGCGGTCTTGTTATGACTTGCTTGACCTGGAGTTACATGTACAACTGATCAGTTTACTGCTGTTCTGTGATGTCATTTTATCCTGACTCAACCTAAAGGCAAAAGGCACTCAACAGTCGTAATTTCATGAATTTGAAACAATACATGTTTTTTGTCCAACATCTGTGTTCTGCCGAAATTCTGAGGCACTAGATGCGTTTCCCGTTTACGTTTTCTAGATGAAGACTAGATGTTGAGCAAAAAAACTGCTCAAGATCTGGGTTGTCCCCTACAAGACGGAGCTCTCTGTTATCCCAAGCTAATGACCATAAATATCTCCAGTGGCCAAAGCTCTGTACAGATACACACTCCCTTACAAACTGATCCCAAATCAGCATTAAAATCATGACACATTACCTTAGAATTTAAGGAGGGAAAGCTGAACTCGAACTACTGGGAAGTAACTCGGAAACCTTTGCTGTGAACAACAAGCTGCATCATCCCAAAATGTGCCCCATGATAGCCTCTTCCTAGAATTCGTAGGGTTGGGACACTGCGATTCTCTGCTGCACTCCTGCCAACCATCCCCCTGATAGCCTTACATTTTATATCGGCGTACATGCATGTGTGTAGCGCTGCTTGGGACATACATGTGCGTGCTAAAGGAAGTATCCTCAAAAGCATCAAAGGCAACCGCTAACTCCCCCACAAACAAGCCAGGCTTCTATTTACCATTAGGTCACCTATTGGCAAGGGGTTCTTGGTCTTACTGCAGCTCAGAAAAATGGGATCTGCCTGAGCGAGTCAAAGTTGTGAGACACCTATGAATGTACTGTTTGTTTAGCTAGTCAGCTTGGCTTAGACAGCCAATGGGCTTGCCATCCAGGGCAGCTCTTCGGCACAAAAAAATAGCTACATATTTTGATGAAATTTGATATGAGAATAAACTAGCCTCGAACTGATTCAATCACTTCACAGTTCTTCACTATCTGTGTAAGACTCTCCTCATTAAATGGAAGAGTCTTGCTATGCAGCTATACAGCTTAGGACTCTGTTGTTAATATTTAGTTTTAACAGCTAATCACCTCACACGTCCTTCATAATTAGGTGTGTCCCCATAAAAACGTGTATAAAAATCATTTCATCTCACTCTGACTGTTTGTAATGTTCCCCAACTTAACTACTGCTGTTGTTCTCTTGGAGGATACATTTCTGTTAAAGACTCCCATAAACATTTTAGAGCTTACACGAGCCACGCACTGTTTTCCTCATATGGTCACTAATTAATCTGCAATGTGGCCCAACCTCGGTGTTCTTATTTCCTAAGTGTACACCTTTCAAACAATGCTGTAAGAGAGAAACTATGAGCGCACAGCAACAACAAACAGTAACAGAAAATTAAAGCCGCTTTCTTTCCTTGACAAACAGCTACCTAAACGCCATGACAAAATGTCTCTATTTAAAATCACCGTCTAATGGATCTAAACGCCGATGATTTGGGAAATGCTCATTTTACTCTACAAACCTTCATTTGCCTTCAATATTGCACAGTACTAAATTTTTCAGTATTAGATAAAATCCTTCATTTTGGACCTTTCTCAGCCTTGGAAGCCTTGCATGGTCTTTACAGTTACATCATATTCTCAATATTCCTAATGTATTACTATTTGTCAGTGATAGGCTTGCAGCTGGAAATGATGTCAGTCTATGTGCACACCAGAATTGTAAATCCAGACCCTACAGCTCGACAGCAAACATAATGAGAAACCACGAATCAAAGGCTTTAAATCAGTTAAACTCCCCATTTTGTTTGAAACTGGAGCCAAAAAAAACAGATATGTCCATATACCTGAACATTCCTTAGATTAGTCCAAGAATTGCCGAGACAGCCGCGGTTGAGAGACCCTGGTGTAGGATTGGTAACAGTTACTCCTGTGAAGCCGTAACCCACTGCACTGGCCCTCAAATGAGTGGGAGTAGTCTGTGCAGTGATTCTGTGAAGTTGCACTGCAAAAGCCGTCTTGGCCTTAAACAGAGGGAGCAGAATTACAACTTTTTGGTTTACAAAAGCTGGTATGCTTTAAAAATATATAAATAACGAGACATAAACCGTATAGAACAAACATTTCAATTACAGACCAACCCCCCGCCACCCCGGCCCCTTGATCAAGCTGAAGCCCTGGGAGGTAGCAGGCACAATCATGGTCACATAACACACTCTTCAGCAATGCACTAGGCAGAGACAGCCCATCTGGTGAATCACCCGAGGTCTGCTGTGCCTAGTGGTGTCCCGGACTGAACTCTGCACGGCTGCTGCTGCTTTCACGTTTCTTGCATTTCACAGAATGTATAGCTCAGCTAAAATCGAACCTTAGGAGACTCTGGGCCCCATATCGTGAACCGTTTCAGTGGAGGTGGGTGGGTTAGATTAAGTGACAGGATGTTGGAACTACGAGACTAGCTATTATCACAGTGAGGCTTGCATTGGCTGTTCATTAAACCTTTTCGTCTTTTGTGCCATGGAAATATACACATATGCTGGCTTCTGATGATGGGAGGTTTGTAATCAATGGCATAACGCTGTCACGGAACTTTCTGGGGAGCCACAATTAACAAATCCTGCCGCCACATAGATGTCTGAACCATTCTTTGGCCTTATCTGTGTACACATGCATTCAAAATTACTTTTACGCACACAATCTAATGGCCACACAGTCCCATACCATTGTAGTGATGAAATGCACACAATTAGGCCCAAACTTTGATCCACAATGGTAAAGGTTGTTTAAATATAAAAAATATCATGCTAGCAGACAGTGTTGGTGAGAACTAAGAGCCAAATCAGCATCCTTAGTCAAACCCAAACATTTACATGATAGTTTGGGATCTTGGGCATTTCACACAATTCACACCACCATGACACAGTTGTAAATCTTTAAAAAAAAAAAACACACACATCCTCTCCCGCAGGTAAACAAACATGCGTTCCCGTAGCAACAGTCTGGAGAAGGCTGCCAAGACCAAGCTGTCCCACCACAGAGCACGCTCACGGCGGCGGAGCTCCGAGTGCGACGACCCGCCGAGCCGGGGGGCAGGCCGGACCCGGCGGAGGGAACACCCTGACGATACTGGCACCGTCCTGAGGAATCACAAGGGAGGGGACAGCGGGAAAAGTGAAAAAAAAGCAGGTGCTTCCGCGGGAAAGGGCAGGGACCTCTCCAGGGATGACCTCCTGTTTCTGCTCAGCATCCTGGAGGGGGAGCTGCAGGTAAGGAGCCGTCTGCAAATATACAGTGGCCTATCTAGGTGACACCGGCCGGCACCCGTCAACCTCAGACCTTCCGTCTGTTTCTAGAATACAGAACCAATCTATCGTGCAGACAAGCGATCCCAGATGACCTTGTCGAGATGAATAGAAATCCAGCCGTTGCCAGTCGGTAGATCATGACTAGACCTGATCCAGCTGCAGATTCTGTCTGCCTTGCATTCTCTGCCCTGACTGATTGTTTCTTGTCTCTCATGTGCAGGCCAGAGACGAGGTAATTACCGTGCTGAAAGCTGAGAAGATTGACCTGGCGCTACTAGAAGCCCATTATGGATTCGTTACGCCGCACAAGGTGCTGCAGGCCCTGCAAAGAGATGCCATTCAGGGAAAGGACAACGACTGGCAGGAGGATATTTATGAAAAACCCATGGCTGAGGTAGGAGACCGCCGGTGTCATGTTATGAAAATAACTTAATTACTGTACAAATGACCTTGTCCGGGATTGTCCAGATAGATTTTATTACTGGGGAAAGTATACAGTATATATTGCCTTTTGTGAATTTCCTGTACCGTTTCTATGCTTTCTTCATGATAACTATAAAGCTACGCTGCTGTATCCAGGTATGCAGCAGGTTCAGTACGGATCAGGCTCATCATCAGCCACAGGAAGGGAGTGGCTAAGAAAAAGTACCTCTTTAACACGTCGAGAACATATTATATTACATTTACATTTCAAAGTACAGCAGCAGCCCAGCTGAAGATCTTCGTCTTTAAATGCACGCTCAGTTCTTCACCATCTGGCAGCCATTTTAAAATCCTCCTTCATAAACTGATGAGCACATTGATACTTCACATTGCTTGACTGTTTAAAAATAAAACAAGGTGGTAGAGACAGCCAGGAACTAGTTCTGGGTTTGTGTGTGCTTGTGTTACCATGGTGAGTAATCACAAGCCCAGAGTTTACAGATAAATCGCTCAGTAAAACTCCACTCATACTTAAATATTTTATTAGGGTAATTTTGAGGATTGCATAGGTTTGAGTAGATGTTTTGGATAGGGTGACCAGATAATCCATGTCGGGGGGGGGGGGGGGGGGG
>JAODKF010000087.1:973548-1015568 GCA_026779585.1 Mormyrus proboscirostris | reverse complement strand
CAATGATTACCGAAGAGGACACCTATCTGTTATTCGGAAACCGTCGGATGGCTTTTCCAATCAAAAACGTAACCCCCGCTGTAAATGCACTGTTGTCATTACTGTCTCCATAGTAGGCTGGACGATACATGCCGTACGAGCCAACAATGCGACGAACACATGATCGTAGTAGTCCAGAATTCATTGCGGTTCATTCAGTAGTTGGGAATTATGAGATGCGCGGGTCGACCTCGTTTCTCGTATCGAAACTTTCGGTAAAAAGGGGGCAGACGGGCAGACAAACATTAAAGGCAGGCCAATCTTGGCCGTAAGGTACTTAAATTTTGAGGAGGCGTGCGGCCAATTTTGAAAGGCACGACGGCCATTGGCCGCGGTGCCACGGCTTATGTCTAGCCCTGATTTTGACAACCCAATGATGCCTCTTACACACTCAAACTCTCAACCATAGTACTCTCACAATTCTTCAGGAAGTTCAAGACCAATTATTAATAAACTAATAATGTATTTTGGCGTGAAGATGAATGATACAGCCTTTGAGTATTCTGTCTCCCTCCCAGTGTGGCTTTTGAAAAACCAGAGCTCACAAATGCATAAGAAAAATAATTTATCACTCTTAATTTTTAGGCTACAGAAATGATACAATACAGCAGGGTTTGTGACTGTTGAAAGAATGTATGTCAATGGAGTAGATGCTGAAAGAATCTTGGTATTCGTTGGACTGGATAGAGGCCAATGATGCTTCTCTAAAGTCTTCTTGGATTTCAACATTCAATGACACAATACGGCAGGAGTCACATGAGTCTCTTTCCTTGTGGATCCAGACTTATGTTTGAGAAACGTAAGGAGGACCACTGAAAAACACAAAAGATCCCCTGCAAATGTGTCTGAAACAAATGCACTTGAAATTACGCCATTTGTAAACCAAAAAAAAGATGGATTTTCCTGTCCTCAGGGTAGAATTGTGCAGGCCAAACACGGAGACCAAAAAAAGACCAAAGAAGAATCCAGCAGAGAGGGAGGAAAAAAGATTGAAAACAATGAAAGGGAGCAAAAATGAAAAGAACTATCCATCAAGGATTCTCTTACAAGGAAGAAGAGGTTTTTCTGATTTATCCTCCTCAAACAGTTGTTAGAGAGGAGCTTTCCCTTAAATTATGGCTTGGCACGACATTGGAAAGGAAATGAATTTTTTCCCCAACTTTGTCAGGCTGGAAGGAAATGACAGCATGATCTTGGACATTAGGACTGCAGAGCCAGCAGCTGCTCTGTCTGGACAACGTGCTCACATTGGTGGCCAAAGCCAGCAGCGTGTCAAGATAGCGAGTAAATTAGTGGAGAAATTGGCACTCTCTGCTAAAAAAAGAAATCCCTGCATGTCCCGAGGGCGTACTCCGGAAAGCTCTGGCACGGTGGGCAAAAACACACATGAGGCCTTGCCGGTTGACCCTGCAAGTGAGACGCTGTGCTGCTGCATGGTCCAGGAGGTGTTCCCGCCACGAGCAGCTTCCAAAGAGTACAGAGCAAAGGAAACGAATGGCGTGTTAGAATTACACAAGAAACAGCAGGCCATAGGGGAGAATGGACCTGGGCCAAGACCGCGTCCAGGGCTGTCTAAAGCCTCCAACAGGAACCATGCTTGATGGAAGGTGCAACGTCTATCCCAGAAAGTGCTGTGAAATGCTTACAGAGGAGGCACATTAGCAGGAGAGATGATCTCCTGGGTGCCTCACAGCCCAACTGCCTGTGGTCACATGGTCAAACGACCCCACCCACCCCAATCAAGCTCATCCACCTGGCGAGTATGAGGCTGACGCCAACCCATGCTCTTCTGAGCTGTCAGGATATTACAGAGAAACAGTGATACAGCAACACTGTTCAGCTGTACGTGTATAACAGATTCATTTAAGGAAGTACTAAACACTCTAGATTAAATAAAAGAACATTTAAATAAAGGTAAAAAATAAAAAATGATCTGACGGATGAGAGAAAGAGTCCCCTAAGAGCAAAAATTATGACAATGAATCGTTATCTTCAGATAATGAGACACCCCAAATGGATGCGATTCCTCATCCCTTATACAACCCAGGGAGGCAGGAATATGGAAGTTATTATGCAGCTGACAATTTAAGCACATTGTCTGTTGTAAGGCAAGCACAGCTTCTGCAATTACGTTTTTCTGAGGTTTTGAATAAAACCTAAAGCAGACCTAATAATTTTAAATACTAAAAGGAAATAACTAATTTTCCGGTGGGAACTATCCATTACTAACATTTATGAGAAATGTAACATATTGACATCATCCTGGTTAAAACCCCTTTTGTTTACTTGTTCGGCATAAATGTAAGTCTGCTCTGTAGTCTCATTTCCTGTCCAACTGCATCCTCGCTCGGACTGCGGACTGAGGTTTGGTCCACTTCCGTAACCAGCCTAATCACTGCAGCTGGAAGTTGCAGCTGAGCCAAAGTCTTTAGTGCATTTGGGAAGATGAATTTAAGTACGGGGGGTTGTGCATTGTCAGGCATGATGTGGGGAATGAGATAAAATTGTGGGGGCCAACTGTTTGGCAGGGGGAAACAACGGGAGTAGAGGGAAGCTGAGAGGCGGAAAAGTGCCATGGCCCTTTGGCTTCGACTGGGATCCCAGTAAGTTTCTGCTGATGGGGCGTGGCTTCATGGCGTGGCATTCATCGCGTCAAGACTGTCTAAATAATTCCTCCCTGTTTTGAGTAATTTCTTCCTTCACAATCAGGAGATGATGTTGCTGGGCATGCCTGCATTTCACGGGTCAATAAAAGCCAAGGGACACTCACCTTCAAAAATTATAGCGCACAGACTCTCACACATGAGCGCTTACATTTTCAGAGGAAATGCTACTTTGCGAGTATGATACGTTAATCCAACCAAAGGACCGTTTTTGTCTTGTAGGGCTGCCTTTTTGTGTCTGGCCAACTAACACAAAGCAAGGTGAATAGCTGGAGATGTAATGTAACCAGCTAATAGCTGTTAGCGACTGCTAACGATATGTAGCTAACCATTCTGAACAGAACAAACACTGAAACCAGAACACGATTTGCAGGCACCCGTTTGTCGCTTTAGCCCTCATAGAATTTATAGCCATGATGAAACATGTGAGAAAACATTTTATGTCACAGCCTGTAAAATCTGGACATAAATATCTTAGACCATGGAGAGCCTGGCTGGTTACATATCATTCAGTACCCCTACCTAAAAAAAATAAATAATAAAACATTTTACCCATTATTCTCATTCCCACTCTGACTTTTTTGTGCTCTGAGGAAACATTGGGTCAGATGATAATTCTGTGGCCTGCATTACATTAATATTAATATCTTGTAATCACTAGAAACAGAACCCACAGGGAATGGAGTGTAATGCAAGATTTTTAGGCAAAGACTGAAAGGCTCCCAGCACAAGCCAAGAGGGTTTTCACTCCGCTCAAGGCACCGAGTGGCCAAGCTTCCTCTGCTTCAGTCTGTTGCCAAACTTTGCTTGTTAACTAACCCAGTAATTCTGAAATGACACAAGCAAATTTATAGGGCAGAAGTTCTGTGAATCCTCACTAATTGTAAGCAAAGTCTGAAAACCTTTAAAAAGCCAAAAATTGGATTTTGACCTCAAACTATTAAGTAAATGAGCATTTTGCTTGGCTTCTTACGTCAACAATCTTTTGAACGCAACCTAAAAATCCAAAGACTTAAAGACTAAGTTTATGTTTATGTTTTAGTTTCCCAGTTCCAAAATGGGGAATATGCTCCTGTTTCAATCATACATGAATTTTACTCAGTGATTTCTCGGGTATGTGTGGGAGAATAGATTTATCTGTATGGAAAATGTGCTCTGGCATTTGGACCTTTCATCACCACAGAGGCCATATTCGCTTCATGTTTTGGATTAGGGAGCTGAAGAAAGTCCCCACCCCTCAAGACGATTTCCTTATTGACAACATATTTAATGAGCTGTTACCGATGGTGTCAAATTCCCTCGTTTACACTCAGAATTCTGAGTGAGATACAAGAGCTGAAGTGTCGACATGCTGCCTGTCCCGCATGCTTGTAGTAACTGCACAGTAAATCATCACTGCCCGTCACCGATCCCATTGGAATTACTGGGTAACTATGGTCCCATACTGGAAAATCTGGAAAGGAGGGAGTATCCGTGATTTGATGCATCTTAAAGCGTGACATAGATCCAGGAGAGAGAACACCAAAGGCGTAACATTATGTAGCAGTGTGGTGTCAGCGCAAAAATTAAGGGTACAACTCTCTCATGCTGGAAGATACAGAGGATTTATGAAAGTTCTGAAATGAGTACTTGCCTCGATTTTTAATTTCAATGAAAAGGGTGATCTCATCTCAGAAGAAGGCTCATTTACAAAACACTGCATGAGGTCATTTTCAAGAACCTATAAATTACACAGATCTGTAAGATTATGACAGCTCACACAGTGAGTTTTAAATAACCCGTCTTTAAAACATACCGGTGCCACAAACCTTCAGCTTTACGAGGCTAGCCAGACATGCAAGCCATACGTCTGAGGCTAGAGTCTTGCAAAGACAGGTTAAGGCTGCTAACGAACCGTGTCAGATCAACAGCGCGACAAACATGGCTGCCACACGTCTGAGATCACTCATACCTAACAGGGTTACATGTACACACACACACACACACACGCATACATACATAGGCCCTACCTAGGGCAGTCACTGTTCATATAGTGGTAGGCTGAGGTAAACCATCTGTTTCTTATCACAGAGGTGAGAACAGAATCCGTCCAGACCATAACATCACACAACCACTGCCCCCGGGGTCCTGTGCATGTGCAAGAGTGATGAAATCTCTGCAAGGCATTCTGAACCTACTCCAAGTGTCTCGCGCGTTAATGGCTATGGTGCTCTGTTGCATGTCACCGGGCTCTTGGTCAAGCCCTCGGCGCCCCCCTTCGGTGCCGTTCTTTCGGGATTACCGGCTCCAGGTCTGACAGATTTGGCATGCGTCAGCACTTACGTTTACCGGCCGTGTCGATTGTAAATACCATGCATTTACCTCGCCTTGAAAAGCGAAAGGAAAAACAGGCATTATGAGTAACTCATTCTACTGGACATGCTCTGAGAAACCTTGACAGAAAAAGGACACTTTTTGGTATTTAACATTACCTATGTTATTTAACACTAAGCTGTTTTGTTCCCAGGACACAATGATGTCATTTTTGGATCTGTATCTCTACGTGAAGAGGTTGACTTGTCGGTGATGGAGGGAAACATCCACCGTCTCCTGCTCACTTCTCTTTAAAACACATCAGGACAATTCACATTCCCGGTCAACACAAATGGTCATGTCTTTATCTGTGTTCTGGGAGGATCCTGGGAAATTACTGGACTGCTGCAATGGAAAAGCTGAACAGACAGCTTTGATATACAGCCAGGACAAATGTTGGTGTAGTAACTACTATGAAGCTAAATCCCTGGGCTCGCTTTGTGGGAGGGGGGGTTCATTCAAAGCCATTTCCCCCAAAATCCACTCAGGATGGCCACACCTTGATCCTTGGCCATGGGCTCTTTTTGGTGTGGGCTATAGGGTCGATGTTGACATGGAGAAATCTCCCTGATAGAGGACCAGGAGAGTCACTGGTGTGACACTACGTGGTGCTAATCAAGACTAAAGCTGGTCAGCACACATTCTCAATCAATTAATAGAAATCATCTAAGCCAACATGGCTGATATGACAATGGCTCTATGGATTATTCTGAGGAACATCCCACTGCACTTCTCAGGTCCTCATGGCTCCTGCTGAAAAACATGCCACCAAACGACGTGGTCTGGAAATAGATCTCTATGCAGGACGGCACTTCACCTCACCACCTAATTAAGCTGTGTAGCACACTGATAATTCATACTAATTAAGTGGTTAACACCAATACTTAAAATATGCCTGACGCAATGGCATTCAAATCAGCAAAGCTACAGTGCAATGAAAAGCGGAGCAGTCTCTAAGGAAACAATACAATGACAATAGCCATTTGGTGTGTTTTGAATGCTACGGCATGAGAGACGCCATAAAAGAAAGGGAAACATTGAGACCCTCCTACTGGTATTGAGATATCTTATGTCCTTCAGCTAGGCAGTTATAACATGAAGTCATCCCCTCTACTTCTGTTGAGTCAAAGAAGTACTTAAAAACACCCTCAAAATTGCATTGACTATTAAGAAGATCCCTTCAAGTGCCATTTGCCAGTCTTTGCAACCCTTTAAAGTAGAATTATTATAATTGCCTGTCTCCATCTCTGTGCTCATGTGTGTTGTCATATGTTTAAGATAGATCGTCCCCAAACGATCAGGCGCTGAGCCATCAAAGGGTGAAACCTTCTTTGAGAGACCGCAGAATGGTGCAAGAGTCTGTGTAGGGACACCTCCTGACCACTAGGTGGATCCAGCAGGCATCCATTCACAAAACCTCTAATTATGTAGCTAAAGATGTGGCATATAATTAAACTGTTTCAGCAAGAGAAACTAGATCTATAATGAACCGATGGGGAAACAGTCCAGCATATAACTGACAAGCTTTGAGATATGTGTATTAGTGGACATGGTGAAGAGCTTCTATGGGAAGGCAAAAGCCCCCTGTAGCTGGAGTCTTACGGTTAATCCAAGAGGAGACAGTTAGTCAGACATTAGACAGAGGGAGGGGGCTCACCTGACAGCTGGGCACAGTTTACGCCTTTTATTATCAGAGGAACACAAGCTTTGAATAAAGGCCTCCATCAGAATAATCAGGCTTAAATCTTCACGTAAGATCTCCTGTAACTACAGTTTAACATGCAACGTTTCATGCTTCCTGGGAAGTGGGTACCAGCACGGCACCAGAACAGGCCACAACGAGGGGTGAACTTCACACTCAGGAAAAAAAAAAAACACTGTAAAAGGAGCATGTGCTACGTCCAAAGCGCCTCATTCCTGCGGTTGGCTTGGCCGGGCCCCCCCAGCCCCCCGGCCCTAGTGCCAGGCCGTCTCCAGTTCGGGCCCAGTCAGGAGTTCCTTGTTCTCTTGTAATTGCATGAGTTTTTTGTTTCTGCCTTGCTTTGAAATCCACAACGCTATGAAAACATCCATGACATATCCCGAAAGGAACCCCGGGGCATCGCAGTCCGAACTCGCCGAGCGCTAATCGGTTTCAGCTGTGGTCGGGGGTGGGACGCCATCCCACACGCCGATTTACGGAGAACCGAGCAACAACAGCGAACCGTGTTTGAGAGGGAAAATTGACATATTCTCTCTTCCGTGCTTGAGGACGGTGGAGCGGGTCGGCTTTGTGCGGTGGGGTCTCACTCACCCGCTGGATGAGATTCCCGTGGCTTTACTCTCCACCTAAACAGCTTTATCCATCTGTAATGTGTGAAAATAACTAACTATCCATCTGTCAACCCACCATCCATCCGCTTATCCTGGACAGGGTCATGGTGAAAATAATTCACCAATATTTGAGTAAAAATTCCTATAAGCTGCATAGAATATTGGCCTGGAGAGTGCAAGAATAGCATTTTACACTGACTAAACACAAACGCAAACGGAATCATAATATATGTCTGTGTGTGTTTGTGCATGTGTGTGTGTGTGTGTGTGTGTGCCCTGCGATAGGTTGTTATTCCCTGCCTTACACCCTTACCTTCTGGGATAGGACCCCTATGACCTTGTAAGTGTGCACAGGAAATGGGACCAGCTTGGGAATAAGCAAGTAATATGCAGGAGGTCTTGGGTACGGGAAGATGGCAGATGATGGAAAATGGACAGTTTTGGAAAGGAGGTGATTGCTAAGCAGCTTCAGCTAGCTCTGAACTTACACTTCGAGCAGCACATCACAGCTACAGCTGAATACCACAGGCCACGTTTGATGATCCATTGTACCATGAAATCATTTGGAACAAGTAAAAAAGCAGCAGCTAGAAATGAAGCAGCAGACTTTGTGAAAGTGAAAGTCCAAATCTAACCTAGTCCTAAGAGTGACCATGGCCCACAGGAGAACAAGCTGTCCTCATAAACCCACACACACACTCCCTACTGCCACTTTCCTGAAGCCCAGTGTTAAAAAGAGAAACAAGCCAGTCAGCTAAAAAATGACAGGAAATGATATCATGCGTGATGGGAGGGTGAGGCCCACTCGCTCGCTGCATGCCAGGGGACTGAGACAGCCAAAGCGAAAGGGAAGCGGGACAGAGGATTGCCAAGGTCAACGTGGCTTCCCCAAACCCAGACCTGAATAGGTTCACTGCTCAGACTCAGAGGGACAGGCGAACGTTTACGAGACCCTGAGGCAGGGACACCCCCAACACGAGTGCCACCGCCAGCAATGGTAAATAAAGATGGAAGATGGTATGGCGATTAAAGGGCCCGCCAACGTAGGTTTCAGTCCCAGGAGAAGGGTTACTGCTATGCCCTGAGGTTACAACTCTGCTGAAGGAAAAAAAAAACCTAATAAAAGCTAAAACAATAACATATCATGACACAATTAGCATTAAAAACATTAACATGCAGCCTGTCTTGTAGAAGGCAGGAGTGCTTGCCTTCCAAAAATAATACCTACTCCTTGTACTGATTATACAAGTTTTTAATATATGGGTGTCTGCCAGTTCGATCAGACTGCATGTGTTTGGAACCAGGCAAGCAGCACTGTGGGGGGGGGTGTTGAATATGGGCCTAGCTGGGCTTGCTGCTTTGAGATCATGCATGAATATGGGTCTAATTACAGGGACAGTGACGTAATCCATGTCAGGTACGCCCGGGTAACAGCACAGCGGCCCTCCATCTGAAGTGAGCCCCCCCCACCACCACCACCATAGCTACACGGCGCATACCGACCGTGCAAGAGAACTGCCCCGTGAGAACAAGCTCTTGGAGAACTCAATACTCAACGTAAATAAAGACCCCAGAAGGCTGTGCTCGGCCTGGGTAACCGTACCGATTTGGTGAAAACTCACAGTAATGGGACCATTCTGGAATTCTTTCATTTTCTCAATACACATAACACCAGTCTTTATTGGGCACCTCAGAAATGCAAATGGAGAGAGGGGAAAAAAAAATCTGCAAATAGTTACGCAACAAAAATTAATTTTTCCATGTTTGTCATTGGAGAGGGTGACGCGATTTGCTGGAGATGCTGCTGAGTATCTTGGCTGGCGAGTCGTTAACAGAGACAGAGAGGAGAACATCTGGCTTGGCACTGTGGGACACAAAAAAAACCCCTAATATAATGATGATTCTATATTGGGGAATTTGCACATTTCAAAAGAAAGCAGAATTGTTGCAGACAGGAAGAAACAATTCCCTCTCAGCTTCCAAGAAACAGTCCAGACAGACTCGTAATACACGGACAGGGACTCTTGCCGGATCAGGCACCTCGAACCATATTTTTACACCCGAACTCTAAATCAGTGGAAGCCATGTCTTGTGCTAATTGAATCCAGATTGTATCTTGTACCAAAAAATACAGAAACATCACCAAAGTCAGACAGAAGTAGCCACAAAATACCCATTGTACACACATGGTTTTATGTCTGACATCGTTAGTTAATGTCTGTGTGAGCAAAGAGTGTAACATAGCCAGACCATGCAGAATTTACTATATAAACAAAAAGCACCATTGATCACATTAACTACATACGGGTCTGTAAATTCTGTTATTCTCTGCCAACTGCATATACTTTCTGCAAAGGTCGTATCCAAATTTAAATCTGAAGAAACATTAATATAACAATTCATATTAAACTTAACGTTGGAACACGTTTTTGTTATAAATGATATGCGTGTTTGCATTCGTGTACGAGGACTGCGGCCTGTTTAAATTTGAATAGAAAAGGCCGACAGCATTTCATCACAAGGATGGGATTATTTTACGTAGGTCTTTGCGGCTGGCTGGCAGTCTTCGCGCGTTTCGACAAATCGACCGATTCCACAGAAGTCTGATGCTCACCCGATGGCCCACGCTTGCAGGACCAGAGGCCTGCGTGCTTAAGGCTAAACAGAGTAAGCTCTGCCTGGGCTTTGAGTCACCTGGCAGGTCTTCCAATCAGCAGGCAGCGCGAGAATAGAAACACACACATATCACCAAATGGCAGTCATTCTGATCTCACACAGCCATGAGGCTCCATGTAAACAGTGCAGGTCATTACTTTGAGTATTTGGTATATTTAAAACTCGTCTCAGATCATTAGCTATCTATGAACAAAAATATCACGTTGCTTTGCTTCATTCTTATAAAAGGCAAGCTTTAAATGGCTAGGAATGATGAGGAGATTAGCTGCGGACATTTAAATGTGCAACTGCCATCATTTGCAGATTAACGACGGAGCTGAAAATATTGCAAAGAAAACAAAGGGGACGCGAAGATGCAAACAGCCGGAGCGGAGCTCCGAGTCTCTCCTCACGCAAACACGTCAACAGCACCGCGGCGCCGCGTGGCAAACCCAGCCAGACGGGGGCCTTTAGGGGGCGCACTTTGCTGCCCTTCACATGTTTTGTCCTTGAGTTTGTCCGTCAACGATCTGAGAATTCGGAGAGCACCTCCGTGTTGGTCTGTCCTTCCCATCATCACGTCTGGCATGGTTGGATGATGATCTCATCTGGAAAAGAAGACTAAACCCCCTCCCCCAGTCTCAAACGCACATGTACACACACACACACACACACACACACACACACACACACACACACACACACACACACACACACACACACACACACAAAAGCACACAAAAGCACACAAAAGCACACAGAAAACATGCCACGGATTGAAAGTGCAGAAAAGCAAGTGAAGTTTTTAAAAACTTATTTACTCTACAGTTGCATTAGGCATGCCGAGGCGGATATTCACCAGGAACAAAAGGGTGCAAAAAGTGCAATTGAAGACACTCCTGTTTAAATGTCTTTTATCTCCTGGACTTTGACTGACATGGGAAGCTAACATTTCAAAAGCTTATGACATCAAACATCATGGTCCGTAACGATCCAGTATTTACCCTTTTTATTAAACTCTATGTCTTTAGGGACCACACACAACGTATGAGGAGATGACCGAGGTCACCAACAGATCCCCCTGACTTCTCTACTTCGCACACTCACTTGTGAGACACGCACACACGCACACACACACACACACAAACACAAACTCACACACACACTCTCTCCCTTACCCGTTGAAGCACACCCCAGCAGAGGCTGTACAACATAAAGTTCCATATAAGGGCATGCTGATGATGTAATGCTCCATAGGCAGTGAGAATGCAGCAGGCGGATTTTATTGTTTGGTTTCCCCACTGGAATGTTCACATCGAAGGCTCTGAGTGAGACGGGCGCGGAGCTAGAGGCAGCCCTAACCCACAAGGCTGTACGGAGGCACGCAGCAGGTAGGCAGAGAGGGAGACGACCCGCAGCCCTCAGCCGGTGCTTAAGCGCAGCGCAGCGCATAGTCTCTCCTGGTGCTCCAGTATCTTAGGCGAAGTCTGACAAGTACGGTGGGCAGCTCATAGCGAACGGCAACGCAGACAGATGTAAACTTGTAATGAAATATTCATCCTTAGCTGTGGAAGAATGCATTTTAATTTAAAATGGGTGCAGTGGTCTTTACTCATATTTATACTTTAATTTGCAAGTTAATAATCTGAACCTGAAAATTTGAAGTTGCCTTTTTATTAAAGAAGTTCTTGTAAAGTAAGTTCCAAGAACAAGTTTAATTCATAAAATTGTCAAAAACTTTATTTGTTACATACCAATATGCTAATTTTGTCTGTAATTCTTGCCAAAAGTTAGCATTGCGGTCTGTCGCTTTTGGTGTAAAGCTGTAAGCAGGGGTGCTAGCGTGAGGGGCTGGAGGTCGATGCCGACGCATCTTGCTGATACTTGGCGGTCCGCTGGCCATCTCGTGGGGCCAGAGTGAAAGGGCAGGCCGCCGGCCCCCCATGCGGGGCAGAGACCACACAAGACCCCCCCCCCGTGTCTTTCAGACCTCAGCTAGCCGCTCGGCCGTCTTGTAGGGGCAGTGTGAAGGGGCACGCCACCAGCCCCCCTTATAACTACCACTTTGTGATAGATTTCGAAAATGCCGACACTTTCAGTGAGGCAGCAGGGTCCGGTCCTGGTTTTCCTATCAGTCATTCACTTTTGGGCAGTATCATTTAACTGATGTCTGTTATCAACGGTTATCCTGCATCGGGTGACGGAAGAGGCGGCCAGTCTAAAATGTTTTACCGTTTCTACATCTGACAGTATGTTACTGACCCTTATACTCAGATTGGTAAATACGTAATAATTTTTTCCAGTGAAACTGCGAAAATAATATTAGACCGTTTATCCTTTGGAGATCCACCTTTTCTTGCAACAGAAAAAGGAATCAGCAATTAAGGATGTGGGTTAGTTAATTAAAACCCCCTAATTAAAGCAATATCTTGTGCAATAGAGTGCCATCTGTCCACATCCGTAAGCTACCTCAGAGACTCTCGTGTTAAAAATGCTAAACAAAACCTTTGTATTTGTAGCTTAAATAAACAGACCAACATAAACATCTGGACAGCACTTGGACAGTCATATGGTTTAGACTAGCTTGCACTACTGTGAAACGGAGTCTGGACATCTGCTCCCTCTTGGTAACCCGACATCCAAGCTGAAGTGATATCCCAGCCGGTGTTACACCGCGCAGCACAATTCAAGTAGGCCTATACAAATCGTGGCTTAAGAAATGCCAACACTAGTAGTGATTGTAATGATCAAGCAAGAATTCCGCTTGTAGATTTTTTAATTTAGCCGCAGCTCAAATTATGCTGTAGTTTCAGAAATGCACAAAACTATACTTATATGTCCTTAATGTCAATTGTACTAAGACCTGTCATTACCAGTCATCGTCTGTTGACACGATAATTAAAGTTGCAATTACAGTGCTGTTCGAGGACCTCTGCAGAACTGCATTGCCACTGTTATTGGGTCATCATGTCACTCATTACTTCTTGATGAATGAAGATCCCCTTTTCTTTGCTGGTCATCAAGGATCTAAGGGTTAGTTGCTTGTTTCACTTTTTGCTCATTAAATGCGTAAATAAAAAAAAATAAAAAAAAAAGAATAAAAAATCTAAAAATGCAATAGCAGGAAAACATTCTCTTATGAATCCATCTCGTCAAACTAATTAATTTATGGTTCTGTGCTGAAATTTACTCCAAACCTGTTGACCTGACTGGCCAACACTGGTGACGTGTAGCTTTTTAATCACTGGAGCTGGCAATGAACTCTGTAAGTCTTAAGGTGAGTTTCAAAAGTCAATTTTGGTCCTTCTTATTCGTAGCTGCTCAGCGCATCAGAGAGGCTTTTTGAAAATCTTGTGCAAATGCCTCCATTATCAAAAAATAAATCAGTGATAATGGACAAACCAGCTGTTGGCATCTGACCAACCTAACAGCACTTAATCTTGATGTACGCTGCCTGCCACAGCACAAGGGGGCGCAGGTCTTTCAAAATTCCAAACACCCATCCAATTAAGGAATAAGCAACATTCCAAAAAAAAAAAACTTGAAAAAAGTACTTTAGAAGAGCAAATATGTTTGACAGTAAGTCTGAAATTCAGACTGACATACACTCCAGTATTTAGTATGTAACCCAACATATGACATGCCAGCAGTCGAGTAAATAGGTTACACAGCGGCATGAAATCCTTACTCTAAATGCGATGGCTGTCAGGCCGAAGCTCCGAAATACTTTTTTTCAGTGGAAATTCTTACCTAACTGGTAGCAGCAGGCTGGGATCTGTATTTAAAATGAATAACTGCAGCATTCTTCGTCATGAAGCATTACTATGCTGTGGTTTAAAAGTTTGGAGACACCAAGATCACAAAGAAAAATTTTTAAAAATCCATTAACATTTATATGACTGGCTATGAGGGTGCACATTAAAATAAAAAGTCTGGTTCAGACCAGATCTGCCTGATGACATCAGTAAGAGTTTCCTCTGTATTCCTGTGATTATGATTATGCTGCCCTTAGTGTAACGAAGGCATAGCGCTCTACACTGGGCTACTTAACGTCAGGATGCTTTGACCACGTTTGTCTGCTGCCTTTTTGTTCTTCATGTATTTAAATTTCCACTTTTAGTTTATTTCGAAATTTATTTTAACAGAATTCATATATTTGGAAAATATACTTCAAATTTATTTCAAATTTACTTGAAATATATTCCAAATATTTGTTTCGCTAGAGGACTGGTGAGAACTGGTTGTTTCCATCATTTGAGCAGAAAGAATCCACATAAATCATGTTTTTCTTAACCACCAAATAACTACAATATGACATAAATTACAGAAAATTAAAACATTCAAATGATTTCCGTTTGCTCTGTTTAATGTCCTGAATTGTCTGAATCATTAGAATCAGATTCCTTTTATTTCTCATGCTACAAATAATTTGATTTGGTGATGACACAAGCGTACAATTTAAACACATTGTTGAAAGAAAAAAATTTCACTAACAGGCCACGAGAGGCTAATTAATTACAAGCTTGGCCGGTTCATAAGCTACCATGCAGAATGGTTTGACGGGAAAAACCTACATTACAGTATTATTGTAGCTAATTATAACACGCTACATATGAATTAAAGAATCGCCATACACGTAACCAATGACAAACTAGTGAAAATCTAATGCTGATTCATCATTTCACACAAAATATGTATTAGTATTACCATGGCAAACAGACTACATTGCAAAACGATTTGATACATGATGTGGAACGTGCCACAGTTTGTAACAGACAGGCATCAGCTGGTCCTCCAGCACACAGCTGTTACCCCATCAGCAGCCTTGAGACCTTTGACCTGGAAGCATAAGTTGTCAGCTCATTCCTGTTAATGTTAGCGTAGCGAGCGGCCCCACCCTAAACCCCTGATGTCATGCCTCTGTCGCAGAGTTTGTGAAGGCTTGAAAGGACTGCTCTGTTTATGTAGCCAGCCTGTAATTGCCTGTGCAAGAAGGGGAATTCCTTTAAATGTTAATCTGAAGGCAGGCGTAGGACAGTGGTGGCAGAGCTGGGGGTCTGAGGAACCCCTGAATTACTAGGATTGCTCAGTGCAGAGTGTGGCTGCAGCTCCAAGCTTGAAATAAAACACCACCCCCCCCCCCCACCGCCCAACACTGACTGCCAGTCCATCACCATTATCCCCGCTAACGCAGAAAACTCCAGGCGTCTTCCCAGTGACCGCTATCCCACTCATATCTACTTGCACACCATTCAACCCACCTTTATCACGCACCAGCCCATATAACAACATCGATGGCAAATCTTGTTCCTAAGACGTGAATTTCCTCAAGTGCCATTGTGAGTGAAAGAGGACAGCAAGGAGGTGACAGTACAGAGCCCCAAATGAGCGGCTAGTGTCAGCTGTGGGTCACGGCCGATGAATAAGCCATCGCTTCTATATTTGATCGAACACACATTCTGTAGCTAAAATAAAAACCGGTTAGGTCTCGGCGCAAGAATAACAACGCAACACCCAAAGCGCAGAAGGTCAAAGAGAGGGAGGATAGGGTCAGCCGAAGCTGCGGGCGTGACGTAGGCGACTGGAACAGGTGCATTTGGGTTGGTGCTAGGGAGACCGGACCTCCTCGCTCGCTGACGTGGGACAGCGACTGTGCTGCTTTTATGCCAAGAGGAGGTAACGGTTCTTACATTGCGATGCACCCCTTTAGGTGATACCTAAAAATAAATGTCAGGGCACTTTCATATATACATATCTGAAACAAAACAAATGGGTTTCGGCAAAAACATTTCTGTTCAAATGTTGTCTCAACCCATTAGACCTGTGACTGTTCCTGAGTGGTTTTGAGTGTGAACTGGTCCAGTCAGGAGAAATAACATGACATCTGGAAACTCTCTTTTTCTTTGACAATTTAAAAAAAAAAAAATTAAAAAAAAAAAAATTGGGATAAATGTACGGGGAGGGGTACATAAATTTATGCTTCATGGTAGAAACTCTTCAGAAGTCCTTCTGAATTAGCTGTCCTGGGTCCAGTTTACTAGCATTCTGAGACCTGATGAGAATAAGGAGACCCAACATCTCGCCGGCTACTGGCACGCACAATTAACAGCGCGATTATATTTATGATCTATTAATGTTTCCATGACATCAAACAGCAAACAACACGGAAAGCTATGACCAAGATATCCTGGCCAGACAAACACATGGGTGAGTTAATACAGATGCTTCCCCTGAAATTGCCCCTCTCATTTCATTCGTTCCCTCAATACAGAAGAGAGACCACAACGCAATTAGGGGGGACGGCAATGGTGCAGCATAAACCAACAGGCCCCCCCAAATGCTCCCCTGACAAGTTGTCAGTTTTATATACCAACATCATTTCCAACTAACAGCATTTGGGATTTGAGGATCCAGAAATTGGACCGGTCTGTACAAAAGAAATTTATGGCTGGGTCAACCTTGGCTTTGCTATCTGTGTAAGAGCCACCAAGCTGAGCCAGCAGAAAGTGGTATAAAAATGCCAGGGAATTAAAAAAAACGTCACAATACACTGAGCTGCACTAATGTTACTTGCTTGAAAAGTTTTGCTGAAATAAAACTGTGTTCTTCTAAGCAAAGAGCACAAACAAAACACACAAACATAACACACAAAAAGGAATTTGTGCCCAATTAAATTGTGGTTTTTCTGTATTTTCCACTTTCCTCTGAAAACGTTATGCGGTTGTGTGCCATGACAGCGGACTAAACACTAAGCACATCTGGCCAAGGGCTGTGACTAAGACCAGAGCAAAGAGCTCCCAGGCTGGAGGGGAGGGGGGGGAGGTCTGTAAGGGGAGTGTTTATCAATGTTCTCTGGGCTTGGCAAAACTTTCACAGGAGTGTCATTGTTTGAAATATTAAACCACTGAGCTCCTGGCTTGAGCTGCATACCCAGGGGTATTAATGGGCTTCCACATCCACTACGGATAAGTAAACTCAGAGCTATATTCAGTCAGGCTTCTCCATATCCAACTTTCATTCTGGATTTGCAGTTTTTTTAATTCATAAATCCTACATAAATTAAACCGTATTTATATAAGGACTTAGACTACAGTTAATAGGACATTTAAACAGCATCTAACTAAAATGTGACTCAAACACCATAAAAAGTTTACATTTATTCTTTAAATCTTTTTATTTATTTACTGGAGTAATGTGGATATGGACTTTCAGTACTGTGCTTTGTGAAATAACTGGTTATAAATTTACAGGGTGTGTTTAAATGATATTCAGCCATTGGTTCAATGTTTTAAAATATCTATTCTTATTTGTACAATTAAATAAGGTGTAGTAAAGCATGTGATAAAAATCTGAAAGCACGCACTTATATTAGCGACTGTAGGTACGGAAACGCAAGATCAATAAATGTGTCAAATGTCCTCCTAATTGGATAGATATGTACACTGTTGTTCTTGAGCATGAAGGTACAATATTTTGACAAACTGACAAAGTCTCTCTCGTTTCTCACTTGCAGACTGAAGTTGCTGATTGATCAGGAAAAGGTTTATCAGGAGCGGAAGGAGGAGGAAAACAACAGGAAGACCAGCCGCCTGAAACAGGAGCTGACCAAGCTAAAGTCGTTCACCTTGCTGGTTGTGGATGAGCAGCAGAGGCTGACTGAGCAGCTTACCCAGCAGAGTGCGAAGGTCCAGGAGCTGACAGCCAATACAGCCCAGGCGCAGGAGAAACTGAGCTCCGCTCAGGCCAGGGCACAGGAGGAGGAGCACAAGGTGTGTCAGCTGCAGGCGGAGCTGCGCGACCAAGCTTGCCGCTTCCACCAGGAGCAGGAGGCCATGACTGCCAAACTGACCAATGAAGATGCCCAGAACCGGCAGCTCCGGCAAAAACTGGCCAGCCTGAGTAGACAGCTGGATGAACTGGAGGAGACCAACAAGACACTGCGTAGAGCTGAAGAGGAGCTACAGGACCTCCGGGATAAAATTAACCGTGGGGAGTGTGGGAACTCTAGCCTGATGTCAGAGGTGGAGGAATTACGAAAGCGGGTACTGGAGATGGAGGGGAAGGATGAGGAATTAATCAAAATGGAGGACCAGTGCCGTGACCTCAACAAGAAGCTGGAGAAAGAGTCCAGTCAGGGCCGCAACCTTAAGGTTGAAGTGGACAAGCTGAATCGTAGGATAATGGAATTAGAAAAGTTGGAAGATGCTTTCAGCAAGAGCAAACAAGAGTGCTGCTCACTAAAGTGCAACTTGGAGAAGGAGAGGACTGTCACAAAATACCTCTCCAATGAGCTAGACTCACTGAAAGTGAGGATTAAAGAACTTGAAGCCATTGAGGGTCAACTGGGGAAGACTGAGATCACACTGAAAGAGGACCTCACCAAGTTAAAGACACTGACTGTCATGCTAGTGGACGAGAGAAAAACGATGGCCGAGAAGCTTAAACAAATGGAGGACAAGCTCCAAAACAGTACTGGTAAGCTGCAAGCTGAACAAGACAAAGTTACATCGGTGACTGAGAAGCTGATAGAAGAAAGTAAAAAAGCCCTGAAGTCCAAGGCTGAGCTTGAGGAGAAAATGTGCATGACCATCAAGGACAGGGATGACCTCAGGGACAAACTGAAAACTGAAGAGGAAAAGAACAATGACCTGCAGTCCAAAATCAGTATGATGAAGAAGAGGCTGCAGTCACTGGAAGCTGTGGAGCGAGAGTTTCTCAGGAATAAAGCCAAGGAGGAGCAAACCAAAGTGCCCGTTGTGAATCGCTTCCATCAAGAGGATAATAAAGTTAAAGATCTCACTCAGGAAGTGGAGAGGCTCAGACGAAAGCTCAAGGAGATGAAAGTGATTGAAGGTGACTCAATGAAAACAGAGGATGAGCTCGAGTCCTTGGAAAAGAGATACTCCAACGAACACGAACGTGCAAAGGCCTTGTTGGAAGAACTAGAAATATCTAGGAAGGAACTCTCAAAATACCAACTGGCAGAGAAAGCGGAGTCCAACCAGGAGCACACTCTTTATAAGCGTCTAAAAGAAGAAGAGGCAAAGTCAAGCCACCTTACCAGAGAGGTAGAGGCTCTGAAAGAAAAGGTCCATGAATACATGGGCACCGAGGACTCCATCTGTCGAATGAAATCAGAACATGCGTTTCTTCAGAAGAAACTGTCGCAGCAGGAAGTGAGGAACAAAGAACTGGCAAGAGAGATGGAAAACCTGACAAAGGAACTGGAGAGGTACCGGCGCTTCAGCAAAAGCCTCCGGCCAGGAATGAATGGCAGGCGCTTTTCAGATTTACACGTCTCTACAAAGGAAGTGCAGACAGACCCGCCTGAAAGCAAACCCCCTGCATACAAGAGCGTAGCTCCACTGGAGCGAGCGGTGATGAACGGAAAATTATACGAGGAGAATATTCACGAAGATGAACCGAATTACAACATTGAACTTCCCCTCACCAAATGCAGTCCTTCCCTTATGAGTAATGTGAACAACTTAACCAACAACAACTTCCGGAGAGTCTCTTTCCCCAGAACCAAGGAAAGCCAACACCAAGTAAATGGTAAAGTGCTACCAAGACCCAATGGGAACCACATGCAGCAAGGAGATGTGGTGCTGACACATTCACCTGGGCAGCCCCTGCACATCAAGGTGACCCCGGACCATGGGCAAAACACAGCCATGCTGGAGATCACCAGCCCCACAACAGAAAGCACCCACTCCTACACCAGCACGGCAGTTATACCCACCAGTGGCGGCCCACCCAAGCAAAGAATAACCATCATTCAGAATGCCTGTATCTCCCCGCCATCCAAAGCCAAAAGCTCCACTGTAACAGATGGACCCAGCACCCCTGACAGAGCCATCTCACCCCTTACCATGGCCACCTACACCAGAACTACAACTCCAGACTCATCCGGGTCCATTACCCCAGACAGGGCCATATCACCCATTCAGATAGTGTCCGTCACCACCGGAACTCCGGAGCGCTCCATGTCGGCAGAGGCTGTGGAAGTTCTGGGAGGTCACGCTGTGTTCCGGGTGACCCCGGAGAGGCAGAACAGCTGGCAGCTGCAAAGGTCCAACAGTTCCGGCCCCAGTGTCATTACAACGGAGGACAACAAAATTCACATCCACTTAGGGAGCCCCTATATTCAGGCCATTAACAGCACATCTCGCCCCATGAGTCCAGGCTACACCAACAGCCAGGAACACAGAACTCCAGTTTTAACCAATGGTGTCCCTGCTAAAGGCGGAAACAAAATCACCAGTAGCATCACCATAACGCCCACTGCCTCCCCAATCCCAAGGCCTTCACAAATTACAGTAAGTAATCTTTATGAATGACCCCCCCCCACCCCCAATAGTCCACCGACCCACTCAACCCCTCCAACACTGAATTCTGTTTACCCAACTACCAACTGATGCCCCCAAACTTAGACTGCCTCCTCTCTAAGTTTAAATAACAACCTAACAATTCCCTCCCTCCATCCGCCTTGACCAACAGTCAAAGACTCCTATAAAAGCGCTTTGTTTATGTTTGTTTTATTTTTGGGAGATGTTTGTGTGCATGAACTATAACTACAAAAGTGATAATTCTATAGAAGCACTAGCAAATGGATATCTTTACTCTGGGTCAACTCGTGTGTGCACTTACTGTATATGCCCAATGTCAAACCACCATGTACCAAAATTATTCAGATGTACTGTTTTCATTTTGTTACACAAGTAGTTTTTTGTTTCTTTCGCGCATTTTTCTTTTCTATCGATTAAAATAAGTAAATGTTAAATTGTTTTATTTTCATTATTTTGGTCTACCATATATTTTTGGTTTGAGTCTTAAATATATGTTTTGAAAGAATGTGACTGATTGACTTGCTTTACGTTAGAGTGCAAAATTATTTAGCACATGGCCAAATAATTGTGTTACCCCACAATGTCAGATGTTCTACATTTAAGAAGCAGCCAATCCAGTAATTCACTATAATGTAAATTACCATCTTAACTGCCAGTACAAGAGAGAATAAAAGGTTTTAGCTTGGAATCTACATGCCTTTTTATAACAGCACTGTTCAGTGCTTTTGTTGATGGAAAAAAAAAAAATCACAGTGAGAAAAATAACTATATACTTGGAGGGGGAACTCACCATTTCATAGTTTATTTAAAATTTCTCAGGTTTTATTTTTGATATCAGCTCCATGTTAACATTCTGAATTTATATGAAGAAAAGGCACAAAGTTCCACCGTGCGTTTGTTTGGCTGAGCACAGCCTTAGGCTGATGTCATAGTTTCACAGTCTATCCAAAACAGAGGAACACGAGAGCTGTGGACGCAGGTCTGCATGGGTCCTGGTTTCTCTGACTTTAACCTCCTCTGATGACACACTGGAAACTAAACTTTTAAATGGCTCAGATTGCTCTGAACAGTTGTGAGACTGAACAACATCAGTCTTCATAGAACTGACCTCTCTTTGTCGCTCCACTTTTCAATGCATCTAATAATTTATTCCTTGTAGAAACATTCCGAAATGCTCCATAATATCCAACAAATGCATATATCAATACATGCATGCCAAAGCAACTACAATACTGCCTCTTTGGACTGCTGTGTTGGACAAAATAGAGAGCAAATAATTTCCTAGCAGAGAGGTAAGTAACAGGACTCAATATACTCAACACACCATGATCATGAAGAGATCTTGAATCAAATTGGTAGGTTAGCCCCTTCATTTATCAAAGTCGTCGATCTGAAAAAATGTCTCTCGTGCCAAGGAAAAACAGGAATTGTGGAAAAATGAATTTCAAAAATATTCTAAATAGATTCAAATGTGGCAAAAAATGTCAGGGGCAGCTATTAAGCCACACATTAACCACACACGTTTAGACACCAGAGTCTCGTAACTGTTTAGTAATCTTAAATGTTAATTAAGCAGCTGGGTTTGCACAATATGAAGACTCAAATTTGCATTGTAGCATAATGTTGTACATTCACATGCTGTGAAGATACAGCATATAATCTATACAGATTGAGATTTGCTCCAAGCTTAAGCAAACAGTAACTGTGTGTTTAAAATGCATGTGAAGTACCAGACACTTTTAGATTCTATGTTATGGCAAGATCAAGCCGACCTAGTTTAACCTGCTTCTTTGCTGCCCCAGTCATTTTCTCCTTTTGCCATTTTAAGATCTTCATCAAAATATATAATTAAATACCAGGGCTAGGCATATGCAAGTTAACATCTGACAAGAGGAAAAACAAATTACACTACAAAACATACAGTTGTACTCCAATGCAGCTGCCTTTATCAAAAGATAACTCCAATAAACACATTCTAGCTTGAAGAATGTTAAGTATAAACACAGATTTTTATTTCCATGGTCATGATCTAACCAGCTGACCCACAAGGAAAGTCCTAGGACTTCAACTTAATAGTGCAAGATTGATGATTCCTGACCTCAAACTCAAAGTACTGTCTATGGCCCTACTCTCACACAAAACTGCCTGACTCTGGCTCTGGGAGACAGTCGCAGTAAAGAATAGGGAAAAAGAAGAAGAAGAAGAAGAAGAAGAAAAAAAAAAAAAAAACACTGTCTCTGTCCCTCCAGCTAAGGACATTCATGGTTGCTCTGAACAAAGTTGCCTTTTGATTGGCTAGACTTAACAGCTGCTCATTCAATAGGTCACACACACACACACACACACACACACACACACACACACACACACACACACTGCAAGTTCAGGGTGTGGGTGCACCGTGACATGGTGTCAACGTAAAGAGTTACCCGTTAAATCGGTTTCATTGGAATCTGTGCAGTTTGGAAACTGTATCCCCCACCCGGTTCACGGGCCGCAGGGATGAGCCAGGAAAGGCTGGCAGCCTGAACAAGGCACCAGTCATTATGGGTATCAGCATGACCCCAATAAAGTGCATTCCACCTGCTCACCTAGCACAGCAGTCTGCCTCATGTGTCATCACCTCTCCATGAGCAGAGTAAGCTACCCTCAGAGTACCGTGTCCTAAGGTAGGTGTCAGTGGAGGAACACGGAACACAGCAGCTCACACACAGCACTGGAAACAGGGCAAGCTCCTGTAAATGACTGTATTAGGAGGACATATACACTCATAATCAAGTGTTCTTCTTTAATTACCTGCACTGGTCTTCCGTCTAAGTGCCCCATACAATCCAGGCCCCTCACTCCCAATCACACCTTTTACAGCCTTGACACAGCTTCCATTCTATTAAGTACCATCACTGAGCACTGCTATAGAACCCCCTCCCCCCCCCCCCCCGCCCACATCCTGATTTTCAAAATGATAATTTAACTCAGGAGACACTCAGAGCTCATCTCAGTGTTATACCTCCAAGGGAGGCATAATGAATGGGAACAGGTAATGAATGTGTACCCCTCCGAGATAATTAGACGGGCGCACAGCGAGATGCTCAAGGGGCGAAGCAAGCAGAATTCCCAAGCCTGGGCTCTGAAGTCACGACGCTCGCCGATCCAGGCTCAAAACAAATCCCTGTGTTTGGTTGCCATGGTGACAGGCTGCCTCGGGACGGACAGGAGGCCGGTTCTTGCTGGAACCCACTCGCTGTGATGCAGTCAAAATACCATATCGACAGAAATGAACCTCTGCAGTAACGTCTCACATGTTGTTTTAGGAAGGTACCCCAATCCCGTTCCTCTATCTAGCATACATTTCAAACATACACTGTAAATTATTTTAAAAACAGAGTCTGTGACTTTTTTTTATTCCATTTGCAAAACATTAAAAACATTTACAACCACGATGGTCTGAAACAAATTCCCTGTGCAGTTTTCACTCCATGAATTGGCTGTGGAAACTGGAGAACACATGTGAGGAATACTGCCCTAGTGCAGCACAGGATGCTAGTGGAAAAGACGGAAATCCACTGTAAAAGCCAAAAAACTCTTTCAATCTACCAATAATCTTTCTCATGCTAAAAGAAACACAAAAAAAAAAAACAAATGCCAGTCGTGGGTCGAACTATAAGCCATCTCACCTATTATTTTGCTACTAGTCAGGCACAGATATATATTTTTAACACTTAGTTTGGTTGTTGCGTGTCAACCAAGAACCAGAGGTGCCAGTTGTGTTTCTCAGAGATGCACAGAGAGGGAAAGCAGCAGAAATGCAGAGTAGTGGACACAGAATAAAAGCAACGAGTGTCAATAATTTACAAGTGACTAGAACGCCATCTTCTGGTAACAACCTGGTACCAACTTCCACTGGCCACATGATTTCCCATATAAATCAAACCCTTTTTCAGCACATTTGTCATTATGCCCTTTTTACTAAGTTGAACCCCAATTTCGATAATACGAACTGGCAGGATGAAAATACAAAAGTACTGCCACTGGGCATATGCTCTACTAAAAATAAAAAATTAAATAAAAAAACGCAGACGAGCTTTCAGTTTGATCTATGGTAAAAGTTAACACGTTTCACCTCCTGCCTGTTCTTGTAAACTCCTTGTCATTCGTAAAAGACCTGACTGGCTTCAACCATATAAAGAGAAACTATATCGGTGGGGACGTGAACCTATGTAGGGCAGCTAACATCCAGAAGTCTCCCGGGCATTGCGGAGGTTCCCACATGATTCTCCATTAGCTGTGACGCCTTCGTCATTCACGCGCTTGTTACTGATGCACATCAACACTCCATCTGCGTATCTAATTCCAGGTTCCTCTAGAAGCATTCCGATGTCCGGGCCCGACGAGAATCCCGAAGCCGAAAGGCCACGGTGCCTTCAGAGGAGGGGGCACCATGACTCAGTCAGGACAGAGCAAAGGCCGACCACCCGCACAGGCTGCCAGAGACTCGGGTGCGAAATCCACACCATACAACCTCAACAAGGCAAACCGGGCTACCAAAATCTGAAAGGCAACTCGTTTTGGATAGCAGCTCATTCCACTAACTGCTAATCTCTAACTGACTGTTAAGCAATAATGACTTTTGCCCTGTTTCACTTAAAATTCTCTTTCCAGCTCGAAGGCCCTTGTGTTACACATTCTCATGAACCTATAATCAAAGTAGCAGCACAGATAAAAGGAGAAAGAAGTTGAACTTCACTACAAAAAAAAACTCAATTTTGAACAGTAATGTTTCTTTATCAGCTAATGTCACATTTTAATCACATTTGCTTTTGTAATATTGCCTGTGGACAGTGCAGAGCAGTTATTTTGGAACATATATGTAAATTATAGTTATACTTAGTTGAAGTTCGGTTTCTACAGAAGAGTATATTTCCCAAACTTGTACAGAATGACATTATCATATTACTTATGTACTAATAAATGTCTTCGCGCAGAATTTCTACGAATTAACGATTCTTCTTGCCAAGGTAAATTCCAAACTGCAGGAATCCGAATGAACTACAATGATCTATGTCGAAATACTGCACCCTAGTGGGGGAATACAACACAACGATCCTAAAAATTTAATTATCTGGTAATGCTATTACTAAATATAACGGAGATGTTAAAAAACATATAAACCACTATTAGAAAGAAACAACTTATATTGCAACGTGCATTTACAGATAACGTGCTGGCTGCAAAATCCGGGCGTGAACTAAACAGACCTATTAACATCTGTTGTGGACTAGCATCTGTAAGCATTAAGATTAATTAACACTAACATGAAAAACGATCTTAAAACATTCATAAAAATGATGCGACGTACTTCTGGGAGAGGCAAAATGAAGTAATTAGCTAAATATCTTAATCGGCGAGAACTGTTCCAAAGGACCAAATCAGAACACACTACATTTACGAGAATCAAGCTCAGTGAGGTTTTAATCATTCATGAGCAGATCGTTAACTTGATAGTAGCGGAAATTGAACGATATAAACAGACAACAACATACACAAATCACTCCCTTTAAACGAGCGTGGAGATGAGTACAACGTGGGTACTTAGTGAAATCATCAAGCATCAATCGTGCATGTCGTCAGGCAGCTTTTATAGAATCGCATACAATAAACATTTTACTGCGGTACGGACGCCTTTGTGAATGTAAAAAAAAAGAGTTAGAACCATGGATTTACCTGAACTGTCGGCTTTCCACCAGTCCTCTCCCAAAGTGTCTGCCATTTGCAAAACTTAAACTGCCGCTGTAAGTGGGGATTTAAATAGTCTTTGGTTTACTTACAGCATATTCGATCAGAAAGGATACTCGGAAAAAAAGACGTTGTACGTCTTTTGATCTGATGGCTATCTAGTAATAATAAAGGCGATCCAATTTCAAGAAACTACAAATAATAAAATATAAATACAAAATGTGTACAATTCTGCCCTTTAACCATCCACCCGTCGAAACAGCAGTACTGTAAAAGTGTCTTCCACGTGGTACTGAACTATCTACATACAGAAATACAGTGGGGGAGGAGCAATATTTAAAAGCCCTAGAAATCTCAAGCCAATCAGAATTTAAGCGGCACTACCCAGCGAGCCAATCGGCGGACAGTAAAGTTGAGGCCACGCCCGCGCGGTAAATTCTCCCTGTTTTTGTACGTAGCACTTTTCATTTATTTATTAAAACAAGCGGGAAGGTGCGTGAAACGTCCTGGTAACAATTATAGTGCAGTTTCGCGAGTGTTGTTTTATATAAGGGATGCGGAGGAGGGTGTGTTATCCTGCTGCTTAATCTGGAAGTTTAACGCTGGTGTCACAGCACCGCTCCGGGTAGATATTCGCGGGGAGCTGCGCCGGGCGCCCAGTTAGTTGCTGTACGGCCCGTTTTGTCGTGGTTTCCACCTGAAATTGCGCCTCCGGGGCTGTCAGCGTAGCAGAGATCGAGGCGGCGGAGTCAGCTACCCGAGGATGGCAGCCGCCTGTGAAAGAAGGCAAGTCCTGGTGGAAATTCCCACACCTCAGCCCAGGATAGCAGGTAAACCATTTACTCACAATCACATAAATAATACATACAGTAAAATAACCGGGTTCTGTTGTATAGAACGAGAAGGGGGGGCGCTTTAAATTTCCCTCCGTCAGTTCGGGCGGGCAAGGGGCCTCGCTGATAAGAATGGAGAAACGTATTATTATGTTGAATTTTTCTACTTGTTATCATAATAACTACAGTAACCATGCAAACTAGAAAGTAGCATAAAGCAAACGCATTTAAAGGGTTCGGCTGGTGTGTTCCTGACCCCATTGTAACTACCCGGATTTTGGCGGGTCTGCCTTTACTTGGAGGCCGATTTCCCCCGCCAACCATTTTTCCCCCCCACATATTTTAACATTAAACAATATATAACACATTTTGAAATTGCAGAAAAACTCTTACTTAGTGACATTTGCGGTTTTTACTTGTTGTGAAATAAATTAGGCGATAGCGGGAAAGTGAAGGGTATAATAAGGCCAACTAAGGGAATCTAACGAGCCCATTTTGTTACATATTATATTGATGCATGTTATATTAAAACAATATGAAAGTTGCCGACTACGGACCAGTTTATCAGTGATTTCCCCTCCTCCTCGACTAATACTACTTACTATTTTAAAATCAAATATTACTAATGGTTGTGAAGATCTAGTAAGTAGCTTTATCGGCCTGCACTTTGTATTTATCTCGGACCGCAGTTTTACATATTAGTGGAGTAAAACGTTGGCAGGGGCCTACACGTGCTCTGGGGGGTCGGCAGTACCAGTCCTAGCCGATGTGGCGCCCTAGGCGTACGACCCCCCCCCTCCACACACACACCGTCCGAGGCCAAGTGAAGAGACATGGCAAGTCGGCGCCCATTCTGCAGTTGGCGCTCTAGGCGGCCGCCTACGTCGCTTATAGGATTGGCCGCCCCTGGGGGTCGATACTTCGTTAGGGTTTGCGTGTTGACTGGCTGAACATGTTACACAGGTGTGATCAGACACATGTAACATGACTGTGCTTTGCAGCTCATTTAAGACGCTCCTACTTGGATGTGCTGAATTCCCGTATGGGGTCGCCAGCCTGCAGCTCCAGAAATCCTGCGCCTCGCTCTCTGCCAAGTCGTGCAAGTGAGTACACCCTTCAACCATGATCTAGACGTTTTGCAAACATCTCTTTGCCATAGGTCCACGAACAAACGCTAACCTTGGTTTTGAGAGGCCAGGTTCGTGTTGTGAGTTGAACTTAACTCTGTCGTGTAAAACCGTGTCACTGCTCCTGGGGGTGTTCTCTTTCGGGGGAGTGTAACAGTGCAGAACTGTACAGTCTCTTTTTAGACTGTTCTGTTACCGCCTTATGCTGTTTCGGGAATCTCTCCTCTCTGTATGTAGATTTCCAGAGACCCCCGGGTTTACACGAGGTCTGTTCTTACTGATTTGACTCTCTGGCTGTAGAGGCTGATGTTAAGGCTTCATCTGCGACCAGGCCAGAGGATCTGCAGGCAGAGCAAGTGTCTATTTCACAGCAGCAACTTGTCCACCTCATCCGCTCCCTCATCTTCCAGCAGAAGGTACGGCGGCTTGTTTCTCACCTACCCGCACTGAGGCGTGTTAACCAGCATTCGTGTTTGGATGCTTATGTTATCCAGTATTACTGGAGTTAGGCTGGAGACTGCAGAGTGAATCGTACCCTAACCTTCTGTTCACCGCCGGTACGTTGTGTGCTTGCTTGTAGGAGACGCCAGTCGCGACTGTCGGCTCGGACTTGAAGCTCTTGCAGGAGGATCTGCACCTGAAGAAGACCAATATCTACAGATCCATACCGTACTCCCGCCTTGGGTCAAACCGAGATGCGCACTGTTACAGGAAAGCCTACCCCCACCTCCTAGCATTTAAGGTACGCTCATGCATTTGGTGCTGCTGCTATGCAACAGAATAATACAAAATGTCTCTACTAGAGGCTAATGGCTGGGCTGGAGCTGCTGCGAAAACTTAACCTCAAGCTTGGGGAACCGCAAGAGCAGGCGTTGACTTGGTCTTAACGAGTCAATATGACATCATATGTGTCTTTGTGCTGGGACCAGACCTGCTAAACTGGGCAGCATGTTAGCCTGCGATCCCTTAAGGCCGGTTCGTACTTCGCTTTTCTGTGTGCACGTTCGGGCTGCGCACAGTCGTGCATGCGGTAGCTTGCGTTCATGTTACATTTGGCTGCGGGCGCAGATGGTCACGGTCGGTGCTGCATACAGCAGTGATATTCCAGCAGACCAGGAGAGGGTAGGTGTACTGCAACAAGCACAAATACAAGCGGTGCAGTGAGACGGGTAACCTTTTATGAACAGTTTTGAAGTCATTACACGGCTTTGTCAGTATTTCGGTAATAAGGGACACTTCAGTGTTTTGAAATCCTTATGGCAAAATTTCTACCCACCCAGGGCAAATTCTACTGTCATTTCAAAATGCCAGAACAGTACTGCTTATTAAAATGCCATATACCTCCATATAACGTCTGGACAGTATGGAAAAAATTAGACAAGTGGGTACAAGTAGGCAGCTGATCATCATAATTATCCCAACTGTTTTTTCCTCCACTCTTTCGTTGTTGAAATGTGAAAATACACACTGCTACCTACTGGAAATACCTAATCAACCATCTTACACACGCACAGTCAATGTGCACAGGCGTGCCTAGGTTCCGCTAGACACAAAAGTCTGGGCAGTACGCGCCCCAGCCACAGCTGTCCACAGGCAACCCCGATGATGGAATTTGTCATCCTCGTCCTCAACCAAAAGCACACATGGGAAAAGAAGTATGAATTGGCCTTCAATGGGGCCGTTGCAGCCCTTGCATTGTCACTAAAAGGCGTTGATTGTAAAGTGTAGGCTTTGTGATTGTGGTGTTTGAGGACCTCATTGGCCCTCCAGGAGGTTGACAGGAGACTCTCCCCTTTCTCAGCGGTCATGTCAGGAGGGCGGCCGGTTGTTGGTTCAGGCGCAGCGCTGGAGCGCAGTGCTGGAGTACGCGCTAGTGGCCTGGCGTTACGTCAGTGCACTGCCACAGTGGGACACCAGCAGCCACAACGCCCTCAGGGAGCAGTGCTACGGTGTGTTAGCGGACCTCTGTACCTCTGCCCTGCATCACCAACGGCCCGGGCTCGGTCAGGCCCAGGAACTGCTAAGAAGGTGAGTTCACACACTGCATAGTCTAAAGGACATTTATAATATTCAAGAACATGGTAAAAAATATAATAATGGAGCCATTTTCACTAATATATAACAACTTATAGTTGTAATTTATCCATAAATTTGCAGTTTCTCTTCTGAAGTTTACCACTACGGTTTTTGTGTGAGCTCTGATATGTGCTCTGTGAGCCAATTATAATCTTTTTCGTCCTTGCTCACTGATAGTGTGGCACATTTCAGAAATTTAACAAATGAGTGAAGAGAACAAGAACTGAGCATTTGACGACCTTCGGCTTTCATTGGCAGTAACTTTGTCCAGTGTGAATTTGAAACAATAAGATTACTGTGTTCGACAAGGGCGGCGGGCTACGTGCCCCTTCATTAACTACTTTGATATCATTTGGTAGCACACAGCACCCGTCACTCATTTCCCACAACAGATCTACTAACTCAGACTGAGTCGCGCACAGTTAGGCTGCTTGCAGTGCAGTCAGGCTGTGTCACGTGCACAGTTAGGCTGCTCGCAGTGCAGTCAGGCTGTGTCACGCGCACAGTTAGGCTGCTCGCAGTGCAGTCAGGCTGTGTCACGCGCACAGTTAGGCTGCGCGCAGTGCAGTCAGGCTGTTATGTTGAGTGAAGCACTGGAAATGGGAAAACAGTTGGGCTTAATTTAGTAACAGCTGAAAAGTCGTTTTAACTGTCACTGAAAATGTATGATTTTTCCCTCTTCAATGTCATTCGGCCTTGCTTTGAAGGCTACTACTGATGTTTTTCTGCAGCAGCAAGTGGTGTCTCATTATGTATGGAAATGCATTAATGGGGTAACATTTAAGCCAGAGAAGTGTTGTTGGGATTGTGTTATTAATCTCCTTTTGCCTTAACTGCCCCAGGCAAAGGTAATTAGATGGTTCTGTGGTGCTGCACTTGACCTGTCTCTTCAGCTTAATTTCACTTTCAATTTAATTTACTCATGCAACTTTATAATGTTTTGCGTTATCGTTTTGGAACAAGAAGTAATATCTCATTTTGTGTGGTAGGAAATTAATATTTTTTTTCCATACTTAATTCATGTTTCTCTGTGTTTGCGGTGGAGACAGGGTTATTTGATAATGACCGGTGAAATTTGATTAGTAAGTCCACCTAAAATATCCATCCCTATTAAATGTATAGCTGTATGAATTTTATGATGTCTTGCATCTATGGTGAACTTTTTTCTACTGTTTAAAATGCTTAAAGTTTAAATATTGGGCTTTTGTCATCTTGGATGATTTGAATTAATTTCCATTTTGTCCATGTGGAAAATATATGTATCATCAGGGCCTTAATTTCAGAAAATGGGCTGTTTTCAACAGAAGCCCAGGCAGATCTGTCCCGGTGCACAAACATTTATTGTACTCTTGCTCTCCAGGTTTAAGATGGCCCGCACACACAGTCACCTCATCTCTCCATGCCTTGAAGAGTTGGAGAAGATTGTGGCCAAGACACAGAGCGACGCAGCAGATGTTGCCTTGCCAAATGGTGGTCCGAGCTAGCGTCAGACTTTCTGGGGCTGCTCTGGTGCCAGATGCCGCTCACTTAATCGCCGCCGTAGTGCAGGGTGATGCTCGGCCTCCGTCCGACGGATCTTCGAGGCTCCAGTGGTGCAATAACGAGTTGCCGTGGAAATCCGTGTTTGTGGCATGGCGCTTTAGCACAGATCTCCGCTGAAAGCCGGCTGCCTCCTGGATGCTGCTGGAAATATCCCTTAAAATGTTTAAGGGGGAACAGCTCGGGGAAGGGATTTATTTGACCTCATTTGAACTGCCGCGGCTGCCTTATTCCCAAAGACTTTGGCTTAGGGCTACATTTCTAATTAAAAAAGGAACAAAAAGCTTTTTAAAAATTGATAAAATATTGTGTCTGAAAAGGGAGTGAAAATGAAAACATTCCACATTAATAGGATTATTTTTGACATGAAGGATTTTGTATCTGTATAGCCTTTTTAATTGAATGTATAAACTTAATATTTATATGCTATTTTTCAAGGGAAGTAAGGTCCATGAATTCCTTTGCATGTAAACTGATCTGTGTAGAAGTAAAGGTACCTGTGTGTTCTGTAGATCTTTGTAAATATTTAAGTTTGGCGTCCTACCTATCTGTGTGCACATGTGTTTTGTTTGGTTGCATTATTGAGTTTCTGCAGCTTTGGTTGAAAATAAATTTTAAAACCAGGTTTCATCTGACTGTGGGGTCCAGCGTCATAGCGTAGCATAAATAGCGAGAAGTTGAGGCTTATTTTCTGAGTTTGTCTGTTCACCTGTTATTAATACGCCATCAGTGCCAGATGGTTAGGTGGTTTGGCATTTACTCTGTCTGCCACGTTGGGGGTGTTTGAGAACGTGGGAGGTGTTTGCAGGAATAGTTTGCCAGCACCCACTGTGACGGGAGCTCTGATCGTACTGTCCATATTGTTGTATCCTGCAGCTGATATAGGGGAGGAGTGTGAGGAATGGAGAAACTGAGCTCCCCCCCCCCCCCTTTTACTGCAAACTACCCTCCCATCTGTTCCTTTATAACTTTGTGTAATGAGCTCAGTGTCTACATTTATATGATTTGGTCCTTGAGAAATCTGCAAAGGACACAAAAAGTAGATTATTTCATGCAAGCGACTGTTAGCACTGAACGCTAACATCCCTGTTTGGTGCCTCATCATGGTGTTGGTGTACGTTTAAGTCTAACCAAGGCAATAACGTGGATGTTAACCTCTGACCTGAAGGTTGCTGGTTCTAGTCTCATAAATGGCCCTGCAGTAGCACAGGGCATCTGCTGACTTGCTCTAGTACATCAAGCCGACTGCATGGCTTTTGCAAAAAGGGACAGAAACTGTACATCTGTCCCGTCTTGAGCTTTGTGGTGGAGAAACCGGCCTGACCCCTGATGCGTCGCAGTGAATAACGGCAGATGTCTTGGTCATTAACACGTTAAACATTCTTGTCTTTTGGCTCAGAACAGAATAAAAACGTGCAGCGATTGTTACTTTTTTCGTTTCTTTTTTTTAAGCCAGGTATTTTAAAGTTACACTGAAAGAAATGCTATGATTGCAGTAATTGTCCGGCGTCAAAGTGACTGTCTCAGTAAATAACGTGGTATTTATGGTGGCGCAGTCGGTGCGGTCGTCAGCCTGAATGGGGGCTGGTTCTGAGATGCCAGGCAAAGGCATCCTAAAAATGAGATAAATAGAAACCGTCTTGTCAGCTTTCCAGTCCGATCTGGTTTGATCCCGTCTTCGTAACACAGTGTCGTCTGGCTTTGTCATTTTTATGAGTCTGTTATGAGTTTAGCTCATTTTGAAAAGGAGCTTGTCATTAACAGTGTCATTCGCGGATGAGGACTGAGGGAACGTTAACAACCCAAGGAAGTTTATCCTCACGCTGCCTACATTTTGGGGCAATGTCTGGTGACGTGCTAACGCTGGGTTTGTAGTCTCTTCGGCATTAATATTCAAACACTGTAGGTAGTCGATACACAAAACGTATCTAGTGGACAATGTCCCTTACAGTGTGTACTGTACATAACAGCTTCTGCCTTTTCCCTGGTGTTTGATAGCACTAGTCGCTTGAAACATAATGTACTGTATTGCTTGCTGTGTGCAGAATATATGGGTTTGCAGTTTGCATTTGCCTGGAATGGTGAGATAGTAAATAAGAGGTTGTGTGAGACAGGTGTGATTGAAGGCATTTACTTGTCAAAAGCAGAGTTACCTTCTCTGGCATATTCCTCCCCGACGCCCATAGCAAGCACCTCCTATAATTTCTGCCAGTTCCAAACATTCCTCTATACAGCAACAACTTAGCACCTAAAGATGGTTCTAATCACAACTATGCGGTGAGCAGATGAGCATTTGTATCTGTGAATCAGAAACAGTGACCTGGTGTTCAAATGTCATGTTCCACAAGAACCGCCTTAACTGAGGCCCTGAGTTTTTGCATTTGTGCCTTCCAAATAAATGAATATGGTTACATTATGTCACTTGCCAATTGTTAGAAAAGCAAAACGAGCTAAGAGCGTGGCCAGGAATGTTTGTGAAAGAGGAAACGGAAGGGGCGTAAAGGGCCTGGAATTAAAGGAGGCGCTCTTGGGTGCGGCCCTGTTGGCAGTGAGGGGGAGCTCACAGTTGCTTATTGATTTTGTTTGAGGCGGAGGATGTTCTTTGGATGTCTCGCTAATGATCAAGGGAGATTTATTTTTTCTTCAGTTTTTGGAAGGTGCCTTCTCTGTCATGCTGGTTATAATCACTGCTAAAAAAGAAAAGAGGAAAAGCTAATTATGCCTTGAAAGCGCGTGGTACTAATTACCAGAACACCCACACATGCCTTTTCTCGCCATTTACTCTGGGCTGCGCAACTCTGGGCTCATAATTCCATCACAAAGGAAAGAAAGAACTGTATAAATCAGGCAAGGCTTTTACACATCACGCATAGTAAACACTCCAGACAACAGTCCACAGCGCTCCGGATCAGTCCTGCAAGGTTTCCTCGTTCTTAATCCAGATCGCTGTGGCTCTGTCTATGAAGTTGTTTCATGCTCCTACTAATGCTCTCTAGATTTTAAAAAAAGACTAAAAATAGAATAATTTAAAAAGAGTTAATGAAATAATTAATTACTGATATCGCTCTTCTGTCTGACACCCATTGGGGGCGCTCATGAACTCTGTTTCTGAAAATAGTCTCTCTCAATGCTGTAGAGGTAAAAGGAGAATAGTTAGTGTCAGTCATAGTATAATAGCCAACTTATACTGTACTGCTTAATTTTTAGCAGTTTTGAACTGGGCAGAGTATAAATATGGTTGGTTTTTTGATAGTTCATGGCAAAAATAGTCTCCAAGCAGAATTTCAATTGCTCTTATTTAAGTGTGAGTTTTTTGGAGTAAGGGCAACAAGGGATGTGGAAAAGCACAGAAAAATCTGGGAGGGTTGGGGAATCGCCGGGCACGTATCCACAATTCTTGTCAGCCTATTTTGTTTCTCGCCTGTTCGCCATAAGACTCGTTCGTTGCAATTCTAGTCAGCACTCTTGTTTGTATAGCCAAGAGGGTCTCCAAGTTACAGGAGAGAAACAAACTAGCCCATTTAAACAGGGCTTCAGCTAAAGAACACAGCCCTTCTGCTTTTGGACATTTTCGGCCCCACTGAGCCGTGGCAGTCCTTCACTGAGCATGCTCGCAGTGTCTCCGCTGGGGTAGGACTGCCTTCCATCATCAGTCTCCCTTCCCATTTGTATTACCACCCCAAAGCATCAGCAATGTTACACTTCGTCTGGTGTGCTCTTCCTCGCCAAGCCAGTGTCTCGGAGAGGACGTGATATGAGCGTTATTAAAATCCCGGACAAGCTGCCCCGCTACTTCCCAGTCACTTAGAAACGGCACAATGAATTACCTCGGCAACAGCAACTGAAATGGCACAATAACAGCTTAATATTTGCATCTTATCTTGGAGAGAAAGCTAATGACACTGTAGGGACAGCATTTAGAAGATATTTCATTTTCCTTGGCTTTTGTTTTGGTTAATTAGCTGATAGATGTTCATTGGGAAAAGGCAATTTCACCAGTGATAACAACTTCAGTAATCATCACACTTTGCAATATCCACAAAACACTGCATTTAAACTTTAATTATTGACTTGAGGGAGAGATTTTTACAATGGTTCTGAGTCAGGTTGCTGTGCCCATCATGGCACACTTGTTCAGTTTATGTGTCTTTATTTCACAAATAGTACTATGTTATAGTCTTTTTAATAAACATTTTAATAACTATATAATTATTACATTTATAATTTTAGCTACTGTCTGTTTTGACTGAAATCGGCCTCCCAATACAACAAAATTGTCTTTTATTGAACAAGCTGGGATGTAGAAGGAGTAATTAAGATTTGGAAAATGTGCTGGGGTCTGGCCTTGCAGACACATACCTCTGGTGTCACAACCCTCAGCTCCTGTCCCTGGGAGACATATTAGTCTTCTCTCCAGGTGGCTGAAAAGAGAAGATGAAACTCCACAGCTTATCTGGACCCAGGCCTCGGGACCACCTGGAACAAGAGAACACACAACACAGCTGCAACCCTGTCAAACACGGGCTGGGGCCAGAGAAGGGGGGGGGGGGGAATGCAGCATAACCTTGTAAGAATTTCCAAACTTGTAATTAACAACTTCACGCATCTTTAATTCCTTCTATATTCATGAGCACCTGTTTCAGATGACCCGGGGATGGAGACGGCACAATGTTGCATGTTAAACACTTGGAGGAAACTTTCCCTGCTCCTTTGCAGGAGTGAGGTTGCTGGAGATGACTCAGCGCAGAAGGGTGAATCGGCATAGCAGTGCCTCTTCCGTTAGCTGTTTGTGTCCAAGGAGGAACATGAGAGGTCCCACAACGTTCCTGTAAAGTCTTTTGCTGCCAGGCGCCCGGTAGCAGGTACAAGAGTATCTGCTTTACACTCCGGCTTTAAGTCAGGCCGCCATGAAGTCGATCTCTGTTCTCAGATTTTTCCGTGATGTCTGCTGTCGTGCTAAAAAGGTCAGCCTTCTAATCACGACATTAAACATGGCCACACGGAATAGAGGTAGAACAGAAGAGGCATGGCCGATCGTGGTCAGGAGTGCAGGCCGGCTGTTGGTTTTATGCCGGGAACAATGAAGAGTAAAAGGCGTTTCATCTCTCATACTCATCTAAAGCCCAAAACCTTTCATATGTCTGCTGAATAGGGCAACACTGGCTCTGTAGAGCAGTACGTGTCATGCCTGCGTGTATATATATATATGTGGTAAGAATTTTAGACCATCAATCCCTGCACTTTGAGGTGTTTTCAAGTATGCTAGGGGTCTACACCGAACATACGAACTCTGTCAAGCTTTGCTACTTTGACACGATGTGGACTGCCCAGTTTTGTGTGATTTATTACGGCTGGAAAGCAATTATAGAGCTGAACAAAGGCTGTGCAAACAGATGTTTCTACAAACAAAAGGTCTCAGCAAGCCCCTCGGTTCTTCGTTAGTGGCATCCATTGTGTGGCATGGCGATCACAACAACCCAACTATGCTACCGAAAGCCAGAACACGACACCATAATGATTCTTAACAATAGGTGGTGCTTCTGTCTTTTTTAAGCAATTGACAAGGGAGCAGTTATGGTGAGGATGTTCCTACAATGTGCCTGTCTGAGACAGCAACCAGTCTGCAATCAGCTCATTGCACCAAGGACTCCTTGCTCTGTGCTGCTGTGAAGATTGGGCAGTTTGCCGGCTGAAGGAACTGTCCAGCAGATCTTATCCCTGACAGAACACAATCATTAGCAGACAGACCGTGACGTCTGTCTATATCTATAAACAAAGAACAGCAGACTGAGACGTCTGCATATGTCTATCAACATGGAATACCATTAGTGAGTCAGCCATGTGCAGAATGACTGCTTCCAACATACATTCTGGCCAGTAGGGCAATGAATACAGAAGAAAGGAAATCAAATAAAGCACTGTTACAGTCCTGTGCCATTGGATCTTAGTTTGAACCTGGAATTGAAAAATACTAATGAGGGAAATTTCAAAACCACTGAGAAGCATCTCAGTCGAAGGAAACAGGTCCCATGCATTGGAATCTCCTCCAGAAAGTGAGTGTGCTCTGCTAACTGGCAGAAACCATACAGCGGGATACAGGTTCCACAGAATAAGGCGTTAGGCCTCGCGCCCTCCAGGTACAAAGCTAAGATTGTTAGCACACTGCCCTGGGTGTATGAAAAGGCGTTAGGCCTCACACCCTCCAGGTACAAAACTAAGATTGTACACACAGCGCTGGGTGTATGAAAAGGCATTAGGCCTCGCGCCCTCCAGGTACAAAGCTAAGATTGTTAGCACACAGCGCTGGGTGTATGAAAAGGCGTTAGGTCTCGCGCCCTCCAGGTACAAAGCTAAAATAGCTAGCACACAGCGCTGGGTGTATGAAAAGGCGTTAGGTCTCGCGCCCTCCAGGTACAAAGCTAAGATTATTAGCACACTGCCCTGGGTGTATGAAAAGGCATTAGGCCTCGCGCCCTCCAGCTACAAAGCTAAAATAGCTAGCACACAGCGCTGGGTGTATGAAAAGGCATTAGGCCTCACGCCCTCCAAGTACAAAGCTAAAAAAGCTAGCACACAGCGCTGGGTGTATGGAAAGGCATTAGGTCTCGCGCCCTCCAGGTACAAAGCTAAGATTGTTAGCACACAGCCCTGGGTGTATGAAAAGGCATTAGGCCTCGCGCCCTCCAAGTACAAAGCTAAAAAAGCTAGCACACAGCGCTGGGTGTATGGAAAGGCGTTAGGCCTCGCACCCTCCAGGTACAAAGCTAAGATTGTTAGCACACAGCCCTGAGTGTATGAAAAGGCGTTAGGCCTCATGCCCTCCAGATACAAAGCTTAGATTGCTAGCACACAGCGCTGGGTGTATGAAAGTAACGAAAAAAAAGAGAAAGTAAAACAGGATATAAATAGAACATTACGAGACAAATGTGGCTGAGGGTGATGAACGAAAGCCGTTGCGTGTCAGGGGCTGACGTATCTGTAACTTTGCAGTGAAGGCAGAGGTGACTCTTCACTTGCTGATCTTTCACAGACAGACATGTCTAAGCCAGTCTCATTTACTTACAATTAATTGCCTTGCCAATAAACCACTAACATTATAGCTCCCTGGAGGATTGTAGATTCCTCTCTATTTTTTTCCACATTACAGAATTACAGCATAGAATAGTGTTTTAAGGGCCACTACTTTGTGGATCTCTGTGCCAGCATTTTTTTGTATGTGCGCATTTATCAATGAACACAGTTGATTTTGCATTTCTCAGTCTGTATTTCTGTATTTGAACTTTAAAATTGCAAGTCTGAAATCGTGTGCTTGTTTGCTGAGGTCCGTGAATTGGTTTTTTACCTGGAGGCCTGTCCTGTCACAGCATCTTACCGGTGGTCCTCTAGCACAATAACATTCAGAAATCTCTACAGGATCGTACTATCCCAGTATCACGTTGCTCAGTGGCTGTTCCGTCTGGAAACCTCCAGCGAAGATTAAATGTAAGTTATTGCTATTCTTTGGCCAGACTAAAATATTGCTTCATCGTAAAGCAGAGGGAACTAATTCTTGATTGAATGCAATCCCAGCTGAGTAAAACTGTCACACACATTCATCTTTACCCAGAGTGCCCCACTGTGTGCTTTATGTTGGCTCGTCAATACAGTAATCCTGTTATCGCACTATTTTTATTGGGCTGTTCCATTCCCTTGATGGAGGGGAGATTACAAGGTAGGATACACAAGGTGTTAAACCCAACCAGACAACTTGATGAAAATATCAACCATGGTAAGTAATGAGGCACTTACAAAATTCCTCAGGCTACTCAGCTCCGCCTCACTATGAAGCTCCTGTTTCTTCTCCTGTGGCACAAACGTGATTCAGTCGCTCTGTGATATCTGTGACGTTGAACAACAGGACCACTTTTGTAAAGGGAGATGTACTGGTTTTGTGAATACCAGAGCATATTTTATTGAAAGATGACATAAAACATTTAATATGGCCCAACAAGCGTGCTTCAGCAGGTAGCAACGTTGCCGTACAGGACTGGGAGTCTGAATCTCCCTATTGCTGTGCTGGATTCCTCTTGTAGTCCAAAGACGTGCCGATAGGCTAATTGGCGCCTCTGAGATGCTCTTTATGGCCCTGTTCAGAAAAAGTGGCTGGAAGATGGAAGGATGAAAGTTAGTTTTCATGGATTAAAAAGGACATAGATATTCAAAGTGACATCTAGTCAGTAATTTAAGTGTTAAGGGTTTGAACGCTATAGAATCTGGAAGATTCAACTGAATATTTTAACATAATTATGGTTACATAAGAGCTTCTCTGAGGCCTACTGGGCTTTTAGATTCAGTAGAGACAAGCTTGATATTTTTGAGGCCTTTCTGCCTCGTGGTTGCAGCCAAGTGGTACGGTCGGAAACCTGTATACACAGCTCCTTGGAGTAAGGGGAGAGGTTGGCGGGATGGATCCCTGAGACGTCCCCGGTCTGTAAATATCAGCAGGAAAATGGGTCCCTACATTGGTGACTGCCTCTCAGAGGCACAGATGGGGGGCCGGATGAACCACCGGCTAAGCACAGCGAGGTGCTCATTCCTTAGGGGGAGCTCTCTCCTCAAGACCAACTGGAGAAGATGAGCCGTCGGGGACGAGGGCAGATGCTGTTTTCATCAGAAACCATCGAGGAGGACGGGAAAACCTGCCAAACTGCCGGCAGCTTGCAGCGGATCCCCGATCGCGCGCCCGCGGCTCCCGTGTACGAGCGCGTTTGAGCGAAACGGGCGAGAATTAGGCCTTTAAAATTTTAATGTGAAGGCATCGGAAAGCGGCACACATACAAATCACTTCTTCAGAATCCAAAGTTCATCGCAGTTTACAACAAAATAACGTCATCTTCTGTAATGGTGGGAGAATTTGAGCCGTATGTACAGTTAAGTGAAGAACAGTGCAGATTGACTCATTGTCCAAAAGAGACATTGACTTTTTCACATGGATCAATTATATGTGAATTACAAAGTTGTGGGAGGTTTCTATCAAAGGAACTGCTCTTTTGCACTGTAGTACTGCTGATAAATCATATAGTTGGACTGAAAAATCTATTTCATTATGTTTATCAAGGCAACTACATCTTTTACCAGAATGAAATTAAAATATGTCTAGTTGTTTATGCCTGGAGGATTGTTCTATATAATTATCAAAACACAAAAACGGTGTTTGTTATATAATTACCCTGTGTTTCTGCTTCATCCTGCCGGTAACTGTTTCATGGAGACCTTCTGAAAGCTGACTGAAGAGGTATCCCCAGCCAGAACCCGCGCACCTGCACGGCTGCAGCTGTGGGTGTCATGGAACAGCAGGGAAAACACTTAAATAAATATATTGATACTAAGTTACTATTTCTGTTACTAACTCAAGAAATTCTTTGGTTAAAAAAATAGACTTAATTGGAAACAGGGCATTTCTAGCTATTGAAAAAAAATCAGGGGCTGAGTTACAATTACCTGTATCTTGACATTTTTATTTTTTTGAAGGACGACTGGCATCGGGGCTAAAATATCCGGGAATATAGGCCTCACCTTGGATAAGATACCAGTCCATCACAGCGCACAAGGCTGGGCTCACCTTGGATAGGATGCAAGTCAATTTCTGGGCACAGACACTCGCAATCACAGTTCAGATAAACCAGTTAGTCTAGTTTTAGTTGTAATAAAGCAGTGTTTCTCAACCAGGCCCTCGGAGACCCTCACACATTCCACTTTTTACTCCCTCCCATATTGGGGGGGGGGAGCAAAAATGTGGGCAATTTGGCAGGGAGGTTGGAGGGGGCAAAAATATGGACTGTCTGGGGGTTCCTGAGGGCCAGGTTGAGAATCACCGCAGTAAAGGATTCTAGTTATGTGTTTTGATGGAAAGCAAATAGGAAGGTAGAGGCCAAGCGTATATAGTATATACAACATGAAGCAAGCCATGCATTTTTATGTTTTGCATAAAATGCTCCATAAATACACACTGGGTGTTGATACATGCAGTGGAAACAAACTGCCTGGGAATGCAAATGATTTTATCGCACCGAGCCTGAAAGTCCTTTTCAGAGAGGGCTGCTGTGCATCACCCTTGTTATCCCTATGGTAACAGCCAGTGGCGTGTCATCAAGGTGACATCACAGTGGAAGTGGGAACCACCAGTCTGAACCACAGCGACCTCCATGCCACAGAGCATGGACACCACAGTGGGTGGCACTGGTGTGACTGGGAGGGGGCCCGGTCTGGGTCACAGAAACAAGTCAGGGCCTGCTCAAGCAATTTTTCATTGAGCTTGAGAAAATGAAGGGTCCCCAACGGGGTGCTGAGGCCGGGTCACCT
>JAODKF010000087.1:925718-968953 GCA_026779585.1 Mormyrus proboscirostris | reverse complement strand
GGGGGGGTGTGATCTCAGGATTCCTCTCTCCTCATCCTTGGCATTATTGTTTGTCAGAAGATAGGGGGCTCCATGCTCTTGTTCCGGGAAATAAATCCAGAAAGCTTCTTTTGTGGCCTGCCCAGATAATCCTTCTGGTTAAGAGGAACAAAATAAACCACCTTCTTTGCTCAAAGGGGAAATAAACAGTTCTTAGTTGAGAGGAGAATTACGTGTACCCACCTTTTAGTGTTTGTGGGTACATTTATTTTGCTACTTGGTAGAGGATGGTGTAAGAGCCTTATATATGTTATCAATAACGTGGTGTAAAGAACGATATTGGGCATATTTGGGACAGATGTGACAAAGAAGAGGGGTTTATGTTGTGAGAAGCTGGTGTTTGACCTCGAAATGGACTGAAAGGGTCTCCTCTCTGTGAGCACAACCAGCTTAGCGCGCTGCTTGCAGGGACTTAGCGAGCTTCAAGAGTTGTTGGAGTTAATCTCCAAGAGAGAGAGACCAACTCCGTTCTCCCTTACAGTTACACTGCCATTACCCATAATGCCCTGCAACAGCGTTCACTACAATTCATTTGAATTGGAAATTATTTTGGCTAGTAAGAAACTTTTTTGCCTCCTGGAAACACTGCAGTTTTGTGACGTTAAATTTAATTTATACACATGCCACTAATTTGTGCAAATTCTACTTCATGAGAGATGGAAATACAATGAATCCGAGACAATAATTTGGCAAATAACTAAATGTTCCATTAGATTTACATTTATTTAGCAGGCAGTTTTTGTCCAAAGTGATGCACATGAATTAAAATGGTTGTATTTCATTACAGTGAATGAGCTGATTATACTTAGTGAGTTTTCATATAGCCCCGATTATGAAATGCATTAAATTGTTTTCTCACCCGCTCTCCTTTCTCTGCCTGATCAGCATTACATGTTGGAGCAGTATGACGTCACCACTAGAGGGCAGTGAGCACCACAAGTGTTATCCGTTTTATGGCAATTGTTAAGGTTGATAAGCGGGATCCAGTTACTGGTTGGTTTACAAGTTTCTCAGAGTTGTACTTCAGCTTTATATAAACAATAAATCAGCTATTTAAAAATTAACTTTTATTTCATTTTTTTGAATTAACTCATATAATTAAATTAAACTGCTCTCAGATGACATTCTCTATTCTAATCATCCTCTGGACCAAAAAAAAGTAACTCTTACAAAAAGTACAGCTCCAGTTATAAGCAAATGAAGGTTGGTGGGTGGGGTGGAGTAAGTGGGGGTCCACACTGGAGAGTTCTGACGATATCAATGTGCTGATTCTTAAGCATATAGCTCTCATTTTGTGCCTAAGTGGCCCAGTTTGACAAGCTTTTAAATAATCTTGGATATCTCATTTCTGTAATTAATCCTCCATCTTTCCGAGTGCAATTAAAGATTGAGGTCTCATTTTCGGATAACCTGATGACAAAGCAGTGCTGGAGTTGCCTTTGTGTTGGAAATCAAAGAGCGCTAACAGTCTCTCCTAGCCATTGTTGCAAGCATTCACATTCACCCATATTGTAACGAATAAGGACTGTATAACAAAGCCGGTGGTTTGGAGCTGGGGGGACTTGCAGGTTGGTGGGAATAGTGGGACGTTCCCTCAGCCCCACAGCTTCCAGAGCCCCCTGAATAATCCATACGTCACATGCCTCGGTTTATGTGTTATTCATGACGTGCATAAATTAACAATCTCACTTTTTTTGACACCATATCATCCTGATCTCTAGTCCTGCAGGCACCCTGCTGTAAGTGCAGGTAACGTTTGTTCTTTTTAATCCAATTTATTTTTATATAGCGCCTTTCATAACAGAGTCACCCCAGGTCACAATGACAGGATGGGTGTGTTGTTATACATTCCTGCATAATTTGTACAGAGTAATTAAAAAAACAGGGAAAAGGGAAGAAAAGAAATGAAAGAAAGAGAACCAGATGACAATGTAGGAGAGGAAGCAAACACTCTCCAGTAGATACGGAGACTTTTTCTTTCTTTCTCCATGGACCGTTTTGCAAAGCCCCCTCCAGAATTCCATCTTGGTTTGTTCCAGGGTCAAGCTGCTAGTTTGTTGCATTATGTATGTATGTATCTAATGATTTTACTGGAGGAGCATTTCCCTCCGAAACGATTGGTGTGTCCAGGAGGAACTGAAGAATGCACAGCCGGGGGCTCCCCTCGAGATTTTGGGCCCCATGAAAGCATCATCATATTGGCCCTCCAACAACCATCCAATTATGTTCCACATTTTTAGGCCCACATCCAGGGTCAGAGAAAAACGTTTTCACCAACGTCCTCCTGGACTCCGACTGTCCTGATTTCCACACTGGTTTCTGTGGGTCATTCTATTTGACTGTGCTCCCTTGGCCGGTTCTGCTTACGGACTGTAGGGGAAGACTCTAATGGCCAGAAATGCAGCTTTCGTCGAAAGGGGTGAGGCATTGATTGCTGGAGTGTTATTTAGGAGAAACTTCACAGGGGGCGGGGGGAATTCTGGCACAATAGCAAGGGAGGAATGCAGACAGTGGCACAGAAATGTTGGACAGAACAGCCACAAAACACTCAAGGCAGAGAACTTAGTCTTTGTGTTCTATGTATGGAACCAGTGTTGGTGTCAGTATATTGCTGTTTGTAGGCTATATTGAAGACCATATTGCATATCTCTTATATCCTGCTCTGTGTGTATTTCAAAGCCTTTAGAGAATCTGCGATGCTGTTTTCATTATTTATATTGATGTGTTACATAACATATAATAATAATAACCTGTCAGGGAGACCAGGGGTGGAAAAATTGTAGCAGCACAACAACAGGAGCTAACGATTTAAAAAGGGGCACCTTTGGCCTGAATGTTGGAGGACCACGGTACAGGTAGGATCCTTCACCTTAAAAGCAGCACCCTTATCATGAGCATCCTCGGTAAACATGACACACCATGTCAATGCATAATGGATCAGACTGTAATCTACTGGGGATAAAAGTCCACACAGGCTCCAGGGGCCATTGGAAGCAGAACACATATGAACCTGCACATTTTCAGAGCCAGAAATTTGAGTTACAGTAGAACCTCGGAAGTCGAACGCCTCTTAACTCGACCAACCCAGACGTCAAACGGGTCTGTTCATTTTTTCTTGATTTGTCCCCCCACTGAAATCTCAGAACTTTAACAATTTGGACCTCGAATGGGTCGGTCGACAAAAATCCAGCAGCACCAAAAACTAGGAACACGGCAAAACAAAAGAGTCCTGCTAAAACGTGGACACTTTGAACCCACAAGCCCTCCACCCCTCCTCCTCCTCACCTGCCACCTCCAGTAAGCCATCAGCCCATCTCAATACAGGCAAAGTGCTCATAAATGCTCATTCATTTCATGTTTATTGCTTTTGTATGTGTGCTTTTTCATGTGTGTATTAATATAGATTATTAATAATTTTATCATTAGTCAGGTATGTAGATAGTTTAGATAGATAGATTAGATCATTTGGGGGTCTTGGACGGATTCAATTCATTTACATTATTCCTTAAGGGGAACTTGGACCTCGACCAATTCGCAACTCAACCAGCCTTCTGGAACAAATTAAGTTTGTGTTCCAAGGTACCACTGTATCAGAAACAAAGGTTGGTATCAAGGGAATATGTGGTCCCCCAGAATATTGTAATATTGTAAATCTGTACGTTTTCTTGAATGCCGCACAAGCAGACTGTCAAGTGGTTTTGAAATAGAAAAAATAAAGGTGCCTTTGGAATGTACTTCGTTATCCAAGCTGCCTATAATTGGTTTATTTTCAGAGCCATCAATATGGTACGTTTGCTGACTTAGTTGTTATCTTGGCTGGCCAGTAAGTCACTATTCCTCTTTAGCAGAAGATATCCAATTAATCCTGCTGCTGCCAAGGCCATTTGTAGTATTTTATTGCCTTATGTGAGAAGCACTATGAAGTTTTTATTTGTGTTTTTGCTATCAATATATTACATTAAACACTGGACCTAAATGTGGATCATATCAAATTTGTTTTGATTATGCGTTTTATGGGAAAGCATTACAGAGCATCCTCACGGTTGTCTGAAATGTTGCCTGCGTCAGTCTTAGACCTTTAAGTGTTCCTCCTTGCCCTTTTTGGCACTTGGCGTTTTTGGAAAGTTGCTGCTAAAGGAGTGTAGCGACAGTGGGAAGCGAGAGGGTGGTCTGCGTTCAGCGTCCCAGGTTCCCGGCGTGGTCTCCAGGGATGCTGCTTCTGTTCTGTCTCTGGGGGAGCGAACTGGTGATTGCAGGAAGTGGCACAAGCATGTGAAACGACACCTTGTTTAGCTACCACGCAGTAAGAGACGCATAGAATTTACTTACAGTGTAGCTCACTATGGGGCAGGGGCACGCTGAAATCTCCCGAGCCCAGACCCTGACGTTCAACTGGCGGCCCCTCAGCAGGCAAGGGCACGCGGCTGCTGGTGTTATGAAGTTAGCGCTCAAGGCTAACAGGCGTGACCTCCCCAGTTGGAAGCAAATCGAGTTAGCGGAGAGGCGGCAGCCCGAGAGCCGATTGGCCACGCCATCGGGCGCGGCAAATCCAAGCTAGCAATGGGCAGACAGGGGCAATTAACTCCTTTCCCTCTAAAGAACCATGCAAAATCACATCAAATAAACACAGTGGGCTCAGACGCCAGAATCAGGGAAAGACAAAAAAGAAAAACTCTGCAGCATAGCCCTGTGGCAACGGGCAACCTAGATCTGCATTACTCTATTACACAATGTTTGCTTATTCACAATGACAGCTGTACATTTTTCATAAATCACACCGATGGCACAGGTGACCTGAGAGCTGCTACAGGGTTCCATTGGAAGTTGAGCCTAAACTTCTCAGGCAATTTGACCTTGCTACCACATGTTGGCGTTAGAGGTCTCCTTCCCAGATGGACGCACACACCCCCCCCCCCCCCCCCCCCCCTTCACTGAGCCCTGCTTAACCTTGGACACAGAATGAATTAGCCTGACTGTGTGTGTGAGTTGCTCGGCAAGGGGGATGGGGAGGGGGGGATAGTGATTCACTGGTATGCCTTTGGGGTGGGGGGCACACAGAGGGTTAACGCTGCTTGGGAAGATGCAAACACCCTTACAGCCGTCACCGAGACGAACGCCAGAAGCAATAATGTCGGCATTTTCATCCTCACCTTTATTTTTCCTGTGATTATTTTTTCCACGAAGATGCTTGATGATACTGGCAAAATTGTCTCGTCGCTGCCTGCGTCCGACTCACGTGGCAAAGTCCCGTGTGTCTCGGTGCGGCACCAAGGCCACGTTGAGGTATTCACTATTACATCAGCGGCTAGAGGCATGACACATAGGAGAATGAAGCTAAACAATGCAAATGTGCTTAAAAGCCATTGTTTAAACATTTAAATGATGGTACATTGAAAGTGGATTCAATAAAAAAAAAAAAACTGGACATGAGGATCACCCAAAACGTTGTACGAATAAGGGTTTTTTGAACATATACAGCTGAAGCAGTGATGCACTGCATCACTCTCCTTGAAGTGCTTCTCCATAATCAGATTTTTGGCCTGAGATTGGTACGCTGAGGTGCCTTATTCACAGCTACATTAGTCTTGGAGCAACTTAAGCACCCAGGCCATTACTATGCTGTGCTCCACAACATGCAGCAGAGTTCTTTATAACCCTAGGATATGGGGATCTGCTAACTCACTGCGAATCTCGTGCCGGTGCCCTTTTAATTAATTTACCATGGAAACTGTTCCTTCCTGGCGGATATACCAGTGAAAAATGAATCTCCGCGGTGAGGCTCTGGTGCAGTGGGGTGGTGGGGGGGGGGGGGGTGGCTTAAGCTGGTATATTCCCAGGTGTAGCTCTGAGAGTGACAGTCGGCCCATCTTCAGCAATTGTGTGTGTGTGTGTGTGTGTGTGGGAGGGACTTAGGTTGCAAGTTGGATGTGTGTCTAAATGAGAATTTACCTGCTCAGTCAATGCAGTCACCCAGAATGACTTACAGCGCTTAAAACATTTTTCTTCCCCCCCAAAAAAAAGGGGGGGGGGGCTGAAAGCTCCTTCAGCAACATGCAGGAGCAGAGGGATGCCTTAGTCCCTGTGTTTGCGAAGCTGGAGCCCTGAATTTTTCATTACCCGCCCGGGAGGTGAGATGGCACTCAGAGCAAGGAAAAGGGGACAAGCAAAGCTTTGCCCAGAGTTCAGAAATGAAAACATTTCATTGAGACAGGATCTAACAAATGTGTCTGTTTACCAGAGACTCAAACTGACCAAAGCTATTTCAGTAACGCTTTCCTTGAGGGATCACAAATAGTAGTAACTGAGTTACTACTCAGATACTACTGAAGTAAAATTCATGAACAAATATCTACTTCAGATAAAATATGCGTCACTATTCATGAACGATGAACAAACGCAATCAGTATTTCACTCGTGTTCATTCATTCATTACTTGTTCCTTCAGTAGTTCTTCAGTAGCTCCTGCAGTAGTTCACAGAGGTTTACAGAATTAACAGATAATGTAACACATATACTGTAGTAAGTACTCGGGAGAAAAGATGCATCATGATTCATTAATGATGAACAAACATGAAATCGGTATGTAAGTCATACTTAGTTTGTGGTTAATTAATATATAAATAGTAGCTTACTACATTATTTTTGCCCCTCAAGTAAAGTGATACCTACATCTCAATCAGTGGCTAACAACAGGAACCTTAAAGTGCACTGATATATATAAACACAAATGAGTTTTTCAGCCATTCCTTGCAGGCTGTTTGAGTTTCTGGATCCGATGCCTATATCAATGACCTGAGTTTGGATGATCAGTTTTGTTGTATAGTGATTGATCATTAGCCTACTGCTAACAGGTAACTCAGTTAAAGACACCCAGCTGGCCCTAACAAGATTAATCGCCTTCTTAGGGTTTTTCTTCTTAGGTCTTATGCCTTATGGAAGACTCCTGCTCCACTAGCAGCTGCAACATATTTACATAAAAGATCCAAATAATGCATAGCAGCGTGGGGAAAGCGCTGTTCTTGTGTTCTTTGTTTTGTGTTCAGCCTAACGTACAGGTATTGGAGCCCAGTTTCGCTAAGGAACACCAAACCAAATAAACAAAATTGTTCATTAGAGCATCAAGCTGGAAATAATCACACCCCCTACAGATTTGTTAATTTCACTGCCGCTAGATTCTGTTTTCTAGTCTTCCTGAATATGATGGGGATTAGGCTTTAAATGTGTAAGCTTTTCAAATATGTGCAAACCTTCCTGCTTACTGGACCCCATTCCCCCCGCCGCCCTAAGGGGGGTTGAATCTGTAATTGAAACATTGTTCTCTGTACTCAAGCCCGGCCTCTTCGTGTATTTCATTACTTGCGGATGTTCCAGCCTTTAGCCCCTGGAACACCTGCATTCAGAGTTTCCCGCAAGCATCCCATAAATCAGGAAAGGTAAACTGTAGGGTAAGAAGGCTGCACAGGTTACCGTTTCTCCCTGTAGTCATAAAACATGAGTGAGGTGAAGCACTATCGGATTAGCATGGCGCCAAGTCTGACCTCAGAGGATCACAACTGGCCAGCCTGCTCCCAATAGCCCAAGTGCTTCTTAAAAAGAAAAACGGGAGCATGCATGTAATTCTGACATGGTGAACCCGGTGTGGGAATGTACCTGTTAATGATTGTAGGGCAGGATGGCCTAGGGGAGACATACGTCTATTGCACAGGATTTCAGTCTATTTAACACTTTTCCAAAGCATGTCTACTGTTTGGGGAAAAACATAAAAAAAACAATCTGTCTGTTTACTACTAAATGTAGTTAGTGTGTATTTCGAATGATTAAGCAAACGATGCTCATCTGTGTTCCATAATGGCTCTTTTGAAATTTTCTCTCTGTCTTGGTGCCTGCTGAGTAAATCTATACTGTGCTAATTTCTGCATCGGACCTGCAGAAAGAAAACCAAGACACTGGGAGGGGGCCATAAGTAGGACATTAAACATTCATATCCTCAGGAGCATCAGACTGGTAGGTTGGCTGGTTCAGAGTCCAACGTATGGTGAGTGGCTTCCTTAAGCCAAAGGCCTGTGCCATTCTACACAGACTGTATCCCAGTGTAGGTCCATATAGGTACTGCGACTTTGGTGACCCATAAATCTTTGATAATCTCCATGGAAACGACTCATCTTAATTCATGCTTCTACAAATAAACGTGCTAAATAAAGTGTCTTTCCACTTTCGACTCCCAAACAGCACTCACATGCTCTTGGTATTCCCCATGCTCATCGACACAGCATCTCAGCTTGGCTCAGGATTACAGCCTGACAGATACCACGCTCAGCATCTCAGCCTCACATCTTTTTATTCGACAGATATTCTGCTTATTCTGCTTAGTGCCAGCGAGATGCTACTTCCCACAGTAGGATTGCTGTATTGTACAGAGGTAGGACCACATTACCTCAGCTATTCACTGATGTTGTTCACTAGTTCGGTTTACCTGAGTGGCAGTTCCTAACAGGTTCAGAAATGGGTTGTAGCTGGCAGCCATTTTGGAAAATGGCTGCCATGGACGCAATGTGAAAAATTAATGAAGGCCCAGTATTCAGATTTCTTTTTGTATAGATTTTTCCTGTGTGCCAAATTTGGTGTTTCATCACAAAATGTTTTTAAGCTATGCCGCTGGACTACATCTGTTAATTGAAATTTGTCTTAATATCCACCAGATATTGTGTGAGGGGGGGGGGGTCACACATTTTCATCAAATGCTCAGAGATGTCGAAAGCAGCTTCCATGTCCCAGGATAGTAGCAGCAGTGACAGCCTTGCTGCTTAGCCTTCAGTCTGACCTTTCCCGCTGACAGTAAACCGCAGTGGGTGAGAACCTCACAAAATTCTGTCTCCTGAAAAAGAAGAAAAAAAAAACAAAACTGAGCCCAAAACCCAAGACCCCCAAAGATGACGCAACCCAGTTTGATTAAACCACAAAATAAAATAACTGCTCACAACTAGGGTCACTGGTCGTTATATACTGCCTTAATGTCGATAGTAGACCCTGAGAAGTCAGCACAGATTAATCCGTATATGAAAAAGGCCAGTGTTAAATACACTTGCTCTGATGAAGTGAAAGGGCAGGCAGTAACTCTGTTAAAAGCTGCTCTTTACACATAAACACACACTAGAGCTTTTGAGTGTGTGAGGACAAACATAGCAGTACAAACACAGTGGTAAAGGTACAAAAGGCAGCACCCTGTGAAAGAAGCTTTCTTGTGTAGGGTGGTATTTTGGGATGGTTGCCAGGGGCAGGTAGCAGCAACTGTCAAGGGGTCCCAGTAAGCACACAGACCTGGTCCACCTTGTCATAGGCTCCCAGCGTCCTCAGCGATGCCGTAAGCTCTAGAACTCCAGTGGAGCTCTGGGTGTTTGTGTCAGTTTAAGCACTGTAGACAATGACAATGGATTGATGGAGCATGAAATTGTAGTGCTTTGGTTACACGCACACACGTTATTGAACGGTAACAATTTGAGCATTGACTATTCCGGTGGGTAAAGATCAGTCACGCTATGTTGTATGGAAAAGTTCTTCAACATGTGTATCTGTTAACACGCCTTTTGAGGTTGTGTTTGACACAACACATGCCCATTACTACAATACTGTACCTTCATAATGAAGTCTTATGTAGCCACTTACATTAGAAAAAAGCAGAAAACAAACCTCTGAGAGGTACTTAAATCGGAATATTTCGTTGACTAGTCTGTGGCCTCTAATGCTAATTAAATATAATTGGCCTTAAGGTCAGAGTATTGATTTTTTTTTACAGCATTCAACTGAGGCAGAAGGTTCAAGTCCAGAAAGTACAAATCCAGACCATGACTATTCTTCAACCTACCAGTTGGGTATAAAGAGTCACAATCACAGAGTACTCAACTGGTTGTTTGGTCTGGATTTAAACTTTCTGGACCTGAACCTTCTGCCTCTGGTGTTCAGTACATGCAAAACATCTCATTTTTGTGTTCCGTGACTTTTACCATAAAAGCTGATATTATCAGAGATGTGTCAAGTACTTCTATGCCACAAATGAATGCTAGCTTAGTCCACACAAGCAGTCCTCAAGGCCCAAGACTCATCTCTTTTTTTTTTTTTACCTTACCCTAACTTTTCTAAATTGTTTAATTACAGCGATTATTCTGAGAGGAGGTCACCCCACTTGATGTTTTCACTGAGTAAATCAAGAACTAATTGACAGATTTGTGTATGTTTTCAGTGACTTGCCTGATTGCGAATGCTAATTCATCATGTTCCAGGCTACTGACAATAATTCCTTTCAAACTGGCTGTCAGTGGGGTACTTGTCAGCTTTGGCAGTACAGTCATCTTCAAGAATATTTAGAACATAGTTTCCACATTCTATATTGATATATTGTGATGGATATTTTGTTAATAATTGGGCTAGATTATCATGTGCTATCAGTCAGTTCCCGGCTTAACCGAAATGGAAGTCAGTAGCCAATAGGAAGTGGGTTAAACCATTAAGTGGGTGACACACACAGAATTCCTGGCTACTCTGGAGAAGATTGAGCTTTGGGGTGCTTGGAGATCAATACTGGCTTGCTCTCAGTCTCCACACCTGTCAGCAGGTAGATTGACATCTGTTCTGGGTGTCATCAAGTTTAAATTAGTTGAGCTTATGTTCTTTATTAGAGTCTGATGTCCTTAGAGGAGTGTAACTTGCTAAGTGGAACAGACATTGGTTTGAAGGACAGGAGAGGCAATAAACTGACATAATTGTGTGACATAGGATAACTATCGACGAAGAGCTAGAAAGAAACTTGTTAGAACTGTAGCCAACTAATACAGCCCATTGCTGTTTTTGCACAAATTTTCTCTCAACTGTGGCCGGTAATGTTGAGTGAAATAAGCCTTTGGAATTTATGTCAAGTGTGATTGTGTTGATAAACAGCAGGTTTAGTGACCCTCCTACAGTATTGGTTACTTTAACTCCTTGAGTTGAAACCAGGCAAACCATTCTGCATTTCAAATCTTTGTTTACTAGATTTGTATGTAGCAAATTTAGATGGGGTACATTCAAGACATGTGACCCACAAGCAGTGCAGTTTGGCAAAAACGCCACCAGGGGGCACAGTTCTGATGGGCTGAGAAATTCCATAACCTGTTCCACAAGCCTGAGTACTGACCCCACATTTTATGCAGCCAGGGAGCTGTCACTGGGGCAATGATCGTTGAAGGCCGTCCCAATTACATTTTGGCCGCATTCCTCTTCCTGCAAAAGAAGGGGGCTGGTCAGGATATCACACTCATCAGCTTTACGACTCCCTGACTTGTCATGATGGAGAAATGAAAACTTCAAAAGCACTTCGGTGATGTAATGGCCTTATAGTAAATCGGCAAATGATGTGTCACTGTGCACACACCTGCCCCCATTCGCGGTACTCTGGGGCTCTGATTGATATCTATCGCTTCGGAATATCAGTTTTTGAGAGTCAATTTTTACCTGGGAGCCTTGTTGTCCTCGTATGACTCATATAAATGCTTGTGAAATTGGGTATACACTGTATGTCCACTGGTATTAATATATTTACTCTGTGGACAACGGATTGTTTTTCATTCCCCGGATGGCTTTTCAGACCTGCTACACGATGGTTTAAATGGGGAAACAAAGTCTAATGAGATGTAAACATGATCACGCATGGGTTACTAGCATCATACATTTTTAAAATCACTTTAATAAAATGACGCAATTTAATATTTTTGGAATAATTGTCATAAGAAACTGAATGGTTTTGAGGTGTGTTTTGTTCATTTTTCTGTAAACATAAATATTTGTAAGCATGGTGAAAAAAGAAAAAGAGAAACTATTACACTTCTGAGAACATCAGAAGAAGATTCTCTGCCTCTGATCCAGTCTGATAAACACTGTTGTCGAGTACACATTATAGTGTGTACTGTTATAAATTGATAACTGTATGATTATGGTTGTATTCATCTGTGATCACAGCCCATAAGTTCATTTTATCACAATGTGTGATCAAAAAAAAACAGACAAAGCTTGACATTCACTCAAATATTTTTTTTTTTTTTAATAGCCCTTGTGAATTTCTGGAAATGGAACCAAATGAACTTTAATTTTATGCTACAGTAAGTGCAAATTAGTTTCACAAAAATTATTTTTAATCACACCCTGGTGAGTTAATTTGGTATGCAATCACTTTCTTTTGCATACTCCGTAACCCGCAAAGTAGCATGTCAAATTTCAAAGTTGATTTTTGTTTATTTAGATCTCTGCGTTTGTCCAACTCGTTTACAACTAGCTGTGCTCTTCACTTTCCTTTCCACATCCATTCCAGTGAAGGTATTTTGGCTCTGCTGATGCCTGTAAATTATCTTTGGTAACATGTTGATATTTCGTCATGGCAACAGTGTTCTGGAATAGAACCCCCAACTGTTCCTCCAGCCTATCAGAGCAGCAGCTGCGGCACCCCACTCCCACTCTAAGACAGTGAAATTATGGAGGAGTCTTTCCTCCAATGCATTGTGAAGAAATTCCCAGAGAAGAAGCCCGTTGGACTGGAATTCCTTATCTAAAAAAACCCAGCTGAAATGATGTATGTTCGAGCAGATTAGTGTGTTTTTATGCAAATGAAATTCTCAGTGGACTAATATACAGTTACTTTGATCTTTATCCTCAAATAAAGATCTCAACCCAGAAAACCTTTTGCCATTTCAAGAATTGATCATAAATCTCACATTAAGGGCAAAAAAAACCTTATAAAATTTTAATAATAAAACATTCCATTAAAAAACATCTGAAGGCTAAATACAGTGCAAGCGTGTTATACTGACACTGCGTGTAATGTATAACAAATGAGCCCCAAATGCATTTCAAATGCGTGTTTAATACACAGTAATATGTGACAAGTACTAACAGCCAATCATTCACATGCGTTGCAAATACACAAAGTGCATCCTTATAATGTGAGGATAATTCATTATGGAGTCTGCTAATTTAATGCATTTTGACGAGCAATCATAAGGTAGTAATAAAGCATGGTTATTGGAAATGAGTAAATTGGAATGATAAAGATTGTGGGAACAGTATCCTGGTGAGGGCTGTAATGGCATTATGCACAGTCCATACAAGTTAAGTTGCTGGCCCAATCACCAGTCAGATAACACCACCCTTAAGCCTGACGGGTAACCAACTCCGAGGGGGATACAGTTCTTGATACCTTTCATTGGGGGTCTTTGCTGGGTCACATTATATCTAGCTTCTCCACACAGATCTGTTTGTTAAGGGGACGCCCTACCAGCTCTGTTCCCAACCCGTACTGCAAACTGGCAGTATGGGAGCTTCACCTGGGGCGTACACGAGCCATAACTGCGCTGACGCAGGACTGCTTACTAGCAGGGCTGAAAGCGTGACCAAACAGAGCGGGAAGCGTCACCGCCAGCCGATTGGTCACAATGCATGTTCTGTGCGTGTATTATCTGAAAGAAAAATAGTATATTCTATATATTATTCGTGACTAGTTGTATCACGATGTATAGATGCATTCCCTAAAACTTGGGAGTTGAAAATTTCTAAAGTCCTACTTTGAAAAGTATTATAGGAAGGCTGAATGGAAAAGATTAGTAATGCAAATTTACACAAGTGCATGGTAATTCCTCTAGTGTTTGATGCTTGCATAACAAGGCAATACTATAAAATGAGGAAAGTAGTAAACATTAAATTATGATACACTCCATGTGAACAGTAAATAAGCGTCTCTTTGCTTTTACGTCACTGTCACACCTTTACCGAGCCGCCCGAAGAGAGCCGGAACTGTGCTGTAACTAAGTGTCTCTTCGCGGTTCGGCTTGCACACTCAGTTCCTGTATGATAGTGGAAAAGTGACTTAGGGTATAAAACCTTCCCACTACACAAAGGTCATGATCCTCAGAGGGGACTGTGGAGAAAAAATAATTTACAAAGAATATAGTAGAGGGTAAGCATGATTTGTGTGAAAAATTCTGCTTTAATCGTATTTCTTTTCTTACGCTACATACAGCTATTATTGTACCGTCGGCACTTCGCAAGCACTACCTGCTGACAACTGTGCAGAGTTGTCATAAATGTAATGGCAGTTTGCAGGCCTGTGTCACATGAAACGTTTAACTGGGATTAACAGCAGAAATGTCGTTCTCCTGACTACAGTCGTGATAAACACAGACACCCCCGGGGGGGAATGGGAAACTTCATAATATATGGATGCAAATGCCGTGTATTAATTATATTTCATTTCATGTTGTGTGCTCATTTTGTGATGCTTGGTAGAAGCTTTCGGTGACAGCTGCTGACATGTAACGTTAATGAAAATGGAGCCAGTTTGGTAACTTACTCCGAAGGCGGCAGAGGGGCCGTATTGCAGATGCTTCAAAAAGCACCTTCCAGGATCAGGTCTGCTCATCTGCTGCTGAGCTCCATGGCTGTGAGGAGAGCCTGCATTTGTGCACTCATGTTCTTATCATTGCTATTCATGATTGGAAAACTAATCTAAACACGGTTGAACAATGATAGTAGTGATTTATTTCCGAGCACATGGATCTTATTGTACGATATTGGTGTGAGTGTCAAAGACTCTGCTGGCTTGTGAAGGTGCATTTTGTGCAGAAGACATTAATTATGAATAAATAGTGGCAAGAAACTCAAAGTTATGCTCCCTCATGATAATTATTAAGGCTGTGTATTTTCTTAGCCCAAAATAAACTAAGGATGAAACACATTCGCCAGAAAATGCAAGAACCATGAAGCTGTGATGTGTCATACAAATGTGTTATTATTATATCATAACCCCCCCCCCCCCAAACTGTAATCTAAGCTTTCTGTGTTAGTCATGCATTTGTTACAGTTAATGTGCACATTTTTTACGGTTTAATGCAAGGAGGGCCGCCCTCCATCTTCAGGTAATCGAAACGGCAAGCTTACTATTGCGTACATGTACTTGTAATAGTTTTCACATCACTTTCCAGGACTTTCTACAGCCGAGTGTGAAGACTACATCCTGTTCAAAGAGAGACAGATGGCTTATTGCAGTCCCCCCGCACCCCTCAGTTTGAGTCATCAGTAAGAACAACCTAAGTTGTTGCTGACTCGCTCCGTTACCCCACCTTACTTTTAAGAAATGCATGGCATTAATCGGTATGGGTAACTGTTCCCCTGAGCTTTTCAGGAGTGCACTGGCAAAAAAAAAGCAGCCTGGATCCCCTTGGTGTAGGTAGACACTGACCTGGGGGAGGGAATTGCCATTCCAGATCAACAAGTTGGCCACCAATGAAATAAAGCATTATGCATTAATCATCTTCTGCAATCGACCTGGAAACACACAGAGATCGACCGATAGATTGGGCATCGCCTAGTATATAGGCTATATAATAATGTCTAAAAGCTGTTTAATGTGGGGGGGTCACTTATCCAAACAGTATCCATGCCAAGTATCATTAAGTATCATAGCTGCTTGGATAAGTGACACCTTATCCCCGATACTTATGATAGTTACAGTGTAGCTATTATGATACAGTGTCACATGATCCATTTAAAATACAATGCTACAGTGTAAGTGAAAGGAAAGTAAATATTCCTCAAACAACAGAGGAAATGTAGCAAATTCCAGAATCTACAGAGGATCAGTTGTACAAACCAATGGTTATAAATGTGATACATTTAACTACCTGCCAATAGTCTAATTATTTGTTTCTGCGGAGTCTGCTGAATGTAATTTTGAAGTACACTTAAGTATCCTAAATGTACTAATGATTCTCTCCTTGCATGTCACTCTACAACCACCTAAGTGGTTTGGCTCTTTGTTTCTTCTAAAACAATTTTAAAGACTCAGACAAGAGAGCTGACAAGATCAGGCAGTTCTATTACAGCTATTTGAAAATTACATATAATTGCCTTCAAATGCAATGCGATACAAGGATATTGCAGCCGCTAATTAGCTTCTAGCAGCGGGCAGCGTCCTCGCGTGCCTTGACGCCGTGCCCTGTGCAGCTGCATCCTGTGGGATCTTACAGACAGGCACCTCATCACAGAAATGGTTTCTGTTACACAAGACGTGTTTGTCAGTTAGTGGAATGGCTTTAGATGAGAGAGCTGGATTAGGCTCTTTCCCAGCGCTTGGGAGAAAAGGCACAGATTACCTGAAGTCTTTAACCTTGCCTTCATGGTCCAAGACAAAGCACTTTGTAGGAACTATTCAGCATACTCCTCTGCCAGTCTGTAATACCAAAACCATTACGCTTCTGCATAAAATGCCCTGATCACCAATATCCTGCAGCCTTTTATAAAGTAAAACTGACATTGGGCTTACATAAACATGGTGTCATATCACAAAATTACAAAACACTGGATCAAATTTATAGACAAGTAAAGTTTAGACCTGCTCTGGCATCCTGACCCATTTGGCGGCCTCACGCGGCATCAAGATGAATGAAGTTTATCTGGAGACTGTGAGGCTCCGTCGAGCTCATTGGGACAGGTCGACAGAAGTCCCGCAGGCACGACACGAGGTCCCGCACAAGCTGCCGGCCGGATTTGGCACATTCAGCTGCCCTCCTCTTCCTCAGAGGCTCTGCGCATATGCTCCCCGGAGCAGAAGATGCAGGTCGTGTCGGACTGCGACTGGAGAAGGAGACCATCTGCTAGCGGACCTGGGGGTCAGCGCCTCTCGCGCCTCGCGCCGAGATGCCGTGCGAGATATTGGGGGATCCGTAGCCACTGGCAACAGGTTTTAAAAAGCGTCTTTGCCCTTTTAAAGACCCCCACCTTGGATTTGCTGGTGAAAGCCGGTAACAGTCTGGTTGTTGGTTAATGGGGAGGTTTGGCGTGCCATGATCACCTGCCCGTTTTGCCCAAAAGGTGCTGAATGCCCCTTTAATAACCTTTGAGCACCTGCTGTTGAAAAAGTCTCTGCACAGCCCAGTTGAGAACATTACCCTTCATTTCCATTTTAGAATGTAAAGCTCTATTTTAACAATATAGAGATGATATACAATATACAAGATGTAGAATAATATAGAAATTTGCATTAACGATATAGAGGGAGTCTAAGCAGACATGTGCCAGAAACCATCCCCCAGTGTACAGTATAACTGATTTTCTTTATAGAATATATAGCTCTATATTAACAATATAGAGGGAGTCTGAGCAGACAATGTGTGCCAGACATCATCCTGCACGGTCCCTGGCTGCATTGCCTTAGGATGTTGAAGAAGCCTCTTCTGGCCTTCCGGAAGGATGAGCCGCTTCTCATCACACCACTGTGTCACCTCCCCCTTTCCCCGGAACTACCTCTCATGGGAAGTAAGAAAGGAAGCTCTATTTCTCCGTGAGCTGTGAAGCAGCGAGCCCCCGTCTCCTTTTAGAGACATGCAGGACCGACGCAGGAGAGTCAGCCAAAAGCAGCCCACTGCCTCATGCTGCATTAGTGTGAGTGTGAGCGGAGGCAAGACTGACAACAAGGAAACTGCTTCCTCCGTGATATCTAACGTGAACATATAATAAAAGAAATCGATTGTGCTTTGAAAACACAACATATTTACAGACTTGTCAATATTTTAAATAGGATATTATTATTTCATTCCTGTTTTAAAATACTTATAAAGTCATCAGGCCTACTTTTTAAACGTAGAGGGAGATGTTACATTGGCATTAGGATACAGGTGCAATTGGCATCACATAACTGCTTTATTTAGCAGCTTATTCCTACGTTAATAATTAAAAATCACCATAGTGTGTCTTCTGAGCAGCTGTGGTGCATAGTGAGCCATCTGCAGACCGCGAACCCTGAGCCCCAGCACTGTAATATATAATAACATTATATAATGCAGCATACTCTCCTAAAGCCACCCAGCTAGCTAGATCGCAAGAGATCGGCGATGGGAAAAGAGGACGTTGCATGCAGTGTTACAAATGACAATCCCTGTGACATCCTACACTGACTGGAGAAGAAAATGCAAAGTCTAAAGACGTTAGCTCCTGCGTACTATCAGACAATGTTCTCATGTTATGATTATCATGAATTTATCATTACACTGTGAATGATTTACTGCGGTCCCTGGTTGCATGAACATTTTTTTGTAGTACGGGAAAAATACCTGAAATGTATAACTAATTATTTGTAAATCTTGCAGATGACATATATGTATTATCAGTTTTAATATGATTTTACAGTACAGTTAAACCAGAAAGCAGAACTTTCAAAAAAACAACATGGGGATTTAATAAAGGCAGGTGTGTGTGGGTGGGTCAGATATACATTGCATTGTAGGAGGGACCTGTAAATTTGATGTTGTGGGGACCATTCTTTTTACGTCCCCACAAGGGGAAATTCAATTTAGCAAAATCTATAAATGCCAAAAGTCTTGTATTTTGTTTGGTTCCTTATGGTTAAGGTTAGGGCTGAGTAGGGGTTAAGGTCGTCATGTTGGGATTATGCCCATAGAAATGAATAGACGGTCCCCATAAAAATATGAGTATACTGTAGGTTCATGTGTGTGTGTGTGTGTGTGTGTGTGTGTGTGTATTGAAGGGAAAGAAAGTGTGAATGTGTATATATGATACTGAAAATGACTGATGTGAAGCACAGAGATGGTGGGATTTTCCCGCAATGACCTGCCCAGCCTGGCAGGCCCCTGTGATCTTCTTGTCCCATGTCAGCTAATTCTGTAGCACCCCCTCATGGCCGGGTAATTTCCTGCCTGATTGGCATTCATGTGAGTGCCTCGCTGGCTCGAATCTTAAAAGAATTTCCAGCTCCTCATTATTCATTTGTGGAGCAGCGACATTGGGAGGGAAATCCACGGCAGGAACCCGCAATTAAAACCAGCTTATCTGTCTGCAAAGCACAACCTCGGTTCATGGCACCGGTGGCAGTTGTTATGTATCACTGGGAAATTACACAAGTCAATATCTTGTTATCAATGAAGAGGCTAGATGCACTTTGTTATTCAGTACACGACTGGTTTAATCACAGACCATTGACTTTCATATTTGAGGGCCTGTTTTCGCATTATCTCTCAGTACAGTTTCGTGGCCCCGTGCCGACGGACTCTCGCGGTTTGTCATCTCACACGGCGCGCACGTGGTGACAGACGCGAGATCGCTATGATTATAAGTCATGCGGAAACTGCAATTTTCTCTGTGAAAAAGAGCGGATCTGCCAGGATTGTGCTGCGTGAGCGATCGCTTTCATTCCCCCTTTTATCGGAGGAGAGAGGAGAAGGTGGGAGATGACATTGGATCTCCGGGCTGTCCAGTGATCATCATCTTCGGCAGTAAGTTTTTACGACAGTTTAGCAATATATTTCACTTAAGGTTATTTACATGACAGTTACGTCGTTTTTTGTCAACAGGAGACACCGATCAGTTAAAATGCTCCTGGGGCTCTTTTGTCTTTAGCCTCACACTGTTTCTGAAATAGCATAGTGACTAACTAGGGAAAGGGACACCTGTTCTTTTTGGAACGGAAGAACCATTTAGAGGGTTCTGTGTTTCTTTTTGGGACTTGCTTTAAACTTTAGTAGTTCTTCGTGGGAAATAAATGCCATATGAAACCAGCAAGCTGTAAAGTTGCAGTTACTTGCAGTTACAAGACGGGTGAGTCGCACATGGGGAAAGCTCAAGTCGGTAAAGGACAAATCCAGACCAAGGTCTAGGCTCTTCATAATGAACTGGTTTGTCAAAACAAAATCTTGGTCTAGATTTGTACTTTCTGGACCTGAACCTTCCTCCTTTGGTGAGTCGCATCCTCATAGACAGCAGCAGCCCTGTGACTGTCTGGTTCTCCTTCCATAATCCAAAAACCAGGCTATTAAGATGAGTTGGGGGCTTAACATTAGGATTGTGAGAGTACCACGTTGCACTTTTGGGATAGACTCTAAGGAGGTAGTGGAGCAATTGTTGTTTTTCTGGCATACACTCGTACAAGGTGACGATAACTGGCATGCATTCCATAAGAAGACCATATGAGGCAGGGATGAACAGGAAATCACAGTTTCGATGGGGTTTCTCCACAGTTTGTCTCACTTCACGCATTACTTTGACCGATTCATTTGCACATTTGCTGATCACTCAATTCTGTATTAATGACTAAGGGTGAGGTTACTTGAGCAGAAAAGCAGACAAAGCCCTAGTAATGATGTACATAGGTGTGTCCGGCCTCTTCATGCGAAGAGGAATTGATCCGGTGATGATGCAGCAGCCAGGAAAGGGACTGGAAGAGTAGTTTGCCAAGTCGCTCAGAAAATGGTGACTTAGACAGCCGGGAGTGTCGCCTAATGGGTTGACCGATACTGGGTGGAAGGCCAACAAGTCATAACAAGAACCTCAACTACTGTAAAATCAATACAAGGATAAAAAAGTACAAATTCCTCAGCAGAAGTTAATTAAATATATGCATGAATCTGACCTACAATGAGGTATGAGTTTTTCTCTCCTGTTAGACTTAACTGATCGCTGCATGTTTCCAGCAAGTGCAATATCATACATGTACAGCAAATTGCGAAAATGCTTTAAACAATATTTAAGCAATACTTTATATCTGAAATGCCGCATTGCAAAGTGGAATAAAAAAAAAAAACACATTGGTTACAGTGACTGGCCACAAATGAGTCACACTAAAAAACCTAATTATAAACATGATCCCATTGTGTTAATTCTTGGAGGCAAAACTGTGCGCATAATGAAGTACATGTGCCATAACTAAAGATTTTTAAGTTTCAGCCAAGCACTGTTGGAATGCCTTTCTTTTAAAAAACACTCAGTCCGTATTAATGTTCTCAATTACAAAGCCAGTCGAAGAACGACGGGGCCTTTAGGAGGCAGAAAAGACAAAGCTGACTCATTGCAGACTCTTTCAGGCTGCGGACCGTGACCTGGGAGGGGCTTCTGAAAATGGTCAGGTGTCCCTTCAGGCACATTCATTCCCCTCGTCCCTCATTTTTGTCGAACTGCGTAATTTTATGTTTGTTTCCTTTTTAACCCGCAGTAAACCTACCCAGACCCCAGAAATGGGAAACCCCAGCCATAATAAACAAACTTTTTCCACGTCTCTCCTCTGTTTGATAATCCAGATGGAGCAAGTCTCACACTTACAAGAAGCTTGTTACTGTATAATCACCCCTTTACTAACATTAATGGGAATCCATCGTTTTTCATGTAAAGTCGATGTAAAATCACCAATAACCTAAAGAAAATTATACAAACGGTCACAGAGTATTCTCGTGGCTGACAAAAGGACCTGTATATTTTCACTGCCAATGGAATTGTGCATTGGGATATATGCTCAACTCTGAAGTCAGCTCTGAAATATGAGTTTCTACGTCCATGTAGAAGAATGAAATGCACTTCTCCTTTTAAATAGGAGCATTCTGAGTTGGATAAAACCCAACCAACATCAACATTGACTTGTTTCCTTGTTGACTTCAAGGACAGAGTCAAAAGGACACCATTTTGCATAAAGAAAAAACAAACAAATGAACAAGCAAGCAAACAAACAAACAAAAACAAATAAATAAATAAAACTTGAGAATAACTAAAGGCTCCCTTTTCACAGCCCAGCTACAGTAACAACATTCATTCCGGTTGTAATTTTGTAAGAATGTAGGATCAATCTAAAATACCACTGGTTCCTGCCACTCTAGTTAATTATTCATACAGTAGAACTTATTCCTCACTAGGCTGGCGACACTACATCAATATTACATGGATGAACTGCAAGCAATAAACTGTTTGAGGGCCTTTCTGTCTTTCCACATATGCTATCAAGTTAATTAGAAAATACCACCACGCTCGCTCTAACAAGATGCCTTAGATTCTTAATCAAACAAAACAATCTTGGGTATTGTTTTTTTAAAAAGTTGTTTATATACTAAACTTTGATTATGGATTCCAGGTAGAAAAGCAAGAGATTGACATTTAGTTAGTTTGTAGACAGGAGAGCCTTCATTCACATTCTGCATCGATGAGTCTCGGCCACCTAACACCCTCTTGGCGGTTGGTAGTTCTTCCCTCCTTGGACCTCTCTCAGTAGATACTCACCATGGCACACTGCAAGCACCCCACAAGTCTTGTCATTTCAGAGATGCTCTGACCAGGGTCGGTTGGCCATAATGATTAGGCCCCTTACAAAGTCACTCGGATCTCTACCCCTATCCATTTCTTCTGCATTCAATATGTTAAATTTGAGTACCAAATGTTAGCTTGCCATCTAATATATACCAGACCTTGACATGTGCTGCATTTACTATATCAACATTATTTGTATCATGTGGAGGAGGTCATACTATTTTGACTTTACTTTTCATGGTCAGCCACTTTGTGGCTGAGTTTCTGTTGATAGGTCTGAATGAAATACATGAATTTAATAATTAAGATGTGCGTCCCAATACTTTCATCCATATATTGTGTAATGGTTTAATGACGTCTCCTGTCTGCATGTTTGAGGAATGAGATGCTGAAGCTCGTTGTTCCGGCCTGGAAACCAACCAGACACAAGTGTGTGGTATTAATGAGGAGGAGTGTGTCCAAGTGCAAGTGGGTCTGCGTAAATGACGGTCATCGCCCCTGTATTTATCTCCACTGCTGCTGTCTCAGCACAGCAATTACCGCCACATCTGGGGGAGGTGCCGGCTGAATATTGATAGTCACCCATTTCGGTGGCTTTTAATGCGACTGACACCAATGACCCCAAATGCACAGTGTATCCTGTTCTCTGTTATAGAAAACTGCAGGTCCAGCAGAAATGGCACTGCATGGCACTGCATTAAATCAAAGTATAAAATCTTCAAAAAAAAAAAAATGCTGCCAGTTTACTTTAATCAAACTGGATGCTTAATTAAAGTTATCCAGTTTGCCAGTTCATACTGGCTTCCCATTTCCTCTTTTTTTCTCTCATTTTAGTTTAGATTTAATTAACATATGACTCTGGTAATGTATAATGTTAAAATTCAAGTGATTTTTGCTGTTTTTGTTTTACGGCACGATTGTGCAGAAATCCAGATATTCATAGATTGCGGACCGGCAGTTTGCATATATAATCAACGTGTTTCAATTAAGCAGATTAAATTTATAGTTACAGTACTGAAATGTAAGGCTTTTGGACCGTGATCAGAAGAAAGCTGTAAAATACAGAGACTTTTATATACTACAATTTAACTCAATAAAGTGAACAAACTTTAAACGACATCAACAGGGAATACATATAATCCCACAAAACAAAGCATAAGGAGTGAAATACGCTGCTATTTGCTTTACCAGTTCCTGCTAAGATTGCAGGATCTGCTACTTTTAAACTGAACACGAAGTTGTAGCACATTTACCTTTTTATCACCTGGGACCGCAGCTCTCTTGCAGCAGGATTGCACGGGCCGTCCAGGTGTATCTCAGGATGAACACCAGCTGTAATGGTTTTTAATCAGCTGACCTCTGCCCTTCTCCAAGCTGTGCAGGACTGGAAAATTTCAATTATGAGGATCAGTGGGAACCATCCACACCCGCCTTAATTTTCCCCGCGGGGATTAATAAAGTCTGTTGATCAACAACAACAACAATAATAATAATAGCTTTGTTAATGCTTCTCTCAGGAGGACTTACATGCTTGAGGGCACAACAGCAGAACCTCAACTGGCAATCCTAAAGTTACAAAGTTGAGTCCTTAACTACCTCGCTGCCCCCTGTCATATTTCTGCTGCGTGTAGTTCCATCAAGACTAAAGACTAAAGCACCCCCAATATGACCTGCTGGATGGTACCTTAAGAATGATGGTTTGCCGTCAGTAGTTTTACTAAAGGACCGCATGGCTGTGATCATTTATTTCCTCAAATGGAATGTCAGGATGGGAAATAGTCATAATTCTTCATCCAAGGCCAAGTACACGTAGACTTTATTTCCCCTGGCCGGGTTTTGTATTAAACCTTAAAATGCTATATTTGTGAAGGTAACTTCCTGAGCACAGATGGTCTTTTAGTATGTGAGGCTCAGCTGATGACCCAGGTAAGGTAACCAGAACATCTCACAATCTGGCTACTGTCCATAATGCCCAAAATGGCATTAGATGAATTGCACAAAACACAATTTTAAAAATTGTACAGCACATTATAACTGATATATGAACTAACCACCCTAAATAACATGTAAATAACATATCAGTCAAATAGGTAATGACTGTTATTTATTATTGTTGTGAAGTTGATGTGCTAGGTTGAGCAGATAATCCATGTCAGGGAGGACACTTTGAGCAAGGTTTTACAAGCTACCTTACAACTGAAAGACTCCTATTCTTGGCTAAATATTTCAGTGCTTCTTGTGTTTTGACTTGATTGAAAGACATATCCAGCTGTTTCACATTGACATTAGTGACACACGCATGATTATAGGAGACTGACCAATCAGCACACAGCAACAACTGAACGCTTAAGTGAAATCCTGGTCCTTTTAATTGAAAAGGTGGTTTACAAATCTTGTCCAAAGCTCATATGCATTAGGTGGTCACCCTACCGTGTGCTGAAGTAACAGGGCACAAAACAGGAAAACAAATCATTCAATAAGACTTTTTTTACATACTGGCAATATGAATTATTTACTGGAATTGGAGGATTTTAGTTTCATGCAAAACCTTGAAATTCAAACTTAATATCATTATAAGGGTGTACTAAATATTATTAGCTATTCAACTAAGAATAGGTAGCAACAAACTTCTAGTGGCTGGAGCATAAAACCCAATAACCTAATTTCCTAACCCAATAACCTAATTTTTGACAATGGTTACACCTTGGTACACAGTCCTTCTGAAAGACGCAGTCATGAATTGCATGAAAGAAACATGCATCATTACCCACGCGGGGGAGGTTACAAAGGAAGTTTTTATTACTTTCAAACATAAAAATACAAATTAAAGTGATCCTGAGAAAATGCAAATATGTAAAATATCTATTTATCTATGTAAAATGGCTATAAATCATGCCATGTAGAGATAAATGACTAAACGTAGAAGTACGCGGAGGTGTAATAGCGAAGGCTAAAATATAATGATTTAAACTCGTTCGCCAATAAGCTCCATAAATGAAGGAGTTGACACGACTTGGGGAAGGGAGGAATGTTACTGATGATGAAAGGTATTTTATATACTAGGTTTCCATAGTGATTTACAGTCCATTGGCACAACATATTGATTGTATATATATTTATAACACATATTGAGTTTTTTTTTTGGTCTTAAATGTCTATACAGAACCCAGTGTGCTGTTTAATAAAACAAACAACAATACCCAATGTATGCATTTTAATTACAGGTGGCAGATCCAGGTGGTCATATTGCGTGCCAATAAAACACGCAGGACCACAGGAACAACAGGTGACCAGCAGGAAACGGCATGTGGGAAGCTGTGTGTCTCAGCTGCCTGACTCTGCGGGACTCCATCTGGAAACTCCTTTACGTCATGCTGGGCCGGGCCTCCTCCACAGCAGTGTCTATTTCAAAAAAGGAGGGCATCTGCTAACTTGTCTATGCCTCTTTTCTATTAGTCTAATTCAATGTTTCCCAATCCAATCCACAGGGACCCACAGACGGTCCACGTTTTTGCTCCCTCCCAGTTCCCGGTAATGTGGACTGTCTGGCAGGGACCTGGGAGGGAGCAAAAACATGGACCGTCTGTGGGTGTGGATCAGATTGGGAAACCTTGGTCTAAACAATCTCCTACTTCAATCCACTAGTAAAGAAAGATTATTTGGCTTTCATGTTGCGTAGTGCTGGAGCCTTTTGCTTGAAGTCGGGGGCAAAAGTGTGGTATGTTTTTCGAGAAAGGTAATGGAGCATAATCTCATTTAAAAGAGGTGAATCATGCTGGGCAAAAACTCATACCAATAACTGCAGTAGACTGGTCTGCATCTCTTCAGCTGCCTGCAACAAGCCATCCTGCTTTTGTTCAATCTCTGCTGTCGGGGAGACGTGACTTCTCGCACTTCGCCACAACATCTCGCTTCTAGTCATTCACGGCCATCGCGCACCAACCACATACACCAATCATGTTCCTGCCAGAATCCACCCCTCCCCCCCCCAGGCATGTGACAATATTGAGCATTCACTAGACCCTATGGACGAAGGCTTCCACTGAGGTGCTTATTTGCTTAACTGATGTTTTTGTACAGAGTGGCTCATGATTTTACCCATTTAGATGGCTGCGTAGTGCTGTTCCCAGAGCTCATATTGCGAGGTCCTCTTGGGACTTAAGCTAGCAAACTTATCCTCCATGATACTCTGTACACATGCCATTCATTTGCCAAAACATTACAGAAACACCGAGCAGGGCTGTGCTGTATGACACTGTTCTAGCTTGGTAAGTAGGGCACTACATAATGATGTCATTATGTCTTAAGATAGTGGCTGCTGTAATGGGTTGTTGTGTAATAAACAGCGGCTCAGGATCATAGCCGACCGGCACCGGGATTGCGTCTGACCCAGTTCTCCACTGATTAAAAATAGACACTCTGTCAAGTGGATTACCGTCAGCTGTAGGCCGCGATCAAAGTTGGCGGTAAACGAGTGATGCGCTTCGCGAGGAGGAGGAAGGCGGGAACGATTCGGGCCAAGTGCTCTCAGGGGCTCCGTGACAGCAGCGACACACGGGGACGTGCTCCCATAATCCCACCTGCCGGTCGAGTGTGTGTGTGTGTGTGTGTGCGTGTGTGTGACTATCAGTCACCTCTTCCACGGAGGGCACGCATCCTGTGCTCCAGCAGATGCAGCGTTCAGCAGTTACTCACAACCGGCTCTTACCCATAATACGCCTGTTGACATTCCCATGGGGGCTGGCATGGCTGATCACGCTCCTCAGGGATGGCACTACGCTACACTCCCGCTCCGTGTGAAACATGCCCTCCTCCAGCATGGCTGCCGTGCACCAGCATTTACTTTTTTGGAAGTGGTTTATACATCTTGATGAGGTTGTCTAGGTTATGTACCATACAGTACAGAGCGTGTACCTCCTAATCCCTACACCTTTCTCCTAAATGAAACAAAATATCAGCTTTCAATATTTATTATGCATTCTAATCATAAAGGGTTAATGTATAATTGAAGGGGAGGGGTCTTTTGTATGATAATTCAGGCATAGTTGGGGGGCCAGGTTTTATATCCCAAAGTTCCATGAAGCACTCTGCTGTGACCAACAGCCCCCTCCCCTTCTGCAGGCCACTTAACCTGATTTGCTCCAGTAAGCTGACCGGTCTAGCAAGTCGACTTGGAGAAGCCACTCAGCTAAGAGACTGAATGTATACAATGTGCTGAAAGCCAGGAGAGAGGAGCTCTCCTGAACAATACCCATGAACGACATCGTTAATCCGCAAAAAGACACCGAGAAGCACGCAAAAAAAAAAAGAGCTATAAAATTGACACTTGTACACAAGATCACAATAACCCGATCTAAACTTATAGTCTCTCATAATGATAAGGCACAACAACCCAGTCTTTTCTGTAGTGGGTGGTAAGCAATCATCTTATTATCTCTCTTGAAGTCCCTGCGATCAGTCAAACATGTCCAGAGAGTAGACGTCTAGACAACCTTTCACTGTGACCCAGTAATGAAAAGATAATGCACTCAAGGCAGAACTATTAATAACAAGGATGCAATGGCACATTGTAAACTTCTTCCACTATGTTGCAGTTCCGTCACCTTTCTGCAAAATCCCCATTGTAGTATCAATGGATTAACATGAACTGTAATTAAAGGGGGCAGTGCTTTACGGAAACAAAAAATGTGTGAGAGCTGAGTCCTGCGGCTAATGTGCACGCGGCTTGTAACCTCTATCAACCTCTTGGAAAGCCAGATACATCAACGCAGCACCTGGCTCTAGGAATGCCAAAAAAGGCTTGGAAACATTCAATGGGCACTGGTGTTAAAAACATGGACACGAATGAGGAAAACTGTCCACAGGGAGAGATTCTGGGGGCAAAAGGAGGCGGGAATGAGACAGATGCAAAGGGTTATGAGAGAAGAGAGGAAGCCTCAAGTGTGAGGGTGTATGATGAAATCAGGAGCAAACAAAGAGGTGCTGCTGTTTAGCTGTGTGTGTGTGTGTGTGTGTGTGTGTGGGGGGGGGGGACATGTTGAGGTGATGGGATGGAAATGATGGGGGAGATGAAGGTGGCACGGCAGGACAGCTAGTGTCCCGTGAGTGACGATGACCGGTCATGGCGTCTGAGATGTGAAGTCCGACGAGCCGGGAGACAGTCAAACCGCGAGATGGGGAGCGCAGCCGTCCCGTCCCAAGACTGGAAAGCGAACACAGCGGGGAGCTGGGCCAGACCTGACAGTGCTAACAGCCAACCCCGCACCCCTGAGCTGAATTTGCCCCCGTCTGTCTGATTGCCACATTATCTCCAGCCAAGTGGCAGCCTTTGCGCAGAGTGGTGGCTGCCTCCCAACAAGGCCCCGGTCTGGCACTGTCAGCACAGGGACAGTGTGAGAGTGGGCTTTGAGCAAGATGCGTGTCGACCCCCATGACCTCTGGAGCGCGGGGCATTGGCAACATGCACTGGCTGAGCGAGATCAACAGTACAAGCGGGGGGGTATTGTCTTCCATTCAGCTCCATCCTTGACCTCCAGTTAAACCAGAACACAACAGTACCATAAAATAATCTATTTTATAGCTGATCTCAGAGAAATATTGGAATTGTTTTCAATAGAAAAAAGTAACAAATATAGTAATGAGCAGCAAATATGAAATAATTTCAGTATTTAAGTTTTATCGTTAAAAAATACAATTCATCTATCTTATATTTGATTGCTTGAGCTTATAAACTAAGTAGTAAAACAAATCCAGGGTCACAGAGGTCCATCCCAGGCAACACTAAGTGGGATGCCAAAATGGGATGCCAGAATATAGCAGGGCACATGCACAAGTACTAAGGGCAGTATAGAGACTCCAGTTGGCCTAGCTACCAGTCCTTGGACAAGAGACAAAAGCCAGTGCAACGTGAGAAGAAAACGACAGAGTGGAGGCAGGGTTCAATGCCCTACTCTCTCTGAGCCACCATGGCACCCACTAATGCAGAAGTATGCCATCTAAAGGTGATATGTGGAACTGCATCCATTACGTCCTGCTTGTTACTACAGTTCAATTTCTAAGACAGCATTAAAATTGTTGAGAGTTTAGTGGATTACATTTTCTAAAATGTTGGGGACTGGAGGGGACATGGGAGAGGCGGTCTCAGAATATCCTTCCATCATCATCTCTCAGCCAGATCCTCGATTAATAAAACGCACAAGTCATTTAACAACCTTAAAATAACCGTGCAGCAGGGAGCATGACATAGCGTGACAAAGAACCTCTGGGCTGTGTTGCATCTTCTAAACACCATCCTATGTCCTGATTGGTGTTCATCCAGAAAACCTGGCAACCAATGAGGGCTCACCATTCCGACCAATGGGGATGCTGGGAGCACTTGCATGTTGGCCTGCTCATTTGAGCGTTTCTGAATTCCTGCCTTCCGCAACAGAGGGGAGGAATTATTTCACACCCAAGGAACAGGCAATAAGAGTAAACTTTCTCATAATTACACTAGCCCTGTCACCGTGTAACCGGATTTGGGGACAGACTCCTAGCCAGAAGCGGAAAACAGTCCTGCATTCTCATTTGACAACCACTTTTAGTCTACTTTTTGGGGAAAAGAACAGATTTCATTTTTGTGGTTCTGATTCACTTTTATTTTTGGCACAGCCGGAGCTGCAAACTTATGCCTTTGAGGATGCATATTAAAAAGGGGTTTTATAGCTTAAGGGTTTCATGTTCTTAAAAGAAGACATTGAGGATGTATATCACTACACTGGTTACCTGACTTGTAGATAAGCAAATTATGGTCATTCACATTCCGCATGGTCAGTTGCTTCTACAATTATAATGGCCTGCTATTATCACTGTTAATACTGTTATTCCCTCAAGTTATAAATAATTTTATTCCTAAGCATTTTCAAACATCTCTCTTGGAGATCTACTGTAACGCTGAAAGGTTGTGATGTTTCTTGTGAGGTTAAGTGAGGTGAAATTTATATATAAAATCATGTTCTGTAATATAAGCTTTACTAGGGTGTCGGGATCGGGCCCTATCTTGTCCTGTTCTGGCCGTTGTTTCTATAAATTCCCTGTTTGGCCAGTGGGTGTCGCCGGTCATCCCTATCTGCCTCCTGTGTTCCCCTAGCTTTATCCCCACTCACAGTGCCTATAGTTCTCCCTGTTCCCTGGGCTGCTGCATGGCTGAATGGGCTGAGCTTGCGGCTGAGAACCGTGTAGCCTAGACTTTAACTCCTACTTCACAGGGGACTCTTTAATTTAATGGACACCAAAGATAAATTCAATAAACAAAATCAAATAACCTTGTGAAACTGTACTGGATTTACAGTTAGAAGATGTATATATTTGTGTATGTATGGATGGATGGAAAGTCAAATAAATTTTATTGCATAGAATGTATTTAACAAACTGCTCAGAAAACATGAAAATAAGAACACAAGCTGCCGAATCATTTTATTCTCTACTTTTTGGAACATTTGATCTGTAACCTTCTTCTTCGGAGCATAAATGTGACAACTTTGACATTTGCGTTTTAAGACATTCAAAGACAGAGACTGAGCATTAGATAAGTGCATGAAATCCCCTCAGGAAAAACAAAACGGGGAATGTTTATGTAGCTTGTGCGTTTCTGTGGTTTAATCCTTGACAGTGTCTGTTATGTCAGTCACAAGTAGGAATTCCACAAATATGCATGTATGCAAATGTAAATCAATCTTAAAACCCTAACAAATGGCAAACATGATCCTGACACTCATTTTTGCACTGAGCATCATTATAGGATGGGATTACTGAGACAACCTCAAACCAGGACTGAATTTTAAACTATTTAATTGTTTTAAATTATAAATATCAGCATGTCCATTCAGGGGTAGTTAATCATTAGGCTGCCAACTGTTTTTTCAGCGTTTTGGAGCTTCTAAGCCCAGTGCTTAATAGATTTCCTCAGGCTAGAGCTTAGCTCATTCATCAATGCCAATAAAACACTGAGATTAGCAGCCAAAACACACAGACAGGGATTGCACTGAGGTGCCTCGTTCTTCTTAAGGAGACCTTTCAGTAAACCAAGCTTTATAACACATTTTGAAATTGATTAAAGACCCATTGTCCTGGACAGCATCTTGCAGGAGCTGTTTCAGAAATGCAGGACCTCTACGTAACGACCTTGGTGTTGTCAACCAGGTAATTACCTGTTTAAGTTTACAGGACTCAAGGTATATGCTGGTCATATTTTGTTTCTTTGTTGATAGTTCAAACATGCATTTTAACCTCTAATGTGCTATTCTAATCCATGAGACCTTTTCGTTTTTGATAAGCAGCTCAAATTTTACATCATGGGGATGGCTACATTATACAAAAATAAATAATGAAATTTTTGAATATATCGGCGAGGCGTTTGTCTTTTGGCAGAAAGTCGTTTGCTGCCAGACACATTTTAATGGGGTGCAAAGTTAGTGCTGAAATCAGTCTTTGAAATGCCCTGTTATTCTGGCTGTCAAACATGTCTTGTCTTAACATCTTCAGTGGGATTTTCTCCTTCTAGAGGACATTGAAATCTTTACAACAAGGCTGACCTTTAGATTCAAAAACAGTCGCAAGGAGCAGGGAGTAATCGGAAAAGTGGCAACAGAATGCATTAGTTCAGATCAGGGAGGCCCGGATATCTCTATCATCTATCATCAAGCTGCTCGTTTTTTAAGCGCTTAAATGTCTATCCTGTTGATGCTTATAGTGTCTGTGTTTTTTTTCTTCTTTTTTGTCAGTTTATAAAGTTTTATCGATGACATCGGATAGTTAGACAGCTACAAATATAGTGGCACCAGTATGAACATACCACAGATATAACCTAGAATATGACAGCAGAATAAATGAATCAAAAGGAAAATGGAAAAATGGATCACCTTAGAAGTGTGTCCATACTACGGCGGTGATAGCTACTGCCTACCCTATACTTTTCCTGTACTTACAGCTACATATACACACTTATATTTGAATACATCAAGTTTCTCATGAATGAAAACTGAAATCCTGATTCTTTTCAGTCAATCGATTCTCTTGAGTTCATTCAGTTGACGGATTTGTACAATGATTGCAATGCATCTGCTAGGATCTGCTGTTAATTTCATTAAGTACATTTGATGTTAATTAAATTATATTAGGCATACTGACTCATTCAGACATCTGTACATAATTTCACTAGTGGGTGGCAAATATAGCTAGTGAATGAACTGAAAGTTGAATCACTCTGAACAAATTGGTGGAGTTATCACAGGCTTTTTGTTCACTTGAATATTTAGTTTCAAAATGAACTAAATGCTCATAAACAACACAAGCCTACTGGCGGGAGAGAGACCGCCCCGTGTCTCACCTCCCCTTGGTCGCTCCTGAAGGGCCGGTCCGCCTCGGCAGGACACCTGGTCCGGGAACAGCAGGTGACAGCAAAGGGCTTGTCACCCACGTAGGTGTGAAGAGGTGACACGGCTGCCGGATGGGCCGCATAGTCCAGGTCAGAACTGTTTCTAGCTACTTGTACTGAAGCCTCATCATTGAAGCTACGCTGACCAATGAGAGTAGAGGTTAATGAAGGTGACCGAGGATGTTTTTACCTTTATAAAAAAAAAGGCATACATCGCAGTACAACTCCGGAACGTATGAATAATTCATAATAAAATGAAGAATGACTCATCTGCCCAAATGAAAGTGCATGTGACCCTGAACACTTGGAAAAACACAGTCTTAAGTAATAATGTTTTGTTCTGTTCAGAAGTAGTTGCCAGACTGATCGCCATCATGGAGGCTTGCACGTGCTGCTCGCAGTTTTGCTGTTAGCAACAGTTACTCGGGTAGAGCTCTCATCCCTTTAAATAAGATGGTACCTCAAGTTCCCTCCATTCAGGGGTCAGGCAACAGGTTAATCGTAAATGAACATGTGAGAAAATATGGTTACTGAAGAGAGTTTAGTACAAAACAGAGATGAAGTAAATTTCAGGAACTAAAATTTCCATAGAAATGGTAGTTTGTGTTGTTCTGTGAGCCATTCTCTTATCCTTAAACAGGGCAGTGAATACATTTGCAGTAGCTTAATTTAAGAAAGTCTTTCCACGGTAGCGCTCCTCTCTCAGGGTGTCAGCCGACTGCAATCTCGTTGAAAGGTTTCTTGGCTTTTGCGTTGCTGCCATTTATCAATGTTAGATTACTGACTAGACTGCAAGTGAAGCATCTTCCCCAGAATGCCTCTCTGTCACCCAGAATGCATTGCTTCACATGGAACTTTGATTGACTTGGTTTATTATGCTTTTGTACAAGGGTGAATGTTGGATTGTTTGTCCTTGGGTTCCATCTTCCTGTGACCCATTTTGTCACACACTTAAACAGCAGTTTAATAATTAGGCCCTGTAACTTGGGGTTTTACAGTGAGTAAGAGGCTTTTAGTATAATTTGAGAACTGAGAAAAATTTCATTACATATAGATGGATTGTTGGTTTAGACATTTAAGGTTGCTGGTGAATCCTGAGCAAAAAGACATGGGGTAGACATGGAGACCAGGTGGAATATGGAGTGACACCAATTCTATACCCACAAGTGCTGTAGTAGTCAAGTAACTGAACTTTTCAATCAACATTCAGGATTTGTAGTCTCTTTGTACTCGCTAGTCCATAAGATAGGCAACTGCATTCTTTAATGCAGTCTTTCTTAACCAAGTCCTCAGGGACTCTCAGATGGTCGATGTTTCGGCTCCCTCATAGCTCCTGGGAGCAGGCAGGGAACAAAAACATGGACTGTCTGGAGGTCCCCGAGGACCAGGTTGAGAAACACTGCCTTAAACTCTCATTTAAATGTAGACGATATGGAACAAACTGAAGGCCAACTCACATTGCAAGAATTAGATCGCAGCTTAGGGGATCAATCAAAACCTTTCCTTGACCACAAGATGTGGTGTTACAGTTGCAGCAGAAGAATGTGTGCTCTGCAAGATCCACAAACAACTTTCTGTCACATGTGCTGATTAATTCTTCACCTCACATGTGGGAGGTGTACAGTACCATGGCTCTCTGCGTTTCTTTGTTTGAATAACTCCTGGTTCATCCCAACAATAACCCCAACAACCCATTTATATAAGGCGTAAGTAATAAACATGACAGGGTTTTACTCCTTTCCGTGGGAGACAGCATCCATTTAAAACATAAAGGCATTTAACAGGAAGGCATTTATCACTATAACACTGACTCCAAGGCAGCCTGCTCACAGTATACTCAAGGTGTCTGCTCCTCTCAATGGAACTGAAAGCTCTCCAAGTGCTCTACAAGACAAATTATAGAATGATTCTCCTATATTTCCGCGCTCATCGTGCCTCCTTTTTATGCCCGAAAACTGAATCGCATTACATTTTGACTTCAGAATGATCTGCTGGTAAATCATGACTACTCACTGCTGTAGAAAAGGTTACAGTAAACATCACAACATCTTCATCCTGAGAAGCATACAGCAGCACCAAAGATTCCGTGGTCTAAGGTGATGTAGCTTGGTTACTGTTTTATGAAATATGAGGGCCTTGTGCTGATAACACATTTAAGTGATACTTCCCTAGCAAGTGGATGAAATTTAACTTAGGCTGGTAATTGAGGTCCTTTAATTGACACTGTTGCCTTGGGCAGTGCTATTACACTTCTGTATGAACTTCTCAATATTTCATGCACTGTAGTTCTACTTATACATCAATACATGTGAATACGGATACATTTTGCACTAATATTTTAATTGCTTCCCTCAAACAGAGGGCAAGCCAAATGGCTTTGATACTCCAGAGGATTAATTCTTAATGAGATATTCTACCCTCTCTGCATTTTTTAGGTCCCTGCCCAAGATTTGTCCATGGGATAATATTTGGGTATCATTTGTTATTTAACAATCAAACATAACTGTTAGTAGGTTTAGTGTTAGTGGGTCTTTGAATGGTTTGCACATTTAAATCTTAGGAGATAAGACCTATGTTGTTCTTCTTTTGTAGCCCTCAAAAAATACCAGTTTGAGTTAAAAAAATACTGATTAAAGGTGTCATGAATCCAACATAATCTTAAGAATGCTTTGTTGAATGAAAAGTATCCCCCGTTTTTGAAACATTCGGCTTACGCCACTTGGCTTTTACGGTGGACATACATGAGCACCTCTTTCTGCTAAACCGAAAGAAAAGAGCGAAAGAGTAAGAGCGCAAGAGTATTTTCGCCTTTACGAAAAATGGAGGAGTGAAAATAGCGTTTAGCATTCGTTTGTCAGTGAGGCGCCACACAACGGCATTTCAGTTAACGGCCCCTTAAGACCATAATAGAGCTGTGAAATTCCCATTGCCTAGCAACGTCGTAGCTGTCGTGACGTCATATCAAAACGCATTCCTCTCGTGTTTATGGTCATGCTGGTGTAAAGAAACCTACTGTGCTGGTAGTCTCATAAAAGAATAGCACGTATGATTATGTACAGTTCAAGAATATTTGATAGTGATAATAAACAACAATTTTACTGGTTTATGTATTTACCATATTCTACTTTTTATCGTTATTTAGGCTGTACCGTATAGCCTAGGTGTACAGCAGGCTATACCATTTAGCTTTGTGTAAGTACACTGTATGAAGTTCTCACAACGGCAAAATAGCCTACTGTAACAGTGCATTTCTCAGAACGTATCTATGTATATATGAGTTGTTAATTCCTATATAATTCCAGCTGTTTCTATAGGCTAGTGTCATTTTAGGTTGTATTTATTATTTGGGGTGATTTAATAGGTTATTTCGGTATGGAAAAATACGGTTATGCAAAAATGGCAATAGCCTCTCTGCTTTATGCTATTTCAGCTTCGCGATGACAAAGAATGAGAAATAACCAGATCTTGAAATAGACTGGACTCTGATTACACTTAAATGCCTGTAATGGAGTCTGTGTAGATAAATAATTTTCTGAATTATAACAACTATAGGAACAGCAGGAAGATTGCTGGCTTATTGTTCAGGTAGCACATAACCAGTATGAGCTAGACAAACTTATCCCACAGTGTCCCGTTGTTTCCTGTGCCATATTTTCACTCAATTTGAACTGCAGATGGCTGCAATAACACCTTCAAATGGCTAATAAAACAGTCCCAGTGGAGGTCCCAGTTAATGCTTCGACATAAAAAAAAATCACCTTTCTTCCCTGTGCGGAGACCCTTTCTATTCCCAGAAGCCTTTGCTGTGTTTTTTTTTTTAAATCTCAGGGCTTCTCCATCTTCAAAGCGTGCCGTGATTATCCTATTAATACAAATGCGATGTTGGTGATAGCGTCAAATCCCTCTCTGCCTGCCACAACCACACGGGCCCTTTCATATGTTCCTGCGCTAAGCGGCTTAGCAGAAATACATCACTACACTCCTCTCCTCCCAGAGGACTCTTCTGGAATTAGACAGGGAGACTACAGCCGCAGGCCCCGCTTCTGAGACATTTCTCCTTGTTGACAGTGGGTACAGTCATTGTTTAAAAGCATAATTAGACAGCAGGAGTGTAGCAGAAATGGCTAACCTTTTCATTTAAGCTCAGACTTAAGCCACAATTAAGAGGCTGAGTACCTCGTTAGTTTTCTCCTCTGTAATTTCATATGGTCTTAAATAGGTGGTTTAATTTAACTTCTCTATAGCTACAGTACAATGGTAATGTATTTACAAATCTTTTATTCAGAGAACCTTTACTTTGTTCTATAAATGAACGCAGCTTATTCCCTAAAGTCACTTATCATGCGTATTAATTAAAATCTTTTAACTGAAATGTCTATTGGGACCCCTGAATGATTGTGATAGAAATATAATTCCCTTATATCTTGACATTCAGTGTAGTAAAATATATAAAAATGTCTGTGATTTGTAGAAGAAACACAGTACAGTATGTAATGATTAATTCATATCATTTTATACAAACATATCATTCACTCAATAATTATGGCTTCTGTTCTGTTCAAAACCCAGTTGACTGGTTGATTTCTATACACTTACTGTTTTTGGTCACTAATAATTTCACATTTCAATGATATTTGACATTTATTGTAATTTATGAGTTGTATATTGTGGTTAAGGTTGGTTCTTTGAATGTTATACTTCCATCCAGTGGTAGGAGGACTAAATTATAAATACAATACGCAACATTCATGACAGAATATTATAACTGCAAACTGTAGCAGAACAGCTTATTTTTTATGTGATGAAAATGGGGGGGGGGGGGGGATTACCATTAATAAAACACTTTTTGTGTTTTGACTAATAAGTGGATTTTGTATACTGTATCATGTATTTGTTCCTTCAAGGAAACATAATATTCTTTACTGCAAGAGAGCCCTTTTGTGTCAAATCTCTATACTTAATCAATTATTTAATCACTGCAGTATTTGTAGAAGTTAGATGTTAAGAATTTGAAAGGCTGCGTTTATAAAAAAAAAAAAAAATGAGTGCGCAAATATGATTCCTAGTGAGTGTGACGTTTGGTGGCCAGGCGAGCGGGCAAGAAGGCAGAGCAAGCCAGACGGACGGGGAAACGGGGTTTATTTTTGAAATACGGCAGACAGGCACGAACATCCAGTGACACTGAACATCACTACATCAATGACCGACGTAAGACTAGGGAAGACGTGGACTCATATACCCTGACAAGCAGGGGTTAACAAGACACCGGTGAACACAATCGGGCAGGAACACAAGGTAATGAGGTGGGCGTGGCACACAGGAGGATCGGACGGAGCGGATCGTGACAGTGAGGTTGGTCTTCCTTGTGAGATGGCTAATTGAATGGCATTTTGTGCTGATGCTGGCTCCATCCACAACCCAAGAAAGTGTTCGCAGATTTGTGGACGTATTGTTCTGAGTTTTACAGCTCAGGCCAGTCAGCCATCAAATTTTCATATAGTTAGCCATCGTTAGCTGTTTCACAATAGCGGGCACCTTATGTAAGGCACATATTAACACTCACTGTAGTGTATTCCCTGAATAAAACTGCTTTCTCATTATTTAACAGTAATGTACAACATTCAGTACAGTCATTTAAGTAACTTTCACATTACCAAGGAACTTAAAGGCTCTTTTCATTTAAAACTTTTTGATAAGAAGACTCAAAATTGCAGCCTTGTTAAAAAGCTGACCTACATCCCAAATTAAACTCATTTTTTTTTAGTTTTCCGGAAAAAAAAGAAGTTTTCGCCTGTTGTTATCTTTATTCTGTGTGTTTGAAGTTTTTCTTGCACGAATCCCTTGTGTTTGCGCCAAGTACTAAGTGGAAAATAAAGCAAACCAAGGAATATTTTTTGACAGTATAAGAATCTAACAAAGCATTAACTGTGGATGGAAAGGAGCTAGGGGATGGGAAGTTATTAATTTGACTCTGATTGTCAATGCATGTTCCGAATTTAGTAGGTTGATGTCAGCAAAACATCTGTTAACAAGACATGGAACTAGAGTTGACCCAGGAAGGCATGATTATGATTTTTTTGTAGATTGCACCAGTGCTCCCAAAGCTCTCTCCACCAATAAAATATCCATCCATCCATCCATCCATCCATCCATCCATCTGCTGTAACTGTGTGATGTCACAGGCCCATAAAATATAATTGAGCTTTTCTCCAAGTTGCCTGACTATCCTTCAAACTAAATTGAATGCTCTGCTTGGCATACAGTGGGACTTAGGGTTACTGGATACGCAGGAAGTATTTTACTGGTGTGCTAATAGCTGAGGTTGAGCCTTAGGTTACAGTCAGGAGCCCACAGTCAGCTTCACCTGTAATTACAGACGAATGCCGCTGGGACCGGCTCTTTATGGATGTTACCTGCTTTGGGGACGCCACCGGTGGTGAGTTTACAGCACAGCAAAGGCAAATGATGTGCAAATCATCTGCTCTGGCTCGATTCTTTAATCATATTCCACTGTCTTGTCCTTGTCACAGGTCACGGATTGCCACAAATGATTCTCAGCTGATTCCTTCAATTTTACAGGAAATTAAACTGACTTAAAAATCAATTAATTTATTAATTAATCTGCTTTAATTAAAGAATTCCAAGTATACTGCTTCCATTAATTATTTATCGAGTAATTAATGGGCTGTAGTAATTAATAACAGCACTGATCTCAATTTTAAGCACATGTACGAATAGCAGGGCGAATCAGTATGTATCCGTTACTGGCTGGAGGAACTCAGCCGTCGTGGTCATGTGATGCTTTGCCGCACTGGGATACCTCAGTAGACTTCATTAGCTTCTATTTTACATGGCTTCTGAATAGAAATGTATAGAAAACCATGTACACAAATGGTGAATGCAGCACATAGAAACTCATCTGCCCACTGCATTCCATTGCAGTTTTCTAATATTCTGTAATATATTTTACATGTTTACATAAATGTAGCTGTTAGCCTAAGTCTGTGACATACTTTCGTCTGTCAATTTTTATCTGTCAGCCCGCTGTAGCTGAAAGAGCTTGCCACCTCTTCCAAGAACAGTGGATTATTAGTGCTCCAGATGGTCAACAAACTGTTTTCACCTTATACAGAACACATGGGAAAAAATGAGTTCAATTAGACCATTTCTAAGAGACCTCTGTGAGATGCAACTTCTGATCTCACCAAAAGTTCCAGACGGTTTTGAAAGGCCTCTGTGAAGTGATTATTTCATTCTTAACTGAACTGGTTTCTGATGTTTTTCCATTTCCCCAGGCATTTTATGTAATCTATTCGAGTTCATGGTCTCAGGCGAATGTAAAAACAAAGTTTCTTCAATTTTAAAATGATTTTTAAGAATAATTTCTAAGTGTTTATGTGTCATACAAGTGTAACTCATTTACTTGCAAAAAAGACAGACAGGGCACAGATCTGGTAAGATACATGCTGTCATGGTTTCCAAGAATCAGCTGTGTACCAACATTTTCTCAAAGATACACAGGTAGCCCCTATCAGGCTGATCAACCAATTATAGGATTTTGACATCAATTCAACAAACCTACAAATCTTGTACTGTGTTTCCAGTGCTGTGTCCGAATTCAGTGGTTGCATTCTTCTAAAGCTGCATTTAAAGATCAAATGCATCGCAGTGGTCAGATGTGGCTGTCCCTTTTCGAAGACTCCTTGAGATATGCTCTAGAAGTGCGTCCTTCATTTGCCAAGTTGCGAAAGGCCAACGTATCCCAGGATTCATTGCGGAGGTAGAATAGGAGTGTCCAAGGCAATAGGAGCAGCGTTTTGTGACTCAAGAGTAAGGGCGGGAACAGCTGGTAATGCAAATAGGAAATTATCCATGGCCAGCCCATCCCGCTTTTTGTTTGACCTTTGAAGAACCCAGTCTGCAAAGCAATAGTATGGCTTTCTAGCCCATGTCTTTCGAAGGGTGCAGCCCCTGAATTCGGACACAGACGCATTTCTAGACAGCAATTGAAGGAGCCTTAGAAATGGGACAGCCTTGTTGCTCCGCTGTAACATATTCTGTCTTTGAATGCAGCCTTAGAAGGATGCAGCCCCTGAATTTGTACACAGCCTATATCTAAATGAGCATCTCTGTCACATGCAAAGATGATACTGGATTGGCCAAACAGTGTAAGCAAATGAACAAATAAAACGGCAATAAGCTCTATTTAAAAATCATGCCGACAAAAATCAATATGTAGTAAAATGTGGTGGTTTGACATAAGGATATGAAATGCAATAAATCTATTAGTGACTGCATTAGTGTTTCATATTTCAACTTTTCATTGTCACAGAGCAAAAGTAAGATGAAAAAGTTCAAAAGAAATCTGATGATGTGCCTGATACAGACTGACAGCATTGCTTATATATTACATATGTTTTAGATTCTTCTATTGCCTTTGATGTTAACCTTTCAGTAGTTTTAGAAAGAAATTAATTGAGGAAAAATTGTGCAAGCACAGTGTTTGCCAATTTGGTCCTGAGGGACCCACAGACAGTCCACATTTTAGCTACCAGGAGCTGGGAGAGATCAAAAACCTGGACTGTCTGTGGGTCCCTGAGGAATGGATTGGCAAACAGTGTGTGTGCATTGCTTTGTTTGTCATGAGTCAAAAGCATCATGGTAAATTTCATGGTCACATTTTCTGTGTGCAGCAGAAAGCTTATTAACTTCATTTTTTTTTGTGGCGAGTTAACAAGCCAAACAACATCCATCAGGCACAGAAGTCCTGACCTCCAAGATGCCTGCAAAAGCTCAGACTTATCAGTAAGTAAATGAAAATGCCGTTATATTCTAGGGCTGTACAAAAATGACTGATTTTGATGAGTGTGCAGTTTCTGCATCTTTAAATAAATAAAGCATGATGTTTCTCTCAGAAAGCCATGCTTATACAGTACAGTAGGCACAGTGGGCTGTTTAAAGAGCTCACAAAAAGAGACCACATTTTCTTCCAAGTTCCCTACTGTACAGTATATTGTGTGTTTCTCCAGTACACATGGTTTGATGGGTCTTTCAGATTCTGACTTTCAACTGCATATTCACAGAGCTCTTGTTTCTTATAGGTAACACACAATTATCCCCAGTTTTAATACCAATATTTACTGGCCAACAAAGAGCCAACTAAGAGTGAGAACCGCAAAAGCACAGTCTGTACTGGTCATCGTGGTAGTTTGGTAATTGAACGACACTTCAGAAGTTTAAGATACTGGAGCAGAAAAGCTGGATAATGCATCAAACTGAACTATCCAGGGAATCCCACTGAATTACTTTTCTTACAAGTCACAGCGGGAAAGACTGCTGGGTAGATGAGCTAATGCCCTTTAGCATCTCTATAACATCACTGATTGCCCAAGGTTGGCAGCTTGTGGATTGCTGATGAACAGCTAGCCTTGGAGTTTCTGTAGGCCGAAACCATTGGAGTCTGTGTTGCGTTACCGTGCTACTCCCTGTCGCAATTCCAAGGCGACAGGGCTGTAACTACAGTATGACATGTGGTTTGAGCTACAGAAACTCAAGAAACTCCATCCCGAACCAGCTCGGCATCCACCGAATTCCCGGTGCATCTCAAAAGCCAGGATCACTCCCTGTTCAACCAGGTATTGCTTTGCGTATCCAATTCAGTTTCTCAGTGATCAGATTATGTTTACACGAATAATCTTTGCACGAAAGAAATCGCAGGAGCTGCCTTTCTAAAATGGTGACATTTAACAATATTTTATCATAATAATTTTATACATGATCCAGCACAGCCTAAGCATGCGGAAGATTATCAATGGATGGATATTTGACACTGCAAAATAATTTACATTAAAGTTTCAAGTGTGATTATTTCAGATATATATGTTTCCCACTATAATAACCAAACATATATATGATTAAATCAATACATGCCAAGCTAATAAGCAGTGGTGGGTAGTTCAGGTCCAGAGAGTAAAATTCCAGACCAAGATTTTGTTTCAATCAACTAGTTGAGTACTCTGTCACTCTTTATATTCAACTGGTTGGTTGAAACAAAATGTTGGTCTGGACTTTAACTCTCTAGACCTGAATTATCCACCTCTGCCAATAGCTTTTCATTAATCAATAATCCCGCAGAAAGGTTTTGGGCTTCATGGTGACTCAGTGTGACTGCAGATGGCTACTGAACTGTTCGCCAATGAGACTAGATTTTTCATTTTGCAGCTAGTTTTTTCATTCCAGTCGCCAATGCCGACTGCCGCTCACAATCCAAAAAAAAAAAAAAACTTTTAAGGCAAGAAACGTGGCAGCGTTTAATTAAGTGCACTCTTCACCCGCATCTGCTTTTCCTGCTACATTATATTAAAGTGTGGCTCCATTGCAGCGTTGATAGACTGGGCAGCTTTTGTCGCTGCGCTGGAAGCTCTTCACGCGGTCTGGAAGTCTGTTACAGAGAGTATGGAGCCCAGGAGGAACATGGAGGGGAAAAAAATCTGTGGTTGGGAAAAAAATGGAGTCTCGCAAAGGTGGCCACAATACTTTACCGTTATCATTAACTGCACTGTGTCCGTTTAAAGTACGAAAGTTAAAATGTATTTAAGTACTAATAAGTATAAACCTAAACGATATAGACATGCCCTGTAAAGTGTGTTTTAAGAATTAAACTAGGGGGGACGATGCACACCGCGTA
>JAODKF010000087.1:913201-925705 GCA_026779585.1 Mormyrus proboscirostris | reverse complement strand
TATTGTTTTTATACGTATTTATTAATAATTGCACTGTGTTCATTTACCACAAGTTACTTAAAATAAGACAGCTGGGCTACTGAACGTGAAGTGCATTGAAAGATACTACAGTTAGTAAATTGCATACAAAGCTAACTTTTGTGTTAAGGTTTATTATTATCGAATATTTCATTATAGACCCGCATATGTCAAGTGAGAAACCAGGGAGGTATACCTGAAAGTGGTTTCAGGTGTGAACCTTAAGTGTAAACCTTAGCTATGACACCGCGGTAAAATTAACTGCATATTAACTTTTCCGGCAGTAATATATTGCAACAAAATCATGCAACACCCCTTGGTTTCCCAGATTTCTTAACGGGTGAATTTTAATTAATATTTCCGTGTTTGTGTGTGCACCGCACGTTCAGTAGCCCAGCTGTCTTGCTTACATATTGCATATTTCTGTGTCATTTATGTTGTTCTGTATAAAAATGCAGAAGGCAATAGCAGGCAGATCAGGTAGCTCAGATAGGAGAAAGAAAAGGCAGTGTGACAGCGGAGAGAAAATGTGCCATGTAAGTATTTTTTTATTTATTTCACGTTTGGCATGTGATGGAGAATATGGCTCAAAAAAGTTTTTGGCTCCTAAATATTTTGGGTTTAGGAGCCAATGGATTCTAAAGTTTTTTTCTTTTTCTCTGGAGCCCTGCTCAGTGAGCGCTGTTATTGGCTTGCAGTTTAATGAACGTGGGTTTAATCGGTCTCTACTTGTAGCTCGTCGTTTTAAATGTGTGCCTCTGTCTATTTTTACTTCCCGCCTGATTTCTGTTTTCCTGAGACGTACTGATCGGTCTGGTAACCGTGTACTGCCCTTCGTGTATGACCGCGCGAGGTTACGTATGTCAGAGAATTTTGCGATTAATTTCTATTCTATTCCATTCCATTCCATTCAGGGCGTGCCTCACCTAGCCCTCATCTTACTCCTGTGTGTTTTGGAACACTGTAACCCTAATTGATTGAGCAAACTGATATTAGATTTGATTAATTTTACTATGGCTAAAATAATAGTTCTAGCAAATTTAATGTATTTGTCTTCATTTTTCCCATGACAATTTTGTACAATATATGCATTAATACAATTTAAATGAAGCTTGGGTCCCTGTAGTTGATATGGAAATGCATTTTTCGACTTAATTGAAATGGAAATTGAAGCTGAGCAAACATGTGGGACAACAATGCAGCAATGCTGAAACAAAACACAGATAATTTATTTAGCAGTAACCTGTTTGCTGCATTAATGCAACAATTATGTCTGCCTAATTGCATCTGCAGGAGCTTTGTACATAGCGGGCGGTGAGCTGAGACTGGCAGCTTCTCCGCGTACCCTATTCCCAAACCTGCCGTAAAACCGACTGACCGGAACGTGTTTCCTCTCATCTCTGAAAATGTACAACCGCCCCGCCCCCCCGCTGCGATACTCTAACAAATGAGTCTAGCCCGAGTCTGAGTGCCTACTGAGTTGGAGGTTTGAGCAGGTAAAGGCAGGCGACCATATGCTGGGTGTGCGGTGAACGCCGCCTGTGAGCATGCTGGGAGACCATATCCAACAAGTTTGGCATACACTCTTAGTGATTTGATAGGCTGTGGGATCCAGGGAAACAATTACATCATCCTTGACGTGAATATAACTGTTAAGCATGAGTGTAGAATTCCATAAAATAAAGACAAATCAGATCCTCAAATTTTTTTTGTCTGCATCTACAATTTTCAAATATTTATATGGTGTAATAAACATGAATAATATGAACAAATGTCAAAGAAACATGTCACAAGCATTTTTTGCCCTACACAAGGCAGATATGCTCAGACTTCAAGGGACTTCTTATGCACAGGAAACATTCTCCTGGCCATTGGTGCCAATATTTACATTTAGTCTCCACACCTACTACCCACCACTTGCAGATGCAGGCAAAACTGACACAAGCAGAACAATGTAACATACATGATACACGGTCCGTTAGGTTAGAGTTGGGCCCTTATGATTTTATACACCAATGAGTGTAAAAATAGAAGGAGACATTAGTGTTGATTCGCAGGGAATATGAACTATTGAAGATCTGCTGTACCTGTAAGAAGGTTTAGTCCTCGTTTCTGTTTTTATATACACTGACCTTCATAAAGATACAGGGAGCATGGTGCAGGGGGTTATGGGTAATATCCCAGATGCACCTGGCTACTGTAACTGGAACTTCTGCTCAGGTGGGTGTCAGTAGTGTAGTGGGGCTGCTTATTATCTGGACGGATGTTTCTCGTCTCCCTTGGCACCGTACCTTAGTCAGCAGATCACAGGAGATCCACCGCTGCAGGATAACATAGCCGTTCAGAGCCGTGGGTAAGACTTTCAGCCAGGTTTCTAAAGGAGGGCTGCCGTTATGAGACTCCCCATCTCACGGGGATGGAACAGGATGCGGCGTGGCAAGAACAGGTGTTTTGGGATTAGGCTGGCACGCCGTTCTTCTGGGCTGCGGCCTCAAGTGGGACCTCTTGTTGGTTGCGGGAGCATAGTTCACGGTTCTGTGGTTTATGAAGGCGCTGCGGACACAGAGAAAAAGCTGCCCACTATCGCGGCAGCAATGGCTGCAGCTGAGTGGCAGAGTGCTGGCACCGTCTGAATCTAGGGCTAAAAGGGTCCCCCCAGGGGCTGGGGGGGTGAGTGGCATGTCCCAGCCCTGCTGGATGGATCTGTGTGTTGGCTCCAGGCCTTGATGCTTCTGCCAAACCCAGCTCCCCTGGGACGTGCATGTGTGTGTGTGTGTGTGTGTGTGTGTGTGTGTGTGTATGTTTGTAGTGGGGGGGCATGCAGAACCAGCTGGAGGTGTGGCACATGCCCGTGATCGGCCTTCAGAGAGCCGTGCTGACTCCTCTAGTCAGTTGCCTCGTCACCTTTCCATTTCTACCCATTGCCTCCTCCCTTCCTATAAGCCGTCAGTAACACCACAAAATGTCTGGGCTTTGCTCAGCGTCGCCCTTCGGTTGACGACACTTGGACCTGAATGCATCTCTTGGTCCTGCGATACTCTTTATTTAGACTTTTATCCTCCACCCCATCCATGCTTGTCGGCATTTGCATTAAGCTACTATTAGCGCCGCTGTGGCTAATTACCAATGCGAGTATAATAAGACTCGCTGTGTAGAACCTCATTCAAACCAATTTATTTGCATTCTAGTTCTATTTCTGCACTGTCAACTGGAAGCCAGATGACTTTTTAATGTTCTTTTAAAAAGATATTTAATACAGGGAATAAACAATTGAAAATGTTTGTGTGCTCAAACATGTCAAAAAGTGTGTCTGTGTGTGGGTCATGTATATATTACATTGTGGGGACCCCACAATGTGATAACCTGATATTTTAACATTGTGGAGACCATTTTTTCAGCCACACACAAACGTGTGTGTGTGTGTGTGTGTGTGTGTGTATTGTAGCTGTTCGTTGAAAATGCATGTATTTCCAAAAATTTATTATTTCAGGAGTATGAAAAAAGCATTTTCTCACAATTCTACTTTACAAAGTAAAAAAACAAAATGATACCCTTTGTACCACAAACGCAAACCTACATTTAAACAGCCATGAGTGAAGTTTGTTTTAAATGGACTCGTTGTTAGTGAGGCAAATATTTCAGTGTCAACAAGATGCAGACTAATCTCTCTTTATATTTCCAGTTAAAAATGTTTGTTAGTTAGCTATTAATGATAAAGTGTTAATATTAGTGATACAAAGTAATCTATCCAAAATGACCATCACAAATAAAAATCTTAACAAGAACAAAAATAAATATCAGATAAATGGGTAACTCCATAAAACGTGAGCTTTTCATTGGTCGCTTAGATTTCAAACACTATCAGTAGAAGAATGGGCGTATTTCACCCTTTCCTGGTCCCTAATTGACTTCAGCTTACAAAAGTTTACATAATTAACAGATATAGTAACAAATACAGTAATTGTTGGAGACAAAATGTCACAATTCGTTAATGATGAATGAACATGAGATCAGTATGTGTATCATCATGTAACTAAGACTTAGTTTGTGATTAATTAATACATAACTAATAACATAATACTACATTATTGCAAGTCATGACTGTAAAAGGTGACTATCGCCAAAAAATCAACAGTTTTCATTGGACAGCGACGCTATGAGTGACTGTGTGAGGGGATGTGTAATATCCCACAAATTCACGACTGTATCACTCTTAATTCTTTGGAATGTTAGCATGCCCAGGGGGGTCAGGCAGCCAGTTGACCTTGGACCCCCAGAGGTTTTTTTTCTCCCTGCGTGGGTGTTTTTGGTTCCTCTCCTTCGTTGTCAATTGTTTTTTTTCTTTTTTCTTTCTTTTCTATTCTGTCTTTCTTTTGTCTTATGTATTTCATTTTATATGTATATCAATGTGTTCGACCACATCCATGTAAAGCGCCCTGGGACAACTCTGTTGTGAAGGGCGCTATATAAAAATAAACTGAACTGAATTGAATTGAATTGAATTGAATGTGAAGAATCCCACAAATGCATTGCATAGTTTATCTGAAATCAAACCACTGATTAAAATGTGCGCTGCTGTACTGGCTCCCCAGACCCTTTATCGCTCAGATTGCTGGGCATCACTGGCCAATCTGATGCCACTCGGATTCCTCGCTTTGCTGTCATGAATTTATGGGGGCGTGAAAGCACGATTTAACTTCCCTTCAGGCATTGCTGGGCTTTAAAGTCTCTTCCCTGTTTTTTTTTTTTAGTTCAACCCAGCACTAATAAATTCAGTCTTCCTATCGCAATACAGCTGCCATCCGTTTAACAAGCCCTAACATGGAAACAAACAGAGCTTTTATGGCGATTAATAAAGCGTCGACGTTTGAAGGAATTAGTCAAGGTTTTTAATTTCACAGAAACGGCCTCACGGTTTGTTTCCTCACAGTGATGACTTTCTTCTCCAGATTTCTTCCCAAAGGTCAAATGAGCTACATTAAATATAAATTGATTAATAAAAAGAGAGTTTCACTGATGTGAGAAATTATTCACAGGCAATTTTAATATCGTTCTTTAAACCCTCCATTTCTGTTCTGTCGTCTGAAAAAACACAAAACAGAACGTACAGTCTGACATGATGGCAGCAGATAACTAGGGATTCCTACAGAACGCAAGATGATTTCTAAACCACAAGAAGTGCATTAGCTTGCCTTTTTAACCTTATGAATACAGTTTAATCACACTGGCTGAGAGTGACAGGATTACAAAATACCACCAACTGGGCTGGTTCAAAGGCCCCCTTGGTCATTACCCTTATTGCTATTTGATTTTACAACCCATTCGCTGCCTTTTAATAAACTCCTGCTTACCGCCAGTGCTGTATCTCTGGCCTGCTGGGGTAGGTCATTTCAGTACTTTGTGATGTTTTATATTAGGCCACTGTCCTGCTTTATATTCTTACAGAGGGTTTTATCAAAGATTACAATTTGCATTATGCAGATACCTTCGTCTTGATTAAAAAAGACAAAATTTAAGACTGAAAGTCATAACATTTAATTTTTAAGATACGATTTGTTTTAAGCACTGTCCTTTTCTGTTCATTAGCATTTCTGAGAGGCTAATTATAAAAGGAGATTAAAATAATTTAAGGCAAGTTTGGCAGTTTCGAGTCTTACGGACATCCTAGTAGCAGAGAGCAGTATAATTTATGGGCTTGTGTCTGACTGGTGACATTGGACAAGTGACAGGTCTCCTTGAAGAGTTCTTGCTGTAAATACACAATAAGGTCGTAGAAATTTGTGTTTTGGGAAAGTTTTTTTTTCCTTGTCTATTGTACTTGAAGTGAAAAACACACGGTATGGCATATACCGTAACATTAGCCACCCGTTGGCTACCGGCACTGTCCGCGTGTTTATCTGAGCGCTCATGACCTCTGCAAGATGCCTTTATCTATGTTTTTAATTCTTCGTCTTCATTCAGGCAAGGTAAATGGTCAGCAGCAATCCAAGTCTCGTCAATTCAGCTCTCGGCACAAGGTTGTGAAGGTATTCAGACTGCAACAGATGGTATCAGAGGGGAGATGCGACACTTTCGGGCCCCTGGAAACCTCTGCACCTCACTGTATACAGGGACACCGTATGCGGCTCTATGTAGCTGCAGGTAGAAGTTGCTCCTGAGTATCGGTCTCAATGCTTTTAACAAGCTGGCCCTGTTGCTGGACGCCCCCTTCCAACCGCAAACGATATATATAACCCACATGCTGCTGAAGACCTGCTTCTAATTCCTTTCTCTTTTGCTTTAGTGGCAAAATTGTGCTGCATTATGTCGACTGTATTAGATCGCAAGCACTAATCTTTTCACTTTGGCCTTTAGTGTGTCAGAACGTGGGGTCGGAGTGATGGCTCTGAGGCTAGGGATCTGGAAGGTTGCTGGTTTAAATCCCATTATTGCCTGGCGTAATTATACTCTGTTGGGCCCTTGAGCAAGGCCCTTAACCTGCAGTTGCTTTTTGCTGGGTGTGACGTTAATCTACATCCAGCTCTATAAGGCGGTCCTCCAACTTACAGGGAATATCTTGGGGTTTAGCTGCACTCAGGTTCTCATCCTTGAGGTGGTTTGTCATGTGGTGGGTGCAGCAACGCTATGTAATCAGTGCATGCTCCTTACCTCTTTAGTATGTCAGGTGAGATGACTTATTGCTATGACATGTGGGGAACTTCTTTCTGAAAACCATCAAGTGGTTGTGGTGTACTGTGTTATTACCAGTATTCTTTATTCCGAAAAAATATATATATATAAGCATATCCCTGGGGATAGAGGAATCAAATAAACGGCAACTTCATTAGTTCAGTCGCATTCTTGTAATAAATAACTACAAGGCCTTTATTGCTCTGTTGCTCTTGATTAGCATGTCAGCTAATTTTATAAAATTAACAGATGTGCACATCACTGACCTCAGACCAAAAATAGGATGGTGTGTAGTTATTTTTTTGTGCATATTATTGGCTGCATCGCAGTCTTCACTAACTAAGAGGTGATTTAATGCATTCTTGCCACCGGCATTACCAGCAGTGATACTTAGTGCTAATTTAGATTGGTCACCTAACAGCACCAATCAAAGGGCTCCATGAGGGAATTATAGTTGAAGAATGGAGGAAAAAAAATGTCCTGATTTATGGTACAGCATCTGCTGTGATCAAACACAGGAAAAATCAGGGACCATCTGTGAAGGTCGAAAGCTAAGCAAGCCTTCGACTCAGATTAATTAAGTGTCTTACAGTCTGGTAGGGTTAAACGCTGTATGCTACTGAAGAAGAAAAAAACGGAAGACTTGAGCTGGTCAGAAATGTTCTCAGCACTTTAATGATGCATGGAAATCTCTCTTATGGATTGTACATGAATACATCTCTGAATATATCCCTATAATTTACTTTCCCTCTAATAAAATTTGCTTAGATGTATTCCCTTTCCTGGTCCCTAATTGACTTTAATTTGTCGCTGCTGTGCTCTGTAAAACAGACAAAGAGATTTGTAATTAACTTTCTATCTCGTACCCCTGTGAGAAATTAAGATCTAAATAACTTCTACTCTGGCAGGTTAAGAAGAACTAAATGACAACATCTGTGTAGCGGGATTTTGCAGAAGAATCATACTGTGTGATACAGTGGATGTTCAGGTACCTCCAGTTCTCACTTTGTAATTGATGCCTCTTGCAGCTTAATGATTCCTCAATGACAGGTACCGGTTTTGTCATATAAAACAAAACGGATGACGGCACCTGTGATGGAAAGTCCGATATAATCGGAGCAGAACCAGACTGTTCTGCGATGGTACTAAGAACCATAATTTAGTCAGCACAGCAAATAATCTACTAACCTCTCACTTTGAGCCCAGCCCCCCACTTGGGGGGAGACTTTGACGATAATCGGGTATGTCTGTATCGCTAACGGACCGGAACGTGGGAGGTTCTGCAGGTGATCCGGTCCACAGACATGAAAAATGACCGGTGCTGGATCATCTGACACCCTCCCACGTCTCAGCATGCCTCTTCGGAGATGGAACCAGGCTCAGAATGAAACTACATAATTAAAATGGCATACAGGATGGCCCATTTCCAAATATTAAAAAGCCACACTGAGGACAATCAATAATGCAATACATTTTGGTCGACCTGCAGTCGTGAATGACACTAAATGTAAAAGATCTCCAGAATACTGTGTGTTAGAATAATGGATTCATCTTTTTTGGGAACAAATGCCACATACATCCTCTCCCTGGGTTACGATGGGGTTATGTTCCGACAAGCCTATCGTAAGGTGAAAATATCGTAAGGTTGAAATTCATTTTAATACAGTACATTACACTTAAAACACAGAAAAAAAATATGCGCCCTAACGCTGATACAACTTAACTGCTTGAGTCGTTGGCGAGAGTGAGGCATCACATAAGGCAGGTGATGCGTACATTCTGGCAGCACCCCAACGTATCGTACCTCATACGCTGTTACGCTTGCCTGGCAGCGATGCCTGCTGGTGAATCTTAAAATATTTCACAATTTTTAGCATATCGGAATCGCCAATGGAAAAATCGTAAGTCGGACCATCGTAACTCGGAGACCTTCTGTATTTTCAGATCTAGTTTTGGAAGTTGGATAAGTTTGATATAATTTATTGCAATGAGAGGAGACCAGTGTAAATATGACACTGGTATTAGAAATGAGTGATCTTGATCTTGTAATCTTGTTAACTATAGTGTAAGGTGCAGTATGCATCCTATGAGCTAAGTTTAAGATTTTACTGCTTGGGTACTAACTAGCCTAAGAAAAACACTCTGGTTGTTAATAAAAACATCAGGATTCACCAACTTGCAAAGGTGTCGAATTGAAAGCACTTTAGTAAAGGGGATAAACAGAGATCGCCGCTTTTCTCATCTACAAATGTAAAAGTGACATGGCGCCCAAAAAAGGGCTTTAGAAAAAATCCCAGTGACTCACTTCACCCCCGTTACTTCCGCCCTTCAATTTGGGGCTGATGGGGTGGGATCTGGTGAGAGTGAGGTCCTCCCATGACAGAAATGTCTGTTTAATTAATCAGGATGAAGGCGCGAGTAATGGCAGCACTCAATTATGGGGGGTGGTGGGGGGGTGGCAGAGATGTACCCCACCCCCCCATTTTGGGCTATCTCTGCAGGTGTATGATCAAGGTCACAGGGAGTTGTCAGTGCACCAGTAATTGCCATGTGTGGAATGCTGTTAGCTGATTGGACCGTCTCCAAACACAAATTCCAGGTTGTAAACTGGGGCAGCTGCAAATAACTAATTGCATATTTTTAAAGAGCTGAAGGTTCTCCTCTGCATTATAGCAGCTATGGAAAATGATTTTTTTGGTCTGTGTTTCTTAGTAACTTTGGTTTCTCGTTAAGCCAAATAGAAAAGCAGTGATTGTTTCAAAGCCATGACTGAGCACTTTGCATTATCGTATGAAAGCAAAGTTGGATTCAGAGCTTAGTTGGAAAAGTCCTTTTGCTTAATGTAATTCCTCTCCAACATTACAATGCAATCTGCTTCCTGAATGCAGGTAATTACAAATTCAAGTAGAAGTAAGAACTTTAACAGTGTTCAAAAGGATACTTTATTTCTGTTTGGTTTTCACACGTCCTTCATGTGAGACACATCTCCAAAAATCCATTATTTCAGTAATGTAAGAAATGCATTTTCTCAGAAATTACTTTACCAAATAAGTCTAAAGCAGTGTGATGAGACTCCCTTAGTATCACAAATAGAAACCTGTCTTTACACAGTCGTCAGTAAACGGTTTAATGTTTTAAATGGACTTAGGTGAATTGTTGTCAGTGAAGGAAGTGTATCAGCAAGGACTAATCTCACTGTCTATCAATGTTAAGTTGTTAACATCTGCAATAAAAAGTCATCCATACAAACAACCATCATTAATATGAATGTTAACTGGTACAAACGGTACGAAAGTACTACTTAAATACATGACTTCATAAAACATCTTCTCTTAAGTCAATTCGATGTCTATCGCTATCCGTATGCAGAGGAGAATGGGTGTAGTCCATCTATAGCAGAAAGTCACAGTTGTCAAAGAGCGGACAGATGCAGACTGTGTGTGAATCCAGCGGCTGCATCCTTCTACGGCTGCATTCAAAGACCGAATGCGTCACAGCGCATCGACGCGGCTGTCCCATTTCGAAGGCTCCTTCAAAGGCAATCTAGAAATGCGTCCTCCTCTTGCCGAGTCGCGAAAGATGCATCTGATGGGTCCGTCGTAGCCCCACCTATCCCAAGATTCATTGCGGAGGTAAAGTGGGTGCGACCCAGTTAGGCAAAAGGAGCAGTGCTTTGTGATTCAAGGGTAAGTGCAGGGACAGTTGGTGATGCAAACAGGAAAGTATTTGTAGGCCAGACGGCCCTATTTGACAGTGCTTTCTGTCCGACCTTCGAAGAACACAGCCTACAAATCAAGGGCGTAACTTTGGCTGGAACATTGGGGGGGTTGAGGTCTCCACCCATTACAGCGGAAACATGATTATTGGGGGTGTTGTATTAGCTGGTTTTGATTTTTGGGGGGGCTACAACCCCCCCAGTAATTTACGCCCATGCTACAAATGCTACACATCGGAGGATGCAGCCCCTGAATTCAGGCATAGCCACAGGGTTTGTTGGATAGCGATGACGTACGGGAGAGCACATTTTGGGGCAGAGGATGTCGAGTTGTTACGTCCCTCTTCGGCTTTGTGGTGGCACTTTTTCCTGTTTTATTTTGGGTTGCATTTTGGGTCCTTTCAGTCTGCAGATGGTGGTGGTTTGTTTCTCCGATTGATTACAGGTGAGACCTGCTGGATGGGTGGAGTTTTCTCTACTAGGGTCTCGGGTCCACCTGCGTCAGGTGGAGAGCGATCCTTGGGAAGACCACGCCGCGTTGAGTTTTTCTGCTGCTGAGAGCCTGTTTGTTTGGCTAGATATCTTATGTTGCTCTCTCTCTTATTTACTCTGGACTTTAATTTTGTTGTAAATAAAAACCCTAGATTATTGAGCCAGCTTGCTGGGTCTTTTATGTTGTGGTCATCGATTTGGCCGTAACACGAGTTGTATCCTTGCTCAGGGGACACTGGCAATATGGCTGCTCGCTGCCTCTGCTTCTGCCGCATGTGCTAATCACCACTCCAGAATAATTTCTGATTCCTTTAATTTCTTTTAAAGATTGCTTAGTGTCCATATGTCGTTTCAATGCCTTTTTTTTCTGTTGATTCAGTTTGTGTATATACTCTGCTCCCATTGCGTGTGACAGCATACTGACGCCGTAGTGAGCTTCCCGGAACACACTCCTCGGGGATTACCAGTATGACGGACAGGTGTTTGCTGCTGTTGTGGTCATACTTAAAAGCCATGACTGTCCACGTGTGTTTAATCCCTCGAAGCTTCTTGGGCAGGCGGCATGATTTAAACAGCCAAAATGTGCCAGACTGAAGGAGACAACTGACCTTGGCCCACATTACATATTTACTGTATGGTGCATTGAATACATTTTTCAAGTAGCCTCATATTTTTCAGTCTAGATATTTAACTATTCTACACCACATTTATGTTTTCTAATATAATATGCAAATTTCAGGAGACTGGAATACATGGATAGGTTAACTTTGTACTGAAATTTCATAGCAAATGTGTGGTATAATTTCCTAACCTGCATCTGAGAGAGGCTTCACTGGGATTGTTTCTGTCAGACTTGTCTAATGCTGCAGTTTGGTTAAGCATCTCAGTTTTCACCAGAGACTTGGTGCCCTAACCCCTCATTAGATGTTCGTTTTTAAATGGGATTTTTAATGTCGTTCTGTTTGCCTGCACTGTTTTTTTCCCTCTTTCTTTGTTTCCCACGTTATGGAGTTGGTAGCAAGGATGAACTCTAATATCATAAAACAACTTCAAAAGGTTTTCAAAAAGAACGCTTTTTGAAATAAATTTTTTGTCCTTGAGTCTTAATGATCAACATAAAAATCTTTTTGTGGTTAAAAATTGTATTGAGTTCTATTTCATGCCTTTTTAAACAACTGATTATTTTTATGCTGCTTGGGATTATAGATATAATGGAAACCATTAAAGAAAATTTAAAAATTGCATAGTAAATATAAACTTACGTAATCATTTAAGGTAATGGAAAGGCAGGAAAAAAATAAAAGGATGTGTAAGGCGCATCAGGAAATTTACCAAATGGGAAAGTTTTATGATTTTATTCTATAACTGTAGCTGTTTAGCCTTACTGATGTACCACTGGCACATTTGTCCTCCGGGTCTCTGAGCATATTTGCTGACTTGCACTATGATGGCAGTTTAGTAGGAAGAACATCCTTCATTACAAAGGCCTTGGCTGATCTGTATGCGTCGCCAGCTGCCATTGGCCAGGTTTTCGTGTTTTTCGCAGGTGTGTTCGCATTCGCACCTTTGCATATTCAGCAGGTGTGCGGACCTGTCAAATGAGCGGCCCC
>JAODKF010000087.1:867820-888292 GCA_026779585.1 Mormyrus proboscirostris | reverse complement strand
GCTTAGAAGCAGATAGAGCACAATATATTTTGATTTCCCTGGGACTTCAAAGAGTAGGAGGCAGAAGCTTAGCTGGAGAAGCACTTTGTTCTCCACCTTGTGCTTGACAGGACGCTAATGAGTGTGGCTTGCTTTTTTGCAACCTTGTGAAATCTGACTAAGGTGAGCGGAGTGGGTCCCCCCAGGGTTGTTGAGTAACCGCTTCCACGCGCTTCATCTGACATGCAGATGTGGTCCCTGCAACCCAATTCCGCGACAAAAATGCAAAGCGGCGGCGTTCTCGGCAGAAGGATCAGGGGGGAAGTTACTTAAACCGCCCTCAGGCTTCCAATAAATCTAACCAGAGAGCATGAAAAAAACCACACCATCTATTTCCGTCTCGTGTGCGGTGCCCCACCCCGTCTCCACCCGTTTCCCTCCAAGCCAAAGATAATGTGCTCCCATTCCCAAAGGTGCTGCCACTGAAGAACCCAAAGCTACAGCAGGATTTAAAATCTCCTGTGTGATAAATTTATATATAGCAGAAATGTGTCTAATTAATATCTCTCCCTGCCACGTTTGGGGATCAGACGTCTCCGACTACAGACGCGGTATGTTTGTAACAGTCATGTTATAAAGTCGATTTAAGACCATGAATGATGATTTTATGCGTGACATCACACGCCGAGCAGCTCTGTATGCTACTAAACCAGTGTTTTCCGGTGTTAATGCAGCGGTCGCTTAGGTGAGGGAATAGGATGCATTGAATCTCAGCTTAACGTGGTAAACACATGTTTACGCTTCTCCTCCTACTTTCTGGTAACCCCCGCATGCTCAGCCGTATCTCTGCTTTCCTCTTTAAATTCTGATGAGCCACGGTGAAAAGTTAATAGTGCAGAGTAACGGTGAACCCAGCCGTTCAGGATCAGTGGGGAACCTAAGAGCCGTACAAACACAATGTAATGTAACATTTGGGCTGTAAGGTAGGGGGCACACAGCCATCCACCTACTGAGGGGATGGAAAATAGCTTCACTGTTAAAAACCTTCAGGCGTGGACTGCTCAGCTGGGGGTTAAGCGCAATCCTCTGAAACCGGTGGAAAAGATGCTGGATTTCCAGCACGTGTCAGGCGGTCTCTAGCCTCCATCTCTGCGCTGGTAACCACAGACTATGAACCAACATAGTTCTGTAATAAACTCCGCGGCCTATTAATTATTCTGTTGATCTGTGTCATGTTGCTTGAAATCTTGGAAAAAAGGACAGCTTTGACAAATTAAACCTCATCCTCAGCAACCAAACAAACAAAATACTGTGATCTTAAATGACGTGCTTTCAATTTGACGTCGTCGAAGAGCAGCAGGGTGAGAGAGCGAATGACTCTGATGTCAGATCTACAGCAAACAGTATCGTAATGTATGAAGTTACTGTTAGAAAATGGTGTGCGCAGTGTGTGATCTGGTGTCTTGTAAAATGAAGTCATAACCTTTGACCCCATCACTGTGCTGAGAGTCACTGGCCATTGATGTGATGAGACAAGGCAGGGTAGGAAAGAAATGCGATGGACTGACTGGAAAAACATTTTGTGCCAGCATCTTGGGTCCCCCCCCCCCCCCAACACTGCCCCCTAAGGTAATTCATTACTATTCAGGGAGCTTTCTGCTGGCTCCATGCTTGTGAACTGCTGTAACCAGCAAGTAAACAAATTGATCGTTTTCAAACAAAGCCACTTGAAGATATGGACACATTTCTTGAAAATCAAACCAAAAGAAGCACAGACTTCAGTAAATGCAACTGGTGTACAATTTTTTTTTTTATCATGCCATGTGAATCACTGCATTCAGATTGAGTCCGAAATTACATTCACTCAGCACTTCAGTCAGATTAAGCCTGCACTGCATTCAGATTGAACCTGCACTGCATTCTCGTTCATCCCTCACTGCATTTATTGAGCTCATACTGTGTTCACGTTCATCCCGCATTGCATTTGGATTGAGCCTGTGCCGTGTCCATGTTCATTCTGCAATATGTTAACGTTCATCCCGCACTGCCTTTCAGCAGGCTAGCCTATTCTAACATTGTGTCTTCTAAGGTTTTGGACAAAGAATCAATCAGAAAACTTCAGTTTACCCAGAATGCTGCCACCAGAGTCCTCACTAACACACAAGAATGTAGAGCATATTACACCAGTTCTTAAATCACTGCACTGGCTTCCTGTGCATCACAGGATTGATTTAAAATATTATTCCTTGTCTGCAAAGAACTAAGTGGTCTGGGGCCTATAAACATCACTGATTTACTTGAACATTATGAAGAATCCAGAGCCCTGAGGAAAGGTTTACTCAGTCTTCTCAAAATCAAAACCAAGCAAGGTGATGCAGCTTTTAGTTCCTATGATCCCCGTCTGTAGAACATGCTTCCTGAAGACCTGAGGTCTGCAACAACTGTCAGCTCATTTAAATCAGGGCTTAAAGCGTTAGTTTGCTGCAGCTTTTCAATAAATTAAATCAGCAGGAGTTTATTCATACCCTGCCACTGCAACATAAGTCCTTTTAGTTAACTATTTATTTGTTTGTCTTGACTTCTAGGTTTTTGTCTATTAAATGTGGTTTTTAGTCTTCTGATTCATGCGTACCCGTGCCCCTGTAAAGCACTTTGAATTGCCTTTCGTCTGAATTGTGCTATATAAATAAACTTGCCTTGGCTTGCGTTAACGTTCATTCCGCACTGCAGTCAGATCGAGCTTACACTGCATTCACATTTACCTCAAGCAGCCTGACTGCACAGTGCATCTCCCTGCACTGCTATCTGTGTTATTCACCTTTGTCTTTTCAGCTGATCATTGCCTATGACCTACTTTTATATTGCAGCTGCAGATCCTGACAGCAGTGTATTACGTAAGGTTAAGTGTTCAGGTTTCACGGTTAAATTTTACGGCTAAGCGGTCAGCCGCTGGCTCACTGCCGCCATTCTCCATAGAAGCTTGTAAGTTTGCAGTTGCTTTTCCACATTTCACTGAGGTTCAGCAGAATGCAATTTCATATTTTCAAGTTCAAGCTGAATATTTATAATATTTTAGTAAAACTGTTATTTGTCAGAATGTTGAGCCAGGTATTTGTTCTTTGGCAAAACTGAAAAAATGCTGCTGTCAAACAATTAAACAGAAAACATTCTTTATACAAACATTAAGTATTGATTCTAGATAATTTTCTAGCACATTTTAAAAGACTCAGACTCAGATAATGAGTAACTGAACTGAAATGATGAAAGGATGAATCCATGAGTAGATGAGTCTGAAATGATGAAAGGATGAATCCATGAGTAGATGAGTCTGAAATGATGAAACGATGAATCCATGAGTAGATGAGCCTGAAATGATGAATCCATGAGTAGATGAGCCTGAAATGGCACAAAAGAAGAAAACCACAGTAGGACAGTAAAGCTTGTGGTAGTAAACAGAGCATTAATGAGCATCTTGTATAGCTTTACCATCAGACTGCGCATACTGGCAGTATTTCCAGTATTCCTTTTTGGTGTTATCAAACAGCTGATGCATATGTTTTGTTGAGAGATCCAAAACTGTTATTAACGGCCTGCTTCCAGTTAGCATAAATTAGTGTCTCTCCCGTTCTGTCCGCCGTCTCCAGGCCGGGCTCGAGGTCCATTATGTGCAGCCCACGTACGACGATATAAACAGCACATCCTCCCCTCTCTCGTCTCATTGGCCATCTACCAGGTGTTTCGGAACCGCTGTTAACGAATTTGTGGTTTCCTGAGCAATTTATGAATGCTTTTTAAGTAATAATGACACTTCATTGATCCCCATGACGAAATTCTCTTTTTGTCTTCTCCATGACACACAGGCATATATATGTAGGTAACGGGAAGCTTGGCAGCAAAGCGCAGCCACCTGCAGTGGTGTCCATGGAGCTGGGGGTAAGGGTCTCGGTCCAGGGCTCGAACCGGCGACCTTCCGATCACAGGCAGAGAGGCAGAGCCTGCTGAGCCGCACGCTGCTGCTTTCACACATTGCAATGTTTTAATGGGGTTTGTGTGCAGTGTGTTGCATTATGTATTGTAGAATGTCTGTTGCCAACGATTGAAGATGCTTTTTTGTTACATGCTCTATGCTGCCTCTATGCCGCCCCCCACCCCCTCCCCCCCGTGACCTTGTCCAGGCTAAGCAGTTGGTGGATGGATGGATGGATGGATGGATGGATGGATGGATGGATCATATGTTCCTGATTATCATTATGATTAGCTGTGCAGCTCTGGGTGCAGTTTCCTCAGAAGTCCACTGATGGCCAGACATCTACCGTCTCCGTGGCGACAGGAAGCCCTGAAGATGTGTGGCTTCTAAGTCAGCCATGCTGGGTTATTATTATGCTTCTAAAGTCGTCCTCTATCTAGACGCCATCAATCACTTTCCCTTTAAACTAATCTCCATGTTCCCTTTCGTGATTCGAGCATTACGGATGCATTACCTCTTCTAATGCTTAGAGTTTTTCTTTCCGTGTGGTTTGTCTGCCCTTAAAAACTTTAAGGTCTCGAAAAGATCGGCTTTAAGAAGCACAGAAGAGGCGCACATTTTAAGAATGCCTATTTCCATAACCCTGCTTCCCATTAAGCTTTGTAAACAGAGCATCAAGCCAAAGGAAAAAAAAAACAATCTCACCATTTAGAAATGGGAATTCTCCATTAAGTTTAATGTTAACATTAGCATTTCATTTCCTCTGTTCTGTATACTCCTTTGCTAGCTGTCATACCTATTGCTAGCTAGGTATCATTATGCTCAGATTGTAGTGTATAATACAAGTGAGCGTACAGAAGAAAAACATTTCAGAAATATACAAGAAATCCAAAGGTATGGATTTTTCTTACTAAGATCGATCTATGTATTTAGGCAATATTACAGCTGGCTTTAAGGTCCTCCTGATTGCCCAGGAGTCTCATACATACATTGGCAAATATAGTACTTTCAGTCACTTCATTATGGTCCATCTGCAGGGCTGCTTTAGAAAATCTCTTAGCATTCAGGGATGAATATACCTTTGGGAGGACGGCGGTCCAGGCATTTTCTGGCAGTGACGATCCATAATCAGAGCCGACCACTGTATGCAAACAGCTATCGTCATATTGGCGGTGGGCTGTGTTTGTGCTTCCTTGTAGCAAGTTGGATTGTGGAGCCGAGTTACCTCTCTGCGCTGCAACTTAGTAGCATGAAACTGAAACAGCCAGGTCTTAAAACAGAGAGGAGAGTGCTTTCAGTTTCCAGCCCACCCTGTAAGGCTCACAGCTTTACGTTTCACTCTCTGCGATAGAGGGGGGAAAGTCAGCAGGTTTTAAAAGCTTTGTCTGTGTACTGCAGATGAGGAAAGTATTTGTATCAGTTTAACTAAATATCTGACGGAGCTGCTGTGCCGTTTCAGTAAGCAGCCCAATTAGTGAGATTGTCGCAGTTTTGAAGCCCCTCTAGCGTTTCTGGGCCATGTGGAAGTCAGGACATTTGCGCTTTGAATCTCTGCCCGGCCAGCAGGTCGCTGCTTTGGCAGCAGAATGGAGCTAAGCAGGCCCGAGTCAGACGACATCGGCAAGCAGGTTTTTTCCTAGAGCCGGTAAAAGGCACAACAGCGACCCAGAGCTCTCCCCAAGAGGCCTGGCATTCTGCAGACTGAACTGCAACATGGACAACTGGCATTCAAAGCCAGATCTAGTACAAAACAGTCGATTTTCTACATGCTCATGAACAAAATAGCCACACTGATTGCTCTTTATAAGGCACATCATAGCATGTGTCATGTCATGTTGATGAGTGTCGTATATTTAACCACTGAATTCTAATCTAGTTGACCTCTGTCACACTCTCCTATCAGTTTTTCCTGATATTGACTTTTTTTCTCTCAATTACAGCCATTCCTGTTTTTTAAATTGTTCATTACTGTCCCCAGATCTGTGACCTCCTACTGAGCTCACAGACGTCCTGCAGCTGCATATAAATGGTGTGCTAGATGGGAACTGGTCCTTGTCAATGCGTGATCACATGAGTTATGTGCGTTGGCCCTCTCTGTCTGAACTCTGTGTGTTTTGTGCATGTGGAGGGTAAGGATTGAGAGATTCAGAGACTGATAATCAGCTGTGTGACATCTGCAAGCTATTGCGTGTATGGTGAGAGCACTCTTAAGCATGTGTAACCAGTCAGACAGATACAGGCATGAGCAGAAGACAGTTGACCCTAGACAAGCAATTACACTTTTTCTCCAAAGCCTCTGATATTAAAACCGCAGTTGGTAAATACAGTATACTTTTTCAACTAGGCTTTTGCAATGAGAAATTAGAACCTGCTTTTCTCAGATATGTGAATTATATTGTCTGTTTATCCTGAAACAAATATTAAAAATGCATAGTAAATCTTAGCGCTTCAAAAGAAGACACAAGATTACCGATGTAGCCGTGAATCAGAGCCACTCTTCTGAAAAGTGAGGAATGAAACATTTCCCTTAGCATCCTGCGAAACTTTCTTCCCTCTGCTGACTTATGCATTACCTTGAATTATGAACAGCCTGCGTTAATATAGCGTATAATGTGACATTAAATATGCAGATTTGCGGCGTGGCACAGCTGATCTCACATATGAGTGTCAAAGTACCATCTGCCAAGGGTCAGTTCTTGGTGCGCTTTGCTGTTGTAGCGTCTCCCGGGCCGCGCTGGGCGGGGGGAGGGTGCTGGGCTGGGCTGGACAGGGGGGTGTGTCTTAATGTTAATCCAAATGACCTGTCTTGTACCTGAAGAGATTCTTTGCATCGCCCCACTGCCCACCTCCCGTTCCACGGGACGGTGAAAGAAAAAACCTGGAATGCTGTTCAAACAGCAACGGTAATGCTCAGCTCATGCAAAAAACAGGAAAATAAAAAAAGCTTTATTCCGTAAAAGGAATTTATGTTTGCGGGCAAATGTCTTCCTAAGCGTGAAGAATACACAATTGATTTATATTTACTTCTAAGCAAGACATTACATCATCTGTAGCTCTGTAGTCTTCATCTGAAGTGTGATTAATCTAGTCATGTGGATTATTTTACTAATTAAGGTTCATCGGTGATTCAGATTATCTGCCTCAGACAATGAGGGAATGTTCCTTGGAGAACATGCCCTTTCCCAAAAGGAACAAGTCAGAACAGATACTAAGGAAAGTACTTGGGCACCATACAGAAACTGCAATAGGAGAGAGAAATCACCAAAGCATTTTAGAGGAGAGGAAAAGGTGTTTTACAAATGCCAAAACGACTCGCTCTGTCTCCCATTTTACCTCAAGAAAATGATTTCCTGTGGCACCGCATCAACTGATCAATAGGTTATGATTGCACTGATGTATTCGATGGACACCTTTCCCATATTGGCTGTAATTTATTATATAACACCAGTCCTGACATAGCTGGCCCGCACAAGAGCAGCATCGTATATCAACAGTAACACTATGTAATTTCTTAGCAACAAAGAGCTAAGAATTATGGGGGATCAGCAAAAGGATCTACTTTTGTACTTATAGGAGAAAAACCTTTGAGGGTTCATAGTCAGCCCCTGTCATACTCATGCAATTCAGAAATTACCATGCAGGTGTTATTAGAACTAAAGTTCAGAAAGGAGCAGTCTTTATGTGTCTATCCCCAGGTGAGTGAAGCCCAGCATGGTGTTGCTACATCATATGGTGTGAACCTGCTGCAGGGATTCAGAACAACTCCCAGGCACTAACACTCAGGGAGTGTTAGCTCCCAGGTCTACTCTCTCAGCCCACACAAGTCAGACTGCAGTACTGCCACCTGCTGGTGGCGTGGGAGGAACCCACCCACACAAGCCCACATCAGGAGCTTGGACTTGCAGTCCAGACATCTCTCCCCACCTTCATCTTTCTGCATAATAGACTCCTTTCTTCCACTGCAATAAATCACCCTAATAAGCATCATACCTGGAAAAGTTACCCTTGATTCTACATTGATTAAAAAGCAGTTATTATTGCAAATAGGGTAATAATATTCAATGTACATACCTAAGAAGAACTGAAAAAACATGGCTGGACAATAAAATGGGAACTGGCATCCTCAGCTGGCCCATAGCCTTTTTACAGAGGCCTCTCATCTCCAGCCCATGGGTCACACATGGTTTGTTTGATTCCCCGTGTACTGACGACCCCCTCTGTCCCTTAGCAGCCCTGGAGAGCACAAGAAACCCCTCTCAGGAGCGCAGGCAGCCGCCAGAATTCAACTCCTTATCATGTTGGTACCATGGGCCGTCTCTGAACTGTTTTTTTTTTTTTGGTCAAAGGTCTCCTTCGTACATGCCTGTGTCTCACCGTTGCTGTTCTCATAGGCGGAGTATAGCTTGTCTCCCAAACATTGGCTATCACAACTTTCCACCTTTTCATTGTTAATAAATGATGACTTCTGACTACAGTAGTACAAGCCTTAATCTGCAGAAGAGTGGCTTTGGGAGGAAATAAAATCACAGTTTGCTTTAGAAGTTCTATTCTGTTATGTATTAAACTGACAAACATAAAGACTTTGCTACTGGTATAACAATTATACATATTTCTGGATGTTTTGGTTATTTGTGATTTTGTGGGTTTCACTTGGTTAAAGACATGTGTAAATGAGATATTGTCCCTGCGGCTACATGTGACACTGTACTAATGACAGCCTTCACACCACAGCGAGGTCAAATAAACGATAGTGAACAGCCAACATGGGCAGGTGTCAAGAGAGATAATGTGGTCATCGACTATAGAACCCACTCAGCTCATCCCACAATGACATTTAGCTAACTGGTCAGTGTTGTTCTTAAGGGATCCCAGTGTGGTGTCTCATCCCGGTCCTCAGGGACCCCCAGACATTTTTGCTGGGACCATCTGGGAGTTCCCGAGGACTGGGTTGAGAGACACCGCATTAGGAACAGCCCTCATCGTTCAGTAAATGTCTTTGCTGAATCACTGAGAGGGTTTGGTAATCTATGCTCTGCCGTGAGCTGGACGGGAGCAAAAGCATGGACCATCTCGGGGTCCCCGGGGACCGGATTGGGAAACACTGCCCTGCTTTGGGTCAACTAGAACTTTTCTTATTGTTGTCATCAGAATGGCATAGAGAAGAAGTATTTGCAGTCTCTCCTTCCTCATCTCTCTTCCTGCTTCACTTCCCTGACAGCTATTCTTCTCTTGCATTCTCTCAATGCCCTGCACCCACTCTCTTCCGACTTTGTAGTTTTCTCCGATTGGGGTAATAATTTATATCTGTATGTCTTATGCGGCAGCTGTAAAAGAAGTTAATTAAAATGCAACAAGATTTGAAGTTTAACTGAAGGCTTCGGCATAACTTTAAATTAGGGGTATTGGCTTCACTGTTTCTTCAGGCCTGAGGTCCCTCCTTGCTATCGTACCCCTGAAACAGACACTGATGCCAGAAAAATGTCCATCTTAAATGGACCATCTTTCCCTCCCTTAAAACCACCGTGAGTCTCATCTCACCAATGCATTGCAAAGAGTGAGAGTCACACGTTTGGTCAGATGGAAATGCGGATGTTAATAATATGACCGTCATTCTACCCTACCCAGAATGCTTGGAGGGAAATGCTGGAAATGGGGGAAGATTGCGTGGGAAAATAGGGCAGTTTCCTTCTGAAGCCTCCTTAATCTATGCCCTGCTGCCCAATTATTGTTTTCTGCTCTATCCAGAAGATGAAGGATGCCTTGAATCGGTCACCATGCTGTGTGTAATTCAGTGAGTGTGACTTTGCGTATCTAACTATGTTATGGGCTCATCCAACACAATGTAATGCATACTAAACATACTACAGTCAGAAATTAGCCAGACCACCAATTTTCGAGGGATTAAGACCGTCAAAAAATTCATTATTTGTTAATCTTTGTGTATCCAATATCTTGCTGTGTGGAATTATCATAGGCTTTTAATTATAGGGTAAGCCATACTATTGCATAACAAAATTGTTCTTTCGATGTAGAGTTTGTTTAGTAATTGAAATGTACAAAGTAAATCAGGTATTTTCTCCCATATATAACTGGGAAAGGCTTTTGTCTCCTGAAAGTAGAGAGTACCAGTGATTTTGATCAGTGACCCCGCGAGACCCTCCGTAACAAATTTGAACATAATCCGGTCCTGTTACAATATCACCTGAGTGGTCGACTATATGCCAGAGGTTGGAGTTAGTGTTATGTGATGACAGCTGGTTGTTTGCCTTCCAATGCATGTATAGTCCAATCAGTGAGAATGATATGAATGATGACATTCATTCCCAGAAGACTGGCTGTTCTGTGATTCTCAGTGGCTCTGCATTTTGACATCTCACCACGACCGGTGTCTGACGATATAGTCAGCCCTCCGTATCCACGGGAACTACATGTGCGGATTCAACCAACCGCAGTTCAAAAATATATATATATATATATATATAAAAAAAAGATAATAATCCAGAAAGTTCCAGAAAGCAGAACTTACATTTATAGTGTGGAGCCCTACACTGAATCCACCCTAGTGGCGCAATGTGTAGGCTTACCCTGCTGTAGGCTGACGTCTCACCGCTAGCTCCAGTGCCACGCATCTCCACCTCACCACATCAGCACTTTACGTACAGACGTATTTTTTGTGTCAGTATTCCCTAAACAATACAGTTTAACAACTATTTACATAGCGATTAAGATAATTTAAAGTATCCAGGAGGATGTGCGTAGGTTACAGTATATGCAGATACTACGCTAGTTTATATAAGAGACTTGTGCATCCGTGGATTTTGGTATCCGCAGAGGGTCCTGGAACCAGTCACCCACAGATAGCGAGGGACGACTGTATATTTAAAAGTCGATGGATAGGGACCTGTCATTATTTATTAATTTTTCTAGCACAGTACTGTGCGGCCATTTTTAAAAGCCTGCGTAAAGTTCACATTAGGAGTGAAATCGCTAAGGTGACATGCGTAAACATGAGTGACATCTGCACTCCCTGTGCCTCACTGTTCTCCAAGGACCATAAACATATCAGCTCAGATGCTCTGTTTTGTTAATCACAAGCAACAGGAGAGCATAATTGCATCTCCATTGTTCCAGTTCAAGTCCTATCAACAGAGCACCATGCTGCTCTATGCTTTCTGACACTGGTTTTAAGATTATATAAAAAGATTCATTTATTTAGTTGCCTAGAAGATACGTTTGTCCTTAGCAACTCATAATGCTTACAACTGGTGCACTTTTCATCTGCATATACCACTGGATATTTATTGAAATAATTTGAGTTAAATATATTGTTTAAAGATTGTAAGTCCGTAGACTGTTTCCCATGTCTAATATGTTATTTCGTGACGCCTGTGATACCAGTTTCAGTGGAAATTCACATTATTAAATGTGACCTTCATCATAGTGACATTTATTCAAAAATTTAAAAAGCTCTTCTTTTTGAAAACATTAAAGTGTGGTTTGGCAGATAAGTCATTTTTCAACCCGATAAAGGAAAAAAAAAAAGAAAGTTTTAAATTAGAGTCAGAGTCAGTGATTAAATGTCTTTGAGCAAAGAAGTGGATTGTGTATGCTATGGTGCTCGTAGCAAACAGTAGCATGGTACAGAGGCGCACTTAAACCTGAAAATCAGTAATTCAGCTCCCAGAAGAGGTTCAGCCCAAGTACCCTGAAGTTTTTTACATTACCCATCCATCCATAGATCCATCCATCGATCCATCCATCTATCCATCCAACCATCCATTCATCCATCTGTCCATTTTCCATATCTGCTTGTCTTATGCAGGGTTGCAAGAGTCCAGAGTCTATCTTGGAGGCTACGGGCGCAAAGCATGGAATAACCCAGGATGGGGCGCTGACCCATCACATGGCTATATGACATTATATTAACATTTTAATGTTTACATTATGTCATAGTTTTCTTTATATAGTGGAAATTACAACCTTATTCCTATGTCCTGTGTGATTTTTCAGCAGACACACATAGCAGCAGAAACAAACACGCAGATGCATAACAAATAAACACACACACAATGAGACAAAGCTGATGAGAAACATGAACCTAAATGGTTAGTAGAACAATCCAATTTAGCACTGTACCCACGAGGTATCGCGTCTGTACTCTCAGGAGGCTGTTTTACAGAATATGGAGCTTGTGGAAAGAGCATTTTATCAGGAATGTTAAAGCCTTGTGGCCCATGAGAAAAGTTTTGACAAATACTCTTTGTAGTTTTAAATTCTTCATAGTGCTTATATAACAACAATGGACACTCCGCAGCCTCTGTCTCCGTGTAAAAAAACACTGTGAGGATTATGTCTTTTAAGATAAGATTAAGCTTTATTGATCATCTGGGGGGAATTCATGTTGTCCTGTAGTATTGCCAAAATAAATATCTCCTACCACGATAGTCCCCTTCGATGGATGGATGGATGGATGGATGGATGGATGGACAGACAGTATAGCTAACCCTATCTCTCAGTGCAGTTGGTGCAAGCAGGGGTGTTGGAAGGGCATGGATACCTTGGAAGATATAGGGGCCCCAGCTCTTTGTTGAGAGGCCTAAATATGAGAAATTATAGGTAAAATTGGTGATGGACTGCAAAGTGACATTTTGTCTGAAATTTTGTCTGAAAAGGTTCATAATTTAGTGCCAGTGAAACAGTACAATGAGTTGAAGAGAACAGGGATGGTGTTGTCTGAGCTGGGGGGGTTTAGGGACATGGAGCCCGGAAGCTTTGAGCAGACGAATCCCTGGAGGCTTCCAGGAGAAGCCCTGTGTCTTAAGGTGCTCCTCAAGCCATGCTGTCCTGACAGAATGGAGTACAGTTTGGACACCGTGCTTCCCTCCACGGGTGCTTCCACGGCATCTCGGCTCGGTTCCGTGACAGAGGCTTCTTTCACCTTGATATCACCTCCTAGCAAACAGCAGAGCATGACACCGTCTGCTAAACAACCTGTAGCAGTTTGCTGAACACACCAAAGGACTTTAGTCTCCTTGGGGAAAAAAACAGCTCAGTCTGCACATTCTGGTGCTTCCCTCCTTGGAGTTATACCAGACCAGCGTATCACTGATGTTTAAAACGCCGTACTATTTCTACAACACTTGCTTGGATGATGCCTCCATGTTGCTTAGCACCACATCAGATATGCCGTTACTGATGCAACCCTCTGCCTATGATAAAGTAATCCTGGCAACAGCGGGATGAATGACAGCCATAATAGCCAAAACAGTATTGTTAAACAGCAAAGGCAAATCCCTCCATTTACTGTGGAGGGGTTGAATCCCGTAATACAGGGGTGTCAAAGTCCAGTCCTGGAGGGCTGGAGCCGGGAACATTTTTGAGTTGTACTCTCTGGACTTGAATCTCCTCCTCTGTAATTAAGATACAGCTGAATTATGTGTGGTGGAACAGGAACAGAACTAAGCTACACAAGGTTCCAGCCCCCCAGGACTGGAGTTTGACACCCCTGCCCTAATACATACTGTACTAAGTGTACATTATTATGAGATGCATATCTAAACGACCCCTGAATTTTTCTACCAGATGATGGCTCTGTTCGTTCCTTCAATTTATCCTTCAGATTTTTGGATTAACCAATAAACTATCACTCCTATTTTAACTAACATATTAGTCATTGAATGTTTATTCAAAACCAACTTGCAGGCTGGAGAATGAGGTCACAGCCATTTTAATGATTCTGGGTACAGATGTGTGATGCAGAAAGATCACAGATTAACAGTGTTTCAGCAAGCTCATATTCAGCCACGGTGTTTAATGACTTGATTTAATGACTAATTACTTGAATCAGAGTGATTGTCCGTGTGTTCAGTGTAGTAGCTGCTCCAAACTTAGAGTCTTCTCAGCTGAGGAGACGAAAACCCAGTGAGTCACTGTTGTTTCTCTTGCAGCTTTAGCCGCTGTCTGAGACAGACTGACAATATAATATTATCTGTTATGGTTATACTATTTAATTGTTCAAACTGGACTGAAATTGCTGCATCTGTATCTGTTTGGTGCGACAGGTGCACAGGTCACGCCGAAGCATCGCTATTCTGACACTGATAGAGGCTTTCGGCTTCCCCGTCTGACATGAGCTGCTTGTAATAAGCGACGGTTGCTGACAGATGTCACAACCCGGGGAAAGAGGACAGCGCCGTCACTGGTGAGAAGCCAGCCGTTCCCACCCCCCTCCCCGACAGGCGGTATGCAGCCGGCGGCCCCCAAGAGAGGCCGCTGAGATAAGGGCTTAGGGGACAAGAACAAAGTAGTAAAGAAAGCTGCGTTGAGCTGCGCCGTAATTCCTCCTAGCATGTTAGGCCTTTGCTGTCATGGGTACCGTTTTCCAGTTAGGCTCCCTTTGCCACTTGTAAATGGTAGTAACTCATAACTATGTTATAACTGGTTTAAAATTGTCTATTAATAATTTACAAAGTGTTACAACCTAATAAATAATCAGATTATAAACCATTCATAAACTCTTTATATGGGCAGCCTTGTTGTAATGTGACATGTTACAAGGCAAGCTCCCCATCGCTACTACTCATTAAAATAATAATTCCTCATTACCTGTTAACGGAAGCTCTGGAGACAGGAAGCCTCACCCAAGTAATCCCCAGTGGATATTTTATTTTATTTTATTTATTTATTTTTTTTTTACCAGCCAAGTGACTGATCTCCTCAGGCCTGCAGGGGGATGCCCCCCGCCCCCCCCCCCCCCGGTAGCCGACGCTGGTGGACTGCAGCGTTAATGCCGTCATAGGTGTGGCACCTTATAGTCCCGGCTCTTCAGTCTGTTTCTACAGGAAGTGCTGACAGAGTTCAATTCTGTAAGCAAGACTGAGAAGCAGCTTCAAAGGTTTCACTGTGTCAGCAGAGTCTTGGGTTGCTGAGGATTTTAGGAAAAACGTTAGTGCTTTGCTTAACTTACTGTCCTACAGCAACACGAGGCTGCCGATCCTGCACCTCGAAACGGAGCTTTGGGCTCCGCTAACGCGACGTGCCGAGGATTAACCGAAGACACCGACTCCCATTGCATTCGCGAGATTAACTCCCATAAAGGAGGAGGAACTGAGCACCTTTTTTAACTTCCTGTGGCATATTTAGTCATTTGCTTCTTGTCATTTCCATTCCAGTGTTGGTTACATACAAGTCTAAAATTCAATGCTCTATTTCCAATTGAGAAAAAAAAAACTATCCATTAGAGCTTTCTAGAATCAGAGAAAACCTCTCACTGCCAAGAATCAAAGGCCAGCCATTAGCATGAGTGGTCACATGTTGGGAAAGCTCAAGCCTAATGAAATGATGTTTTAATTATATGATTTATATTTCATACCCAATTAATCCTGTTGTATTAAACTGGGTTATTCATAGAAATTTTTCATTCTACAATATTAATACTTCTGCTTTGGTGGTAACATAATACATGAATATAACATGATACAAATACAAAGATTTGTTAACGTTATAGTTTTTTAGTATTATATTCCTATTGGCTTTAAAACAATCATTGTAACGTGCTTATTGAAGTGCTAGTGTATCGGTTCATGAGTTTTAAGTTGTTTGTAAAGCAAGTTTCTGTGGATTCAGTTTTATTTTACCCTGTGGCAATACAACAAGAGATTTTCTCTTTCAAGGACTTTTGCGTTTGTCTGCATTTCATGCAGTTGCTTTCTGAGGATTGATCGCTTACGGTTATGCCACGCAGCTAACCCTGACCAATGGGAGAGGCACCGCAGAGAAGGTCCCTTCCCTGGGCACAGGATTCCAGCTACAGTTGGCCAGACTCGGCTGCATGCCGTGATGTGTGCCACCCAGCCGCCGGGCAAATAAAGGCGGGTAATAGATTGAGATGCGCATTGAACAAATCCAATATCCGGACGACATGCCTTTGAACCTGGATATCCAATTTAACAGGAGATGTCTTGAGTGTTTTGCATTCTGGTACATTGACGGGGCAGGTAGTCAATAAAACTGCTTCTGAAACAAGAGCCAAACCTTGTCTCCACTAACTCTCCCTGTTGTTTCTTTTTTCTGTTCTGCCTTTGTACATGCACCCAGCCAGTGCCTAACGCATCCAATTAGACTCCAGAGCACAGCCATGGCAAGCCTGTTTAGCTGATTGACAGGGTGATTTTCGGAAAGGCAGAGGAAGAAACTGGACCCGGGGTATTTCCATGCGGTTTCACATTTCTGTAACCAGCGTCTATTATTTTACTTTCTAAAAAGCGCTACATCTATTATAGAATTTGGGGGGTATATTTGGCCAAGTTTTGAAATAGCTGTTTGTGAGTGAGCATGATTCTGTGGGAGAATGAGCGTAGTGTGGGTTATCCCAGCCCAGTGAACATACCGCACTGGGAGCCCGTAACTCCATGGAAAGCTCATCTGGGCTGCTTCAAAAAAACAATGCATGGTACACAAGCCTTTGTCTCTGACTGTAGCCTCTGTCTCCGTAGCCAGGGCGATGTTAACACAGGGCTCTGGCAAATCAACATCACCTCCAACTGTGACACTGCACGCCGAATTGTTGTCGTGGAAGTCGGAGTCATGTGCTGTGAGGTGCAAATCATTATTGAAAAACACCACCGGGACTGTCGATGGGGGGGGTTACCCCTAAACCCTAGTTTAAAAAGTAGGATCTGGCCGTTAATTATTTAATCTCTGGATGTAGTGCTGGCTGTCTGTGACCTCTGGAGGCGAAGAGGCACATGGAGACAGGCTGCGATCCGCTCAGACGGCCAATCCCCAGTGCTAACCCACGCAGGCTTTCCATTCCTAACCAGTTATTGAAACAGGAAGAAGCGACAGTCTCCATTTGCCGGTTTTTCTGAACAAGGTCCGGAAGAAGCGCAGCACCAGACTGCTGGGTTTTTTCGATGCTTGTATTGTCTGCTGAGACGATTGGCTCTAAATCTTCAGAGCTGAGAGCTTAACACGAAATTTAAGTGAACAGAATTCTACATCCCACTCTTTAGCAGTGACACATAACTGCATTGCTCGACATCTAGGATTCACTCAAGCTAACAAATTATTCTTTTTGTTAACTGTGAATAGAATTGTGTTCCAGCTCCAGATAAAAAGGATAATAAACGTTCATTCTATTATTTCTGAATAGTCTCTGTCCTGGTGACCTGTAGCCACTCACATTGGTACATTTGCTGTTGCAGATTTAATGGACTATTTAAACATGAATCTCTATAAAAGAAAAAAAAGCACAAACCAAAGTTGGGATTCGAACCAAGCTAAACTGGGATTCAAACCAACAGTCCATTTACAACCAGATATGTTACCATGGAGTCACATTACATTAAGGCTACCCATATAATCTGGTTATTAATTAGGTTGTAACACCTAATTAATAGAAAATTTTAAACAAGTTATAAGACTTATTAAAAAGTTATTCTTTTTATTAATGAGTTTACAAGTGGTACCATCACCATAACATATTTTGTTTGGAAATGATGGAGAAAAGCCTCCTCTGTCCATGAACTGATCCTTATTTACTGAATATTTTCCCTTGACGAAATCCAACATCATTAGCGGAATCACGTTTTTCCTAAACCGAACACATCAGCAAGGTTGCAAATTGATCCGTGTGCTTTAAGTTTAACCTGATACATGTGCAGCAAACTCAAGACGCAGAGCAACAGGGGGTCGAGCTGCACATGGACTAATAGGACAATTCAGCTACACATTTAAGCTTTTTCTTTTTACATATCTCATGAAACTCTTTTTTTTTTCGTTCTTGCAGTCCTAATGCAATTGCCACAGCAGCTGAATGTCACTCTTCATAAATGTGTGTAATCTATGGAAAACAAAAGTCAATTCATTATTTATTGTTCTCATTAAGCTAAATAAGTTTATTTTAATGTAAAACAAGGGTTTCGGGGGGTCATGACACAATTTATGTATATAAAAATTTTAAATTGTGAAAAATACCCTAATTCCTCCCACCCCCCAAAAAAACACATTTATTTGTAAATATTATGATCAACATTTATCGTACTAATTTTGTCATTAGGTCAACAGCTACAAAATTGATGGTCCATCCACCTCACGTAGCGCTCAGTCTAATTCATGAATCATCTGCCTAGTATATTACATTGAATACCCTTGTTTTCTGTTAATACACATGGAAATGAACTTTGTACAGATATACATAGAATCAGATTATTTATTTATTACATTTAGAGAAATAACATTTCTTCAGATTCTGCTTTTCATAGATGCCACAGTACACATACATTGATTTAATAGCAGTTTAATAGCAATAGGTTACAATGATTTAATAGCAGTTTAATAGCAATAGGTTACAATGATCATTAAGTGATATTCTTCTAGAATCCATATTTTAAAAATCCTTTATATTTCATTTTTTGGCTATTTGTTGTGCTTAATATATGTGATGATTTTCTAATTCAGTAAAGCATATTTCATATGCTAATACAAACAATGGCTTGTTACATTGTCTAGACTTTCATACACTGGGTATTTACAATATGTATCACCTGTGCAAAGTTGAAAAACGTGTGCTACATATCCTAAACTCTTATTAATAATCAATGTATGGTTTAACCATTCAGTGCTATGAGTGTAAAATGAAAGACTATTTCTATAGCTTATGCATACAGAATGGCATTTAAAGTGAGCTGTTTGCGGAATCCTGACTACTCACAACTGGCTTGGTAGTTCACTATGTTTGGATTATTTTGACTTTCATTATTCTGAAGTCTTGGGGAAAAGGCTTTTGATGAATACATTTTTCATTTTTCCGACATTCAGAATTATATACTGTACGCATACAGGAAAAAATTTAAACAATATCTATATGCGCTTTTATCTCAGCAAAGTGCTTTTGAAAAGTAAGCAGTGTGTCAACTACTCTGTGAAAGAATAAACCCAGATTTAATAAACACACAGTCTTTGTAAAATTACTTTGTTATTGATGTGTATTCAATAGCTAAAATGAGATTTCAGAGACGCATGTGCACACTTTAATTAGAACTTTGATAATATATATCTTCTAATATCCCATGTAATTAACCACTCTATAATCATTAGTCATGTTACATGTTGGTGCTGGATAAAGGGAAAAAAACATTTTGGCTTAAACAAACACCAGTGAAGGGTTTCGCCACTTATGCTGGTATTATTATAATATCTTTCTTGCCATAGAATTGAGTTGGGTGTAGAGTTTGAGAAGAAAAACACCAGCGCAGCCTTCGTACGTAATATTTCTTCTGCAGATAAGAATTCACAACTGATACTTAACTCCTAGAACCGCAGGAAGTGCACGACTTCAAGGCAAAAAAGAGAGAAAAGGATAGATATTGAGATAAAGACAGAGACAGAGAGGAACTTGTGGCTGTGGGAGAACCTCGACTTTCTTGCATTCGGGACAATTCATAATCACAGTTCACACAGTGTAATCAACATAATTTATCATCACTGAGAGTTGCTGTTTGATATTACCCAGTTAACTCAAATGGAAAGCGCAATGCATAACACTGCATAAATGGATCCTGAATGTAAATAACTTGAGCCAGTGGGTATAATTCTTACCATACCACCCCACGCTTTTTGGAAAACTCTAAAGTGACAGTCTAATTCTTTATGTTGGCGTTATCATTACAAATAGTGTGAATTGCAATTCTCCCTGCCTGGTACCGTATTAAATTCTTGTTATCCCCACCAAAGTGCTGTGCCGTGAGTTATTCAAAAATGAAATCATATAAATAGCAGTATTAGCTGAAGCAGCATGTGTTTTATGATAAAGTAGATGCTTTATTACAATATGGAAGAACAGAGCACAGCGCATGGTCTATTTCTGAATCCAGGGCGACGGTTTTACGTTCTCAAAGTGATGACTGGTATGTTTTATATGCCACTTAGTGGCCCAATGGAATCAATTTAATAATACGACGTACATGATAACCAGCGAGATGAAAGATTTATTTATTTTTTTTCCTTTCCAAATATTACCGTGTAAGTCATGTTCGTATCGGAAGGCAAATTGTTTTCTGTGAGTCTGACATATTTAAGAATGATTAATGCAGATGGGCCAGGGAGATCCATTGTGTGCACAGTGAAAGCCGAACATCTGCGTTAAGGGGGAAATGGGCCGCGTGCTCCAAAAGATTCTCATAAGAGTCGGCTGCCCACGCCTTGCTTAAATTGAGACGTGGGGCAAAAGGTAAAACAGCTGATCTAAAGAGAGACATTATTTTCCTGTCTGAGGAATAATGCAGCCCTAAAGCAACAGTAATCCCTGAAAATCCCTCTATTTTCTAATAAAAAAATAATTTGCATAGATATGTATATTTTTTTCTAATTCAAATTAAATTTACTTCATTCTCAGTACAGGGGCATTTCTGTCACATTTCAGCTTTCCTTAATTTCTAAAAAAATATATATTTTTTTTAAAAAAAAAAAAAAATAAATCCAGGAACCACCGCATAATAATTTAAGACATTTGATCTTTGAATGGT
>JAODKF010000087.1:843713-867720 GCA_026779585.1 Mormyrus proboscirostris | reverse complement strand
GGGTAGAGAAGGGAGGGAGTGTTTTCTTAGGTAAGAGAGTTAGGGGAGTGGGTGTGGATGACTTAGGGAGGTGGTGCTTTACCAGGGAGGGGAAGAAGGCAAGACTTGGGACAGAAAAGGCATGCTCTCCATGGATCTCATGGCGATGTTGAGGGGGGTGGTGATGTTCATGGGCATTGGCGTGCTGATGGCTACCGGGTGGGCGATGTTCATGGGCGCGGTGGCGGGGATGTTGACCGAGGCGATGTTGACCGGAGCTGTGATGGTCACCGGGTGCTGCAGGTTCACCGGGGACGTGATGTTGACAGTGTTGGTGGCGATGTTCATCTGCGCCGCGATGGTGACGGGGTTGCTGGCGTTGCCGCGGTTCATCGCCGAGCTGATGGCCGCAGAGTCCGTGACGGGCGTGGCCGCTGCAGAGTTGCACACCTCGTTCGAATCTGGATGAGAGAGACGCACAGAGTGAACACACCGCACTGCGTTGAAACCAGAACACGTTCCTCGCGGCTAAGTGTCAGAGTTCTGGGTGGAACTCAGCGCTTGGTTAAACACCAGAAGCAATCCATCGCACGTCCGTTTTCTTCGAATTATACGAGGCCATCATAAAAATAATGTACCGGTTCTATGCATGAAAGCGATGAAATACACAGGGCTTTCAGCAGACAGGCCATTAAAGTGATGTGTGGGCACATCACACTCCGCAAAAATCGAGGCTACAGTGCAGGTTTGTTGCTGCACTGGATTGCCAGTGTGCCCGTGCCTGAGGGTGCTCAGGCTGGGCTTTCACATTCAGCCACAGTATTACCTTTTGCTGGCCCTGATGAGCTCCACTTCCAGTCTCCTAGGCCTATTCAGAAATAGACACACAGGGTTATAGGTGGTCGGCCCCCCCCCACATCTCATGGGAGGTTGGAGGGGAACGAATGACACACTCGAATGACAGACCCCCTCAAGCAGCCCCCGAAGCCTCCAGATGCTTGCAGGTACGCCCATCGAGACTCGTCCATCTTCCACAGCATGGCGGATGCTGAGAGTAACACCGCATCCAGAGCTGGTCTGAGCTTTACGCTCTCGTCCATTTTGAATGGATGGAAACAGCAGTTTGGACCAAGAACGATGTCCCTCAAAAGGACAGTAAACCAACTCCAGAGCTCACAAATAAGCCCAAGGCAGTTATGACGCTCCAAGGTGACAGACCTGCAGTCTCAACATACCTCAGCAGGTGAGTTACAGTGAACCTAAATACCCATCTTTAAAGACCACCCCAAACACTCTACAGAACTATATAATGCCATCAAAATAATATTATTAATAATAGACTAGCCATATTTTACTATACTTGCAAAATGCTTTCAATCACTGTGCAGACATTAGCACGGGCACTGAACACAAGTCGAATCCAGCACACATAGATTTACTCTTGGATCACACGAGGCCTTGCTTAGAGATTTACTTAGCTGTTGGACTTAAAGCTAAACCAGAAGGGCCTTGCGCAACGAGGGGGGGGGGGGGGGTTAGCATTTCAAACAAACAAAAGCTCCTTCAAGCCACAAACAGAATCTTTTGGGATAATAACAGCCACTTTAATTTAGCTATTAGACAGACTAATCGAAAGGCGTCATCTGCTCTGTGAGGAGGTATCTTGCCAATTAGCATCTCGCAGAAGCCCTGTCAGAATCATCCGTGCCAAACCAAGCTGAACCGTGCCAAATCAGTGTGGTCCTTGGCAAGACGGACCTTCCTCACAAGGTTTTCTTCTAAAAGGAACACAAACACGGGCGTGCTTAAGAGCCGTGGCATCCATTAACAGAGGGAGCCTGGAGGAGGAAGCGGGGGAGAGGCAGGAAGAAGGGGCCGGCGCCGTTTCCGCTAGGTCATCTTTCCTATTCGGATGACTACACTCAAAAAGATGCTGCAGCAGGGAAAGCCCGCAAAGTTTACAAAAGAGGGGAAGTCATGCATCACAAAATGACACGAAGCATCATCATTGGGTCACTCATGTACTTTTGGGAGTCACAGGTGTCAGGTTAACCCCCCCCACCCCACACAAGCCTGCAGAGGCAGGTAACTGGAGAGAGGGTAAAAAAAACATGATTTTAAACCTGCATCTTCACATACCTTCTGGAGAAAAGTGACACATTCGTTTGGTGCAACACCTAAAACCTCACTTCTGCCACTTCCCAGCATCCTTCAGTGCCGTGTGATGTTCCCCCCCCACACGCCCCAGGAAACATGGAGACACACTCGTTCATTACCTTTGGAGCAGCCCAAATTTATTTAGCTGCCGACAGCCTACTATTGGGATACAAACGTGGAGGAATTACAGGGAAAGGCAAGGGGCGGAGCAAATTTCTGCACCCCTGGCAAATGAGGCTTCACGCTAGAGATATGGCCAGACAGACTGGCTGAAGGGCCAATCACAGTCATGCCTGGAACAGAAGCCTAAAAGCTGTTCTTTCTCCTCACATCCATTTGCTCCATAGACATTAATGCTGACCAAGGTTTCACTGTCTTTCCATGCAATCATGCTAATTGGAATCTCTAATTTGCCTAAAGAATACCATTACACATGTGCCCTGCAAAGGACTGGCAGCCCGTCCAGGGTGCACCTCAGTCTAATGACCTGCGCCGCCTGGGACAGGTTCCCTGTGACCCAGCTCAGGATAGAACCATCCAACGGCCTACAGCATCTAGTACGTTCAGCAGATATTACCACAGATGAGTCACTGTGGCTTTGAGAGTGGAGTTAAAGCCGAATGTGTGGGCAGGGCTAGGTGAGTAGAATGGAGAGAGAGAGAACCACATCGCGTTGGCACTGTAATATGTAGAGATGGGAGCCCACTGGGGCTTTCTAAGATTTTTTTTTTTTTAGGTGGGTTGCATATGTGGGGCCAATTTTAACAAGGGGCCCAATCACCTTTGGGTTGGTGCCCCAGTCAGCAGCCTTTCCTTAATTTCTAAAAAAATATATATTTTTAAAAAAAAAAAAAAAAAAGAACTCCAGGAACCACCGCATAATAATTTAAGACATTTGATCTTTGAATGGTGAGATGAGCCCTAAGGTTGAATCTCCAAGCTGGCCGACGTGCACTGGCTGTGATCCAAGGGCTCTCACCATATGCAAACTGCCAGGAAGCTGTTACTTACTGCACAAAGCTGAACTCTCCAGCAGCATTGAGGAAGGCTGTAACATTCGTATCATCAGCACCCTAGTTTGGTATGTTGACAGAGGGCAGCATCAATATGGACTCAACGCCAGGCGAATATTCCAGACCAAAGGATCATTAATGCTCACGGGACCATGATAACTGCTATTTTAACCAATTGAAAACCAAGATGTCTTTGTCAGAAGCCTTCATTTTATAAAAATGTCCTTTGGAAGTTACAAAAATCCACCCACATCTCTTATTGGGTCCAGCTGCCTACTGGCTTCCATTTAAAATACATGAATCCCTTTAGAAATGAAAAATGAATGAACATTCTCCACCCTCACTGTCTTGTGTCTTTTAAAACACCATTATACATGTTCTTTTTTTTTGTATTTATTCTGCATTAGTAATGGCCGTAGGTGAAGGATTTGAGGGCACAGACAGCAGACGTGGGAGGGACCGCTGATGAGGTAAAACTGACCCAACTCAAGTCTGGCTACAGCTCACTTGTGTGGCCAAAGATCTTCACAGACCGTGTTGTTCAGTGGGTGCTTTTTTTGATGCTACGTAAGGTTTTACTCATTGAATGACTGGGTATTGTGTTGGATTGACTGAGGGCATGGGGCTTGCTTGAGGCTACAGCATCGCTGGGATTTGAACTGGCAACCTCCAGGTTACAAGTCAATGTTCTTAATTATCATGGCAGTGGTTCGCCTTAGGCTGCATTAAAAAAAATAAAAAGATCAAGGCTTGCATGGCTACACTGTTATTTCAGTAATTAAACTGACTGCTGCACTACTTACTAGCAAAATGGCTGTATTATTATAAATAATATTTGTCGTGGTTGTTGTAAATTATCTAGAGTGGAATAGAGGGTCTTGCAGCCTCACACTTCATTTCATTCAGAATTTCAGATGGCATGGAATGGTTTTGGTTTTGGCACCGTATTTTTCTCCAGGGATCCAAGTGCATGCAGGTCAGGTAAAATTGTGCCTTTAAATTACCATCTGCACCCCATTCTGTGAATAAATAGTAGTTTCATGTGATAACAGCAAAATGAAAAAAAAAAGAAATCTCCCGTTTTCAGACAATTCTCATAAAATATCTAGAGGGTATTAGGTAAAAACAAAGATCATAAGTAATCAGCATTTAATGGAATAACCGAAATCCAGAGAAATAAAGAAAATTTACATCTCATCAATACGTAAGCTGCTTTTACCATCTCCTTATTTTATGTATTTTCCGGTTGCATTGCGGAAACTTATATCTGTGGATTAATGTCTGTTTTAACAGCGGTTAGTCTGGGAATTTGACCAAAAAAAGGAACACAGGAGATGGCCATAGATACTCATAACTCGCTCTTTCTATCTCCAGCAGAGCGTGATCCACCGTAGTCAGACGCAATCCGTTCCGGCTTCTTTTTGACACACACGGCTGTTCTGGAAGGGAAAAAGGCACTATTCACACATGGCTGCTGAATGCTGCCAGTGGCCTTTTTCAGATTTTAAAAGGCCGTGAGTCACAGGGAGCCGCAGCTCCGCTTCAGCCCCCGCTATTGATTACTTTAGATAACTGCGTTATTGCATGCTGATCATAAATGACCGCTGAACAATCCAGCTAGAATATTAAACAACCGTGCTGTGCGTGTCTTTTGGTGATGAAGTAATTGGACAATTTATAATTATGAATATCAGGTGGATTGGAAACGTCTTAACAAAACCATTAAGGGACAAAGCTTGTGAACGAAAACTATATTATCGCACCGAAATATATCTAAACACCGTTTTAATCCTTTTGATACTGATTCAAGAAAATGAGCTTGAACTATATAAGTTAATAAAGTAACAATTTCTAAAAATGTACGGTTGGTAACGTAAATCCTTTTTGTTAAATAATTAAATGAGACCGATTTCCTTATATTTAGCTAAGTCAACCGATTTGCAGAAAGCCATAGCCAAGGACGGAAATTGATACGAATGATGAGAAACTGCTTTGCCTTTTAGTGAGCAAGGTTGTTCTGCCGCTACATTAATCCGTAATACTGCTAAATAAATAAGTAATGAAAATAGTCGATTAAGCTTTTTCCCTGCATCGAATTTTTAAAATATTAGTTTGACGGCCATCTTGCCTATATTATAGCAGGTAAGCTGCAATACTATGCTCTTTTTTATTTAGCATGAAAATGTTGCATTTTTAGTGCCCTAAGATCGCAAGAAAAGTTAAAATTATTGTATTTTTCACATAAGTAAAAAATGTAGCCCAATGTTGAAGATGTCTGTTAATTCCGACTTGAAGGTACCTGCAATGTGGGCAAAAGTTTTAGGGTCACCTAAATTTCTTGCAATAATCATTGTTTTCTTCATGCTGGCTTTAAGTAAGGCCTGCTGAGTTTTGGATAGAAGTTCTGAAAGTTTGGTGGCCTTTCTGGTGGCGCATGAGGTGGAGATTGGGCCGTGATTGGGGTGTGATTGGTGTCTGTGGAAAGCAGGCCCAGAAATAAATTTAAAAGCTTTTAGAGTACGAAGTCTGTTCTTGTTTATGATACATTCTCCCTTGCAGGTCTAATTTATTAGGAGATTATGTTATTAAGTCCTTTTTTTAAAGGCTGCTTACACTTTGTATCCTTTGCTTGCATGCGCAGCATATTTGCAATGACATAATTTAGCTGAAGTACCTTCCCAAGGGTACAACAGCAAAGCCCCTCATGGGAGTTTAACTCACTCGCCTCTAGATAAAAGTGCTTTTCTTTAATCACTGAAGTTCTTGTGAATAAGGAAGACGATTACCTTTATGGTACAGGGTTTATTTTTAACCCCTCTGCACTGTGTGGTGAACAGTACTGACTATCCTTTTCAGAACAGCAGTTGGGAGATACGTACGCTTAGATTTAATTCCATTATTTTAGAAAATTAAGGTATTACTGTTGGTTAATTTCTGGAGATGAGTAAACATTAACCCTGATTTGAACACTTCTCCCAACCTCAGCTCCCCCCCCCTAGAATAACAGTGCCACAGACTTGTAACCCCCCATTTTACTGGCTGGGAGGGCTTCGTAAATTTCACCTATGGGGGAAGGATGCCTTTGTACATTTATCGCAATGGGGCAGTTACCGTTAAATTTGAATATTTTTCCCGTTTTTAAAATGTTATAAACGTATTGCGGAAATCATTTCACGACTCCCCCCACCAGGGCCTCCCGGGGGGAACCCCTGGTCAACCCTGGTGTCAGGGTGGTTAAACTACACAATGACAGTCAATAACAGACAACAGATCCAAGAATTTTCCACTGCAGTTGATTTTGAATCGATTCATAGCAGCAAACTGTTGCTCCCAGTTCCTGCCCCCGCCACTGTGGTGTATATAATGCAGATCAGTTCACACGTCCAAAACTGACGCTACTGCCTTCAGCGGTAAGAAGCCCGCCTCCACTCGCACATCCCCAAAAGTCTCATTAGGCAACAGGTGCTACTTGTTTATTTTAGTCTTCGTGTCTTTAGAAGTCGACACTTTAAAAAAGGTTATTTTCTATTTTTTTTTTTTTTTTTTTTTTAGAATTAGTCTTTGTCATTTTGCTGCAGAGAAAACGTATCACCTCATACTGTGAGTTATCAAGGTCACAAATTTATGCTAACAGCCCTTGGCTAATAATTAGACGCTCCTAAGTGAACGAGGCAGCCAGTGTCAGGCAACGCCGTGTCAGCTAACGGTCTCTGGATCTCAAATGCCTCCCCAGCACCCCAGGCTGTTGCACCAACTCATCAAAGTTGTAAAGCTCTTCTCTTTATCAATTAAACCGTAATTGCCAGCATCTGTTGTGGATGAGTCTGAGTCGCAGAGCACTGCGCTGCCATTCGCTGCTTTAACACTGCAGCCGGCAGGGCAAGTGGTCACGTCAACGACAAGCTCCTTCCACACCTTTGAATTATTCTCCTTGGTCATTTAGCTACTTAGAGGTCAAATGTGATGTTTTTCAATTGGATAACATGAACTTTCTGGGCCACTTATGTTCCTTCATCCGCTCCAAAATACCCTGTTTACTTTTACTCATCTTTTAAACATATTATTTTCCATTTTGATTCTATAATTTGTTGCCGTTTTTTTTCATAATCACTGCCTCTGTTACTACTTCCTGCAGTTATGCGAGAGAAAAATTCACTAGAAAGAGATATTTTTGTATACAGCTTTGGAATATATTTTTATAATAATGCAATGGTACCTGTGTGTTAGGCAGATAACAACTGAGAATATAAACTTAAGAGAATTAGGAGAATTAACCTTAGTGTAGTGGTAGTATGTACTTGGCCTTCTTGCAGTTTAGATTTCACAGATATTCAGGCTATAGAACAAAAATGTGGAGTGCACTTATCAGACAGAGCAGGGAAACCACAAAAGGCTACGTGAGTGGGGGCTGCGTGCAAGTGGTCAGGCCCATGAGACAAGGGGTGTACAAAGTGCATATGCTCCGAGTTTGATACAGACTGTGTAAAGTATATGTGTGCTTGCAAGATGCAAACTGTATAAAGCATACAGTATATGATGAAGTGTGTGTGCCACACCCTAATCGGTTTGATACAGTTCTGACGACGGGGCACAAGCTATCTGTGCACCACTATAAAAAGTCTGTTAACTTAAAGTCCTGCGAGCATTACCGCGGTGATGTCATCGAAGTGGTTGCTCCCTGAATTGAGTAATAAAGCAACGTCATACTCTGACGCAACTAAGTGTCATAAATTTCTACCGCAGTTACTTTTTAAGAGAGTGCAGCCTTTTTCTCCTTCCACCACCTGAGATTTTTAAGTGTTACATCTGAGTTCTGAGCATATTCAAGAGCGGGACTGTGAGCCCAGGCCCACAGGATGTGATGGTTTTAACTCCACCTGAGATCTCAAGAAGTTGCACACACTTTGTCCCCCTGCAGAAGAGGGTTCTAGAATGACCAAGTGCTAGATATGAACTTCAGTCTACCGATTCCTGATTTTTCCTGTTCCATTCTCATATTAGTATATAGTGGAACCAAACATCCAAGACTGCAGTGTAGCATACATACAAAGAAGGCTGTACAAGAGACCACACAGTGCAGTAAAATGTGACAAGTGCAATAATGCAATAAATTCATAGAGTATAAATATAAATAATTTATATGCATGCACTTCTATACTGTGTCAGTACAACTCAGTTGCTGCTAGGAGACTGCTGGAGTTTTGAGCTTTCTGAAGCAGCAGTATGGGATTATCTGCATGCATTCAGCCTCTCAGAGCGCGGAGCTCCAAAGGATGGTGCGTCAGTTTTCTTTCCACCTTGGAAAGGTCTTCCTGTGTTAACAGCTGAATTTAGCGACTTGGCTTCTTGACAGCGATATGCTTATCTATGCAGGTGACACCTACTGTAGTACTTCGCTTCAAAAAGGAAACGGTGATGAAGGTTCTAGTGCCGCAAAGCCAAGTGAAATGGTGAAGTTTGTTGTCCAGTAAGTAAATTACTGGCTAATCAAATAATTGTAAAGTAAGCTCATCTTTATAGTGTACTTGGAAGAAAGTATTAGCATGTCTGTTATAATATATCCATTTCAATATGTGGTATTAGCATACAGTAGCTATCTGTGAAACGGGTTTTAGTAGAAAAGCTGCTCACCTACCTCCCCGGGCAAAATCATAGGAACTGGCCACTGACTGGAGACATTGGATTCTGTTTGTAACAAAGAAATAACCAGAGAGCACGTTACTGGGAGCAGATGCAAATGAATTTTTATAGCCTGGTGTTTGTGACTGAACCAAGAGTAGGATCTAGGCAGCACAGAGGTAGGGAGATGAAGTGATCTGGACTAAAGGGGGCATGCAATAAATCAGATAAGCTGGAAAGGAGAGGGGCATTTGCTGCATCATCCACAGAGGCTGACTATTTGGATTGTAATGGTTGTCTTTAAATCAAGGAACAGTGTCCAGCCACTTTCATCCTTCTAGGATGCCATGGTTTCAGTTCTGTGCCAAAGTAGGATAAATCTTTCCAAATCTGGCAAATACCCACCAGTTTTTGTCTTGGTGAGCTCTCCTCTCTCTCTCCTCCCATATAGGACTCGGGTTGCTAGGAATAGCACATGTTGGGCTGGTTGACCCGGGGGAATACATTAGAAAGGAGACCAGCCGACACACACTGCACAAGAACCTGGGCCTAACATGCTGTGGGACTGGCCATTTGCTGCCGGTATGTGTCATGCTTAGAAGGGCTGAACTTAAATTGTGAACTCGCTAGGTTTGCTCCCGGCCCTTTTAACAGATTCTGGGTTGAGATGCTAATCAGCTAAACTGTCTGACCTGGCCCAAGTCTACACATGTCCTCATGGGAGATTTACTTACACAAAAATGTTCTGAGGGCGAAAGGAAAAATGACTGATCCAGAGAGATAACCAATCAGATTGTAAAGGAGGTGGGTCCAAGCAAATAGATGAGGCAGGACCAACCAATCAGATGTCATGGTCCTGACTCCTCTGAGTTTTTAGACCCACCTCTTCTACAATCTGATTGGTTGCCTCTCAGAACCAGTCATTTTTCCTTCTCACCTCAGAATATTTTTATATATTATAAAACTCTCAGGAACTGCACATGCAGATGGAGGTTGCTGTCCATGGTCCTGGACCTTTGCTGACTTCCTTCTCTGTATCAAATGACTTTGCTGCATAGCTGCTCTATATCTGTTTCTCTCTTCTGCCCTATTTTCCCTATATTTTCTTGAGTATCTATTACTGCCAGCAATGTAGCCACACCTTTGCATTTTTAATACTTTATTTCTATATCTAAGCAGTACAGTCTGAGTGTGGTGTAACGAGAGTGCATGTCAGCCCGAGATCCTCACCCGGACATGCCTGCCACACAACCTCATCTGACTGATGTCTGTCACTGTTCAGAGCTGTACTCCCACTGTCACCCCTACACCCCTTTCTCAGAGGCGGATCCACTGCTTGAAGATGAAATGCCAACACCTCTCAGGTAGTAATGCACAAAAACACAAAGTTGTCTCAGTGCAACTTATACATCTCAAAATGGAGCTCAAGAGTTAACCTACATTATTAGAGAGTGGCATGTTCAGTTTTAGTTTGTAAATATAGGGAATATGGACGCATGTCTTCGTATGAATGAATGCGTGCATTATCATTGCATGGCTGACTGCTCTACTATTTTTAGTTGCGTTGCATTTTAAATAAATATCAGTGGCTGTTAGCTAATTGTTTTAATACTGCATTTGTATTTGAATTTTGGACGTTAGTCGACTGGCACCGGAAAAAAAAGAAAAGCATCCTTCGGGTATTGACAAGATAACAAAAATCTAGTTAGATAAAGGTTCAAAAGACAGATGCATGGCTTGTCATAAAATGGTCTGCTTTTTTGGTTGCTTTTCTTCACTTGCAATTTAATTGTTTTCGTCTTTCATTTTTCTATTCAGCATTATTTTGCTAAAGTATTTTATCAGATCCAGCCATCTGTTACAGGAAAAACACCTTTGGCAGCCCATTGAGACTGAAATGACCATCTGTTAAATAAAACCCTCTTCGGTGCAGCTGCCTATATGCTTCTGATGGTGAGTTGTCTCATGCTTCAGCATTTTTGATTAGATGAGTTTTGAAAGAGACTATAGATCTATGGAGGGGGCCTCACACAAAATCACTAGGGAGCCATTCCATTGGACCAGCACTTCCTTGGCATCGGACATTGCTAGAGCCCAGTGGACGGACCACGCAAACACATGTAGCTGCTGATCTTTATGAACCCCTGGCGATGGCCTTTGTCATTAGCCAGTGTCACTTATCATAGAATAAGGTGCTCCTGGGTCTGATAGCTGAGAGATCCATAGCAGTGTGTGTCCACTGTATAGGAGGAGCTTGCAGTACAACGAGCTTTACTGTGGATCAGTCTGCAGACAGGTGATGTATGAGGCTTTGTTTAGCTCTTTAGGCACTGTACCAGGGCCCAAGTCGGTGTCACTGTGCGGTAATCTGTCAACTGACAGGACCGGTAATTCTTTAGGTAGAGTCCTGGAGCGTTTACACCATGCGGCCAGGCTCTGCTGTGAGGGCCAGCCGTGAGATACTCTGCACAGAACAGTTGTCGGAAAAGCTCTTCAATGAGGCAGCCATCAGGGGTATGCCGGGGTGTGTGTGTGTGTGTTTATGTGTTTGTGTGTGTGTGTATGTGTGTCTGTCTGTCTGTCTGTCTGTCTGTGTGTGTGTGAATGCACTTCATAAGCAACTGGACTAGATAAAGCACTGATTGCATTATGCATTACATAATTATATATAAAGCATTAAAGGTAAGTTTGTAATTGTTTAGTTTACCATAGGATAAACAGCAAGATATTTTTTTCATTGAATTTACAGTCTCTTGGAAATGTAGCATATATAGTATTTAAATTTTAAAAATATTTGTATAATTCTTTTTTCATGTAATTTCACACTGATTTTTTATATATTGCCAAATTTATGAATACAGATGTTTAATTGCTTACTAAGTGTAAAAGGTGCCATTTTGTTTGCATACGAGGCTCGAAAAAGAAACGTGCTTTTTGTCCCATTTGGCACTTCATCCCATGGAGTCCTTGCCTCACATCTGTCATTCATCTGCCTTCTTAATCAGTCAATCCCGACGTCGTTCCAGTCGAAGTGGCAGTAAAACCCAATGTCTGTTTACGGAAATATCTTCATCTCAGGCACTCATTAACTTCTCATCTGCTTGCCTTTCTGCCCATAGAGGGCTGTGGTCACTCTCCAGGCCAATCATAAATATCCCGCCAGAGTGATCCATCTCCCTGCCCGGTGCTTCGTCCCCCAATTTTGCTTGTGTGCCACCACAGACACTTCACTGTCCTTTTCTGAGACAGACAATGTTTTCCCATTTTGGCATAAGTACAACTCCGCCATTCGTGAGAGCAGACACATCCTTGAATTTTTCATGGAGAACAGAAGTCTGTAGCAAAACACATCTGGTGCAGAATATGTTTTGAGGATAAATTTCTAGATCTTCTTTATAAAAAACAAACACCCCCAAGTATCAGAATCTATGAAAAAATCAGTCTCTTGAAATCAATCTCTTTAATCAATAATCAAGTCTTTACTCATCCAAAAGGTATGTCTTGCCATCAATATGTATTTTTTATGCGATTAATCTTACTTTCCAAGCCAGTCAAAAGAGACTAGGCAAGCAGAACAACAAAAACCCACATGAATTAAAAAAAAAAACTATAAGTCTCTCACACCCAATGGGGCATTAACACTGCAGATAAAAAGTATCCAGCAGTCCGGATAATGGAAAGGAATTACCAAGGCCGCTCAAATGCCAGTTTCCTGACGAGCTTTTGTTTACTCGCATGCTCACTCTGCAGAGCAAGAACAGGACGAGAGCTTGTCGGGAATGAAAGGTGCGCGTTAAGGGATTTCCGCTCTGTGTGGATTCACGGGAGTGATAGTCTGAGGAGCAAGCCAAGGAGCTTGGATTCCTTTTGAATTTGTTCCCTGTCTGTTCACAAGCTCTCGAGTACAAGCAAGGAAAACGTTACCAGCTTTTAACACCCAGGGCAGAGCCGAGGAATGAGGAGGATGGCACTTTTAACTGAAGGTGCGTGACTGTGTAGCTCGCATTTGCAGGAAGGCCGTAGTGGGAGAATGTATTCCAAGGAACAGGGCGTGGTATCGAAGCAATGGCAGCCCCTTCCGCCGGGTATGGAAAAGCTTGTGTGGAGGTGAATGTGCTGGACTGGCTAGCTGGCGTTCAGCTCCCCTTCCATACAGTCAGAGGTCAGTGTTAAGTGAGGGGATAGCGTAACACGTAAGCCTAAGGTTAAGCATCAGGGACATTGCTGTTGGATACAGAGGGGAATTAATAGTGGCTCACCAGAGAGGGCGCGATTTGGGAATAACAAAAAACCTTGCCTAGATTAATCTCGGTCTGACCATGAGAACTCCAGTTAATGGGGACAGCAAGTTCCTGTTTGATGATCTGAACAAGTCTCTAAGTCTGACACCTAAGCAGGACAAGGGGCCTGTGGGTCACAAAAAAACACCACACTCCAAATGATACAATATCAGGTTTACTGAATTTAATGGAGTGGTCATTAAGCATTTGAATGGGTAGTCTGATCATCATATCACCAGATGACTATAATTAAATCAGCTGAAAGTGACATCAGTATTATGCAATGTCAAGTCTCTCTGAGGACTTGGTTAAATTGGATATGCAGTTTAATTCTACTGCTGTAAAGACTCATTATGCTGTTCTGCGAAGCTGGGGAAAAAAAACGCATAAAGGAGAGATGGGCCATTAAATCAGGCTTGGTAACCGATATGCTTTGTTTTCTTTTTCGTTTCATTTTTTTATGCTTCTATTTCTGAGCTCTGGCTCCATTAATGGATGGGAGATGGTGGTGGATGTGCTGCATGTTTAGGTCAGACGGGGCCTGCGGATTTTATGAAAGACTGCACAGTTTTTCACCTGTGCGCAAGGTGTTCTCCGGGGAACGTAAAGCTAAAGTGTTTTCCGGTGCGTTTTTGTGTTAGCATTACTTTTTCAGGAAGCCAGGAATATATGTGTGATACAACAGAAAAGACTTGGTGTCAGAATAACTGAAACGTTTTATTATGTTAAATATTCCGTGGTGGCTCGTCTCCCAGGCGGTGCACATGATCAATGCAGAACACGCCATGGTTACCAACGTGAGTCACCGTAATCGCTTTAATGATTTGACTCATTATGTTGACACGAACATGCGCGTTAAAATAACTATGTTCTGTTACACTTGTAAAGGCGTCGTGCCGCCGTGTGATTTGCGGCACCAGACGCTCACATAAATGCATCCGACTCGATCGACGCGCTCTCCTCCTCTGCTCCCTGTCGGCTCCTCCTCTTCCTGCTGGTTCCACCCTCCTGTGCTTCCAGAGGGATGTTTATCTTTGACCTTTGTACTTAAGGTTCTTTCTGTGTCAAAGCCCGAGGCTTCTGCGATAAGTCTTTAAACGCGGAGGAAAGGCTTACGTGTCTTGCGCTGATGTATCACCCTTTGCCAGATGCCTATGACCTAAAACCTCTGCTGGTTTAGTGCCTTTTTTAAAACTGTAAACTGTGACCTAGTAACACTTCCAAGGCCCCACATTACATATCTAACATATTATTCCAAATATTATCTTACATATCATTAGAAATCTCCAAAATATCTTCTGTGTTAAGTTATAAATTGATTTTTTTTCCCCCCATGCTCATTTTTAAAGCTTTCCTGTGGATAAAATCTTGCAGGCTGATTTAACTGTTGTGCACAAAATACTACTACTCCTACTACTACTACTACTAATAATAATAATAATAATAATAATAATAATAATAAAACGACAATTGACCAAAGAGTTGACTTTTCCTTTATTTGTTGTGTTCCCCAGGGAGGGAACACTGTGCCATATTTAAAACCCATCTGGGGACAATTTTGTTTACTGGGTTCTGCTTGCGTAATCACTGAAACCCTTGTGCTCTAATGTAACCAATATTAAACCAGCAGGTACATGAGCTGCTGAGCAATTTAAAAATCAATTCCTGCCTTGTTGAGCTGCTTAAACTTTTATGGAGGAGTTATTTCTGCTGCTATCATTCACGTTTGAGAACGAATCATGTTTTTACAGTTTTCATTAGTGTAATTAACTGTAACTGTTTCGTTAACCGACATTATTTCTTTTCGTTGTTTATGCTGGCACTGTACTGTGAAGTTTTTTGGAAGCACTCCTGGTTTGTATCCCATGGGAAAGTGAACTGGTATGTCAAATTAAAAGCCCTGGCAAAGTCACATCCTGAACAGGGGTGGGGAACCTGATCCATAGAGGGCCGATGTGGGTGTGGCTTTTTGAGATGGCCTCTCAATCAGCCCATAACTGTGGGTCCCCAGGACTGGGGTTGAGAACCACTGCTTTATTATCGTCTGATTGAAATCCCACACCAGATCTCCATAGAACAGGGAACCCACCTTTGTCCTAGAAGAAGTGGCTCCTCATTTTTAGACCTCCATGTTTCTCATCGGATATTGATAACTACCACACAGTGGACAGCACACCAAACTGTCACACATACCTTATATGGCCAAAGGTACATGGACACCAGCTTGTGCAACATCTCACACCGAAATCAGGGGTATTAATATGAAGTTGCTGTTGTTGCGATGATAGGCTCAGCTATTCTGGGAAGGCTTTCCATTAGATTCTGGAACATTTCTGATGGGACTTGCTGCCATTCAGGTTGGGTATTGATGTTGGGTGACAGGTCCCTTTCTATGAGCTTGTGTGGCCCCCACCTCACAGCTGAACAGCCGACCAGGGCAGCTCTAGCAGGACAAAAATGTGGCAAACTGACGTGCTAGAAAGGTGGAATCCTATGTTGGGTTAGTTGAGTCACTAACCTTTCCTGTATGACCCCCCCCATTCTGCCACCAGTGTTTGATGCTGCAGATTACATGGCTGTGTGCTTAATTACACACCTGTATCTCAGCAGTGGGTGTGGCTTATGTGGCCGATTCCTGTAATTACTAGGAGTGTCCACATACTTTTGGGCATGCAGCGAATATGTCACCAGTGACGAGATTATTTTGAGGCCTGCACTGTTCCCAGAAAGGCAGCACCTTTTTTCTGGTTAATGAACACAGTCAGCCAGCTAGATGTCTCTTAAATTTCTGTGGCGAGGTTGTTTTTCTGCTCTGTGAGCTAATTCCTTTCTAGATGGATAATCCAGGATTGCGTCTTATCCCCCTCCCAGGGCTGACTCATGTTACGGTAGCAGGGCAGCTGAGGCTGACTCTCATTGCTAACAAATGTCCATGCAGCTTCTCCTCTACAGCGAGCAGCACAGCTCCAGTGAATGGGAAATGGTGTCTGCATTTATCGTATTCTTGTCAGGCAACTAAAGTGCAGAGTGAGATGTCGCCACGCACTTGAATTAAATGTCTCAGACGAGCATTCTTTAAAAACAAATGAATCATTTTACCTTTCCTTCACAGAATACACAAATTGTTATTTTTTTTTGATCTCAGGATCTCAGGAAGGGTATCTTGAATGTGAGGTTGCCATGTTTTAACAAAGCCCAATAGATTCAGCATTCTTTTATCCCTCATCCGTTTCTCCTGACACATAAACAATGGAGAACATTGCTGTGCTCTTTTTCTCCTCCACTAATGGCCTTTAATTGTTTCACTGTACAGGAACGCTTGCTGCAGTCGCTCCATGTGTTTTCTGTTCCCACGCAGCGATCGGCAGCTTGGACTGTTAATAAGAAAATCCTCCTCTGCCTTGGACTTAGGCTGTAATTACTAATTCTTGGCTGACCTTGCCATCCAAACTTTGCTTGAAAGTATCAATTACGTCTTGTCAATTTATATGATAATGAGCATTTTGGAGGGTGATGGTTTCTCCGAGTTTATGTGGGCTTTATTATGTTAGGCGTCCATAATATTCAATGACTGTCAGTCTTAGTGGGGGGGAGGAAATACCAGTTCGCTAAAGGGGCCAGTCCACATTTGACATATGTCCTGGATCCAGAATGTACCACAAATATGTTATATATAAAATATTTATTTTGCAGCAAGTGCTTTATAACCATAGTGGTTTCCTTGTTTTTGCTTAAATGGAGTGCGCAGGAGACACACGGCAACCCCAGGCTGAATAAGCTTAAGATAAAGTGTGTGTGTAGAAGCCGTCGCTTTCCCCTTACGTGAATCACAGTATTGCTTGCTGTTGCAGAAGGATTTCAGAAAATTCTTCAAGGTCTCCGCTACATAGTCGGTGTCCCTATTCTCTCCATGTGGCTCTGGCCTTTCAGTCCATGTTATCACACTGTCTACCTGCTGTCCCTTGAAGGTTTCTGTTAAGCACTGACGACATTTACTTTATTATTTTTTAGAGCCCCCAGAACTGGGGTGCCGCTGGTTCCTGCTGAGTGTGCTGGGGTGGGTGGGGGTGTTGGTGGATGTTCTAGCTGCCTGAGAAATGATGCTCTGAGACTGAGGAGATCTTCTTTTGGCCTAATAAGCACAGAGCGGTCCGCATATTTCTCTCCCTTGCTTCTCGTCACATGTGAGCCTGATGACAGCATCCTGCAAGGACTTCAGCCCACTGCGACTTGGGATCTGAAGTGAGTTCCTAATATTTTTGTTATGTTTAATGTAGCTGCAGTTCATCATACACATTATACATGGCTTGATACTTCCAAAATAATGTGGGATTTTAGGGTGGTATTTGAGCAGTTTTCCCCCAAAAAAATTTCCACATGGATCACAGCCGCATGCTTCAAATGCACTTCAGATACTTGATAGGGATTTTATGTTTGCAGCAGAAAGTTGCTAATGCTTGGAGTCTTGTGAGAGTTGAGAAAATGCAAATAGAATTTTTAATTCAGTTTAAGTTTGAGCTGAACTCGGAATAAAAGTATCTTAGAACAGCCAGCTGCATTTAATTTGAATTATTTTTTTTTTTCCCTGACGTTGATTTGTGTATCCTCCAAGCCTGTCCTCTAGCACAGCCTTGCAGTACACGACTTGGCCAGAATATTTAAACAACCACAAAAAAATATATGTATATATTTTTGTGTGTGTCATGACACATTACTCCCATGACCATCATCAAAATTACCTGCAATTTGCGTCACAGTAGCCCTTCTGTTGGTTTGTGCTAAGTGGGATAGCGTTCCTTCATATCCCATATCAACGAGTCCTGGCTGTCCACTACCCTGTTGACGGTTTTTGGTTCTTACACTACCTCCTTGGACCGTCAGTAGGTACTCGCCGCCGATGACCAGGAGCCCCCATAGCCAATAGGAACTTGCCCCCGATGACCGGGAGCCCCCATAGCCAATAGGAACTCGCCGCCGATGACCGGGAGCCCCCATAGCCAATAGGAACTCACCGCCGATGACCGGGAGCCCCCATAGCCAATAGGAACTCGCCGCCGATGACTGGGAGCCCCTATAGCCAATAGGAACTCGCCGCCGATGACCGGGAGCCCCCATAAACCTTGCTGAATGATTTGGCAATCTGATCTTTTAAAATTTTTAATTGTTTATTTATTTATCTTTGCCCATGTACATTTCTGCTGCATTCAACATGTCAGCTACAAGTACCGAATCCTTTTTCATTTCACATATGGATGTTAATAATGTTTTGGGTCATTGGATTTTGTTTGTGTGCGTGTGTGTGTGTGTGTGTGTGTGTGTGTGTGTATATCCAAAATGTTTCCTCATTCCGATATATGCATGCAGTATTTAGTATCTAATTTTAAAAAAGTAACACGTCCTCAAGTTTCATTACACTCTGTTCTTCATTTGTTTCACCTTTTGCTTGTGTTAAGCTGATGTTTCAGCTTCAGCAACCTTGAAGCCCCCAGAGTCAGATTTTAACCTCCTAGCACTTAGCATGTGGAGTTAGCGTGATCGCACAGAGGCAGCTGTACCAAAGCTTCACGGGGGAACAAAAATGAAACCCCGATTTTTGGGGCCCTACAGCTGTGTCAAGGTCAAGCATCATGTAATAATATGGACCAAGCAAATGCATCCTGAGTCAGACAGCTTGTCAACTACCTTCCCATCTCAGCACATCCTACAAATACTGTATGTGTATTGTGCTCATAGAAAGTCTTAACTCAAATGTTGCAAATTTATTGGTTTCATGCTGAGTGTGCTGGGGTGGGTGGGGGTGTTGGTGGATGTTCTAGCAGCAAGCAATGTTTAACATATCTGCACATAGCTTCTGCACAGATATTTTCTTTTTCTTACGTGTCATAATTTTTTGACAGAACCATTCAATTCTGTTCTTGCCATTGGCCCCCAAAGGGATGCTAAAAGCAAACGTTTGGCATTTAATGTTGTTGCAAAGGTGATGCTACTTAAAAAGCAGCCAATGATGTTTGCCAATGAACTTTTTAACTCAGAACAGCTCCTTTAGAACTATTTGGGTTTTGACTTATTACTGCTTGAAATTAATGTTTTACTTTTAAACTTTTGGTTGTTTCTAATCTGATTCTTTTATAATTGAATGAAACATTTATAAAATCAAAAACATGCAATATTTTTACTGAATTAAGGAGTAATTTAAAAGAAGAGTATAGCTTTTGCTGGTATTTGCTAGTATTAGAACATGCTCAGTATGCATAAAGGCTGTGTTTGTAATGCTCTGCTTTATGGTCCTCTGTGTTTGTTCATATCACACTGCTGTCGATTATTACTGTGACCTATTAATGAGGATACTTCTTGAAGTCATTTTGCAGTAGGGATTCTCATGCTTGAAGATTGGAGCGTTTTACATTTTCAAACAGCAGGATCAGTATGTTTCTTAGAACGATCCCATGAGAATTTAATGTCTCTCTATTGCTTTGTGCATTTCTGTCACACCTGCATGGAACATGCTTTTGGAAACCAAGATCTGTGCTTCAAATGTTCATCTTAGTCATTGTCCAGTAATAATGTTTATGTAGCTTGCTGTTCTCTTCGAATTTTGAAAGAGGCACCCAGTTCAGAATGCGGAAAAGGTACCCTTCGTGTTCAAGAACTATACAGAATGGAACAGGAACAAATGAAGACAATTGAAAGCCAGATGAGAACAGGACGACTCAGACTTTGAATTTAATTTGTTCCCTGTTTCAGATCTGCAGCAGGAAAAAAAGACCTTTCAGGAAACACATCGACACAGTGACACGAACATTGTGGGTCTTTGTGGTTCTCTGATTGCCTTTCTTCTGGGGAATGTCCCTTGCCCTTATAATAAACAGATTGATCTCCTTGTAAAGGAAGGTACTGTGACTACAGTGAACCTATACATGTAAAATATAATGGAATGTCATGCTTTCTCTTTTGGTCTGTATCTTGCATTAATATTAATGTCTTCTATCCCAGTTACTGCATCCAAAGTAGGCATAATACCGCAGTGAGTGGGATTCCCTTCATCCAGGGTGCAAAGCAGAGCTTCTACAAGGGTGGTCTTTAGCGCACTGCCCATTGCCTGTACACTTCTGTTTAAATACTGCCCCACATGTCTCCCAGTGCTTTCCTGGCTATTGTCACACCCAGCTCCATCCGATCCTCCTGTGTGCCACGCCCACCTCGTTACCTCGTGTTAGTTCCCGATTGTGATCTCCTGTTGCCTGTTCTGTTCTGCTTGTCTTGTGTATTTAGTCCGCGTCTCGGTTAGTTTTCCCCAGATCCATCATTGATGTTTGTCCTGGTGTGCCCTGTTTGTCGTTCAATAAACCCGTGCACCCTGAACTCTCACCTTCCTGCTTCGTCCCTCACCATATCCTGACAGAATGACGGATCTCGCCAAAAGCCCAGCGCAGCAGACCGAGCACCAGCGGCTTGGTCTGCTGCATGAACTGGTGTATTGGCGGTCCCAGCCCGAAGTACAGGAGGATCTCATGGCCCTTGAGCTGGCCAACCGGGGTGCGGACCTCCTCGCGGAGGAGCGCCCGCCCGGATTGGAAAGTCCCCTCCATAGGGCAAGGAAATGCCTCCGATGGCTGAGGAACTGCCTGACGGAGCGAAGTAGCCTTCCCCGCCAAGCAGCCGGAAAAAGAGGCAGAAAAAGAACAAGGCGCAACAGGAGGAAGCCTCGACGGTCTTTCTGGGAGTCTGTTCTTTGTTCCCCGCCTATGGAAGACACCGCTGCTACCTGCCTGCGCAGTGTTGATGAGAAGCCTCCTAGAGGCTTACCACTACCGGTAAGGGGATTAGCGCCGTGAGGGACACCATTCCCCGAATCCCCCTTTTAAAGGGGCGATGTCCTCCATAAAGACGTGTGCTTGGGCAGCCGTAAGGGAGGTTCCAGACCTCCCCGATGTTCTAGACCTGCCTGTTCTGGACCCTCCGGAGGCTATGCTCGCTGCACTGCCTGCTGCTGCCGCCACTCTGCCCGCAGCGCCCCCTGCTTGCCGCACGCCCGAGGTGCCTGCTGAGGCACCCCCCACTGCCGTGTACGAGGTACCTGCTATGGCCCCAAGGTTCTGGAGGCGAAAGTGCCCACAGCGCCTTCTGGGATTCCAGTGCCAGTGGGGCTGCAGCCCTGCCTAGAGACAGCCCAGAGGTTTTTCACCCTCCAAGGACTGTACTGGCAGGTTGTTGGGGAGCCTGCCATAAGAGACTCCCCAGAGGCAGTTTCGCACCTGGAGCAACTCTGGAGGGAGTTTGCCGTGGTCACCCCCAAATCCCAGCTCCAGTAGCTAGCCAAGGCCGAGGAGACCCTGAGGGAGCTGCTCCGTTTGCAGTTGGAGCTGGCTCCACCCACAGAAGAAGAAGTCCTTGTGGCGCCCCCAAAGGAGCTTGTGTCGTCTCCTGCTCCTGCGGCGCCCCTTGCTGGCCCAGAGCCGCCCACAGCGGCTCTGCCCAAGCTCCCTGCTCCGCCCGTCTCGCCGGCTCCGCCTGCTTCCGCCGCCATGCCCGGGGCACTACCTGATGCCCATCCAGCCTGGCTCTCCTGTCCTGCCTGTCCAGCCCGGCTCTCCCGTCCTGCCTGTCCAGCCCGGCTCTCCCGTCCTGCCTGTCCAGCCCAGCTCACCCATCCTGCCTGTCCAGCTCGGCTCGCTCATTCTGACTGTCCAGTCCATCCTGCCTGTTTCGCTGGCTCCGCTTGCAGCCATGCCCGCGGTTCCGGCCGCACTGCCTGCAACCACGCCTGTGGCTCTGGCCGCACCGCCTGCCTGACTTCAGTCCCCCCAGCACAGGTCCTAGTCCCTGAGGAGGTCCCGGACAGCCTCACTGCCGCTCCCACCTCCATGGAGGAGGAGCTAAAATTGGACCCCTCAGGGACCTTCCTTATGACTTTTGCACCCTCGCCCCAACGAGGGCGACCCCAACATCTGCTCCGCCTGTCGGTGTCCTGCAAGGGGAGGGGACATAAACGTCGGGCACGATTCCCTGGCTCCCTGGCTCGCCCTCGCGTGCCTTGGCTGGGGCTCTGGGCCACTTATGGCTCCTCTGGCTCGGGGACAGCGGACGCCTCCAGCTCCCCCCTCCCCGGTGCCTTGGTGCCAGTCCTCGGTCCCGCCTCCAGAGCCCCCTGCTTCGGCGGGACGTCGGACGGTGCCTTCTCCAGCTCTGGCTGCCCCTTTGCCTGCCACGGCTTCCCCCTCCTGCCTGCCTTCGCCAATGTTCCCTCCTGCTCCCTCCGTGTCCCCTCCGTCACTCCCTCAACCTGTTCCCTTGACCCCTGTGTGGTCCCCTGCGGCTCCTGCCTCCCTCTCACCTGCGACCCCTCCGGCCGCTGCCCGTCGCCCGCCTAGGCTCCCTCTGGCTCCCCTTTGTCCCCCGTTCGTTCCTGTCTGGTCTCCCTGGTCTGCTCCTTGTCCCTTCGTCCCTCTTGTTTCTGCTCCTCCTCCTCCTGTGGGTCCTTTGTTCACTCCTGGCTTTTTTGTTCTGCCTGCCTGTGTTCCCCTTGTGTCTCCCTTTCAGGTGTGTCTGTCTGTGTTCCCCATCCTTTGTCAGGTCCTGTACTACTTCTTGTCCCTGAGCCTGTTCTGTGTCTCCGTCCTGTTTCCTGTTCCCCGTTGATGGTTTTGCTTTTGTCTTTCAGGTCCCGTTTCCCCGGTGTCGTCTCGTCTGTCGCCTCCCCTGGTGCGTGCCCGGTGTGCGCGCCTTTGAGGGGGCGTTCTGTCACGCCCAGCTCCGTCCGATCCACCTGTGTGCCACGCCCACCTCGTTACCTCGTGTTAGTTCCCGATTGTGATCTCCTTTTGCCTATTCTGTTATGCTTGTCTTGTGTATTTAGTCCACGTCTCGGTTAGTTTTCCCCAGATCCGTCATTGATGTGCATCCTGGTGTGCCCTGTTTGTCATTCAATAAAACCGTGCACCCTTAACTCTCGCCTTCCTGCTTCGTCCCTCACCATATTGTGACAGCTATCAAGTTTCACCCAAAAATTTCTGCACCTGCATCACCAGTGTTGGAGTTTTAAGAAGGTTCCGGCACAGCGGTGTTAGCAAATGAAACGATGTTATTTGATCATGAAACTTTCTTGGGTAACTGCCTTGTCGCTTCAGTGGTAAACAAGTTACTGATCAATATATGAAACTTTTGCACCCAAGAAACTGGTGGGGGCGACCCTTGGGCACTGGAAGACATGAGCCCCCCCTGAAAACGGAATGGTATAGCTCTGGCTCACAGACTGACGGCACAAAATAACTTACATTTCTATGCTGAATTGTTCAGCCCTTAATTCTAGACTGTGGTATTCGCCAGTGTTTTATGTGGTTTACTGTTGCGTGGTAAACAAAAGGTCAGCGAGTGTAAATTTGCATGCTGAAAAGGTGACTACCTTAAGTGAATAATCCTTCCAGTTTTTCTAAATCTAAACCCAGTGGTGGTGCTCAGATTATGGTAAACAGTCTATGCATGGAGCCCATGTATTTTCAATATATAATACCTGTACAAAAAAAAAAAAAACTTTGAAATGTAAAACTCGGAGTTACCGGGCACTGCAGTGAAGAATATGGGGGGCTCTGTTCCTCTGCCGTTGAGTAATGCTGTCGATTTTAGGGTCTAATTGCATTTGTCGATTACATTCTGGATAATTTTTTTTTGTGTATTTAATTGATTTGTAATCAGTGTTCTGTCAGGCCTGTATACCTAAGTTCGAACCATTATTGAGAGACTTTGTGTTTTTAGTTACAGTTTGTCAGTTTTAAGGGGCCTAAAAACTGCTAGTCCCAATGCTAAATGATTGTCTGGAAATCAGAATGGGCAACATGCAAAGAGCAATTTTTGACACCACCTGTTCTATACCTTCATCTAGACAATAGTTATGTAAGAAGGCATTCAACAGCAGACACCCGGAGACACTATTTATATATGTATATATATGTATATATATGT
>JAODKF010000087.1:812663-836426 GCA_026779585.1 Mormyrus proboscirostris | reverse complement strand
AATCACAGCTGCCAAAATAGACAAAAGACTAACAAGGCGTACTCCATGAAATTTTTACTGTGTGCCGGTGTAAAATTATGGTGAAAATAACACGAGTACTACTTTATACCATATCTCGTACATAATTAATCGCATCATATTTAGCCTATCACTTTTATTCCAGTGCGGTTAATTGTTATCATAAATATATATAATTTATAGCTACTGTAATTATCCACGATTTTCTGTGAGGTAAATTTCCATCAAAGGCACTGTGGGTTATCCTGAAACATCAGGGTCTAGTTAATATAAATCTGGATGAGCAGAAAGATTATATTTTTTAGTCTGAATAATATCGGCATGCGACACCTTGGGTCTCCCGGCTTTTTCTTACTGCCTCACAAAAAGTCGCCGTCCTGGCTGCCGTAACCGTGAAGGCAGGTCCAGGGAGGCAGAGGAGCGGGGCAGGTGCGGCTGGACAGCGGAGGTCTGAGGAGAACCGGCCCCCAAGGCTCTGAGACTCAGCCTTCGCCATGGCCCGGAAGGCGGGGGTGCCGGGGGACGCGGTACCCAACTCCGCACACTGATGATAGCTTTAAAGCACCCAAGGCCGTAGGTTAGACCGCAGTGTTAGACCGAGGAAGGCGCATAAGTAGCTGAGTAACTCTCAAATAACTGTAACGTTAGCTATTTGCATTTAGTTTCATAGCTAACTTTCCCATTTACTGGAATTTAACGATGTATGGAAGTCGTGAGTATTACCCAGCTGTTATGGTATTTCCAGCTGTTACCCCCTCTCGAGTTCTCTGTCGGCGCTAGATTGCTTTGGATTGTAGATGGAGGATCAGTGAGAAGTAGGAAAAAAGTTCTCTTTTAGTTGTGTTATTTAAATCCAAATAAGCTACATAGAACTAATAGTGTTTCGGTGATGCTCTGCCTACTTTTGATAGATATGATTTTAAATATATATAGCCACTTAAGGGCGGTCTAGTTTGAATGATCTGACGTATGGTCATCACTCCACGGGTTTGTTAACATCATAGTTACAAAATAAGCAGCAGCGTTACCGATAACCCACGCAGGTCCCCCTATGTTCTATGTCCTTAGTGCTGCTGAAAAACCACCGCGTAGGACTCAGTATTCATCCCGCCCGCCACGCAGCACCCACGCCACAACAACAGAAAACTACAAACACTTTTGACGTTTCGAGCGCTACATTTCAGTATTTCATAAATTAGAGTAATATGAATTTTTTGATGAGGGTAGTAAGGAGATGCCGCTTTAAGCCATGAAGTTGGTCCTGAAACGTGTCTCCGGATGGTTTCTGCTATTTCCATTGGGCGGCGGTAGGAGAACCCTTAAGCTCGACTTCTGCTGCCTTGGGTCCTCACCGAAACACTTGTCTACTGAGGGTGAGAAGGAGGCTGGTGCCTTGAGATTCAAGGTGATGACTTATAACGTTTGGCGATACACTTCCATTTGCGTAAAAATTCGCGCTATATATGTTTTTCGGCTTTTTAATATGCAACACCTGTTTTCTCTTTTTTAACATACGCCCATTCATACATATTGTTACAATCAACCGACACAATGCGGCTTTTAAGAGGCTTGTTATTAACCCAGGATGCCTCTCAGCGGGCTTTAGGACCACGGAGACGAATTTATAAGCAACGAGGTTTGTGAGTCTTCACATAGCAGCACTGGAGGAAAACCCCGTCGGATCCGGTATTATAGGATACTTGTGAAATATACATAGATTGCCTTCCTGTCTACGGCACAGCCTACTGAAGATTGCTCATGTGCATTGGGATGGTAACGCAGTGCACTTTTTTAAGATTCGTGATCAGCAATCCTTGTCATAGAGAGAGGACTTGTTTGGTGTTTAATTCCCTCTCATTTTATCTCGACATTTATATTTTTTAAATGTATGCCTGTTTTTTCCCTACTCCATGGTCAGGTCTAGTAAAAGCCTGAACACTTTTTTTCAGTCATTACAGGCAAGGCAGAAAAATGCACGGCAAATATTGGATTAATTTCTCCATTGGACAACTTGGCTATTGCATGAATGGGATATGTTGCTGAAATACATTTTTTTCACCTAAACATAACAGACGCGGAAACGTGTTCTTTACGCTGATCCGGCATTGTGATGTTCATAGATTTTTTTTCCCATTGACTGACGGAACTGGACCATTTCGGAAGCTGGTTGTAGGTAAGCCAATTTATCTGCACGAATTGCCGCAGCTTCCCTCTTGGAACCATTTGGTAAAGTTGGTGGTTTTAATTTAACGGGTACTTCCGTGATTGCGGCTAAGCATTGATCTGTCTGATTTAGTCAATATTGAGAGAAAGTGTGAAGTTGATATAATTTCACAAAAGCCGTTCTGGTAAACTACGGAAATCCTTTAGTATTTTTTTTACCGGTTAAATATAAACGCCTGGATGAATTGCGGACTAATCGTCATTGCGCTTTGCGATTGCATTCAAGTTCATCACCTGCCCGCAGTTTACACATGGAAGAGACAAAAATCTACAACTACGTCTAATCATATGTCTTTTCTTTGATTCATAAACCCATGGCTATACAAATCAGAATTGTCGTGTCGATAACCAATATACTTGAAGTATGTGCCGTTGTATAGCCTAGTACGAAGCCTGGTTGGTACAGGCTACCATTATGGACTGTTGGAGACACATTGCAGTATAACCGAATCAAATCCTCCTGCTGGAGATCGTGAATGCGCTGTTTATAGTAAATCATACCGACAGAAAGGGTACGTGTCTATAAGGTATGATTTCGTTCATACCAACAAATCAAAAAAACTGAATTTTGATAGTAGCCTACCTATATTCATATTCGGAATATGGCCCGGCTCTGGATGTCGCACGAGTAAAGTATAATTTACTGCTGCATTTATATTTTAATGTACAAAACATGTATAAGACCCATCAGACTACTTTTCTACCCTTCCACATTTTAAAGATTAATCTAACACGAATTAATCTCCCCACATTTGACGGTCCTCCTGGGAGTACGTGTATGCATGCGCTTTAGAGAAAAATAAGTAGGCTAATAAAGAGAATTTGTTGGTACCGACATATTTTACTATATAATGCAACTGAGCGTTAGAAGAATTGTCGCACACGTTCTGAACTGCAAATTCATTCTGGCAATTATTTATATGATTAACGTCAGCTCAACGTAGGTGCCTCTGGACTACGAAGTTCCTAGTGGACCTAGGGAGATCGGAGAGTGCCTTGCCTCTCTTTAGCAATAGGTGGTGGAGTAAACCTCCCAAAAAATCGCTGGAAGCCAGTTGCGTGTGGAGCGATGCAGCGTCCGTCTTGCCCATATCCATGCAGTCACGGTCTGTCCTATTGCAAGTATGCGTGTGGCATTTACCGCTGCGATGGCTGTCTAAATGAGCTGTCCAGTAAGCGAATCTCTGCCAAATGAAGTGGTCTTGGAGAAATAATAAAAAACACACATTATAGGCTACCGTGTGATGCAATCCGTGAAAAAAGAATATGTCGGATTTATTCGTGAATATGGGACTTAGAGAGATGCTTTCGATTAAAACAAATTAAAAAAATTTTGTAATTTAGGCAATCCCTTCTTATAGTAGCAATGTTTCATGTTGTATTTATAAATCATTGTGGAGAGACTGTGGGTTCATGGTATTTATTTGTAGTTTATATGTATCCCGTAAGAGCTTCAAATACTTGAGTTTAATCTATCATTAACCTGTCAATGAAATGTAAGAAAATGAGTAAATGTAGTATAATTAATAGAAATTTCCCGGCATTGTCAGTATAAGAAACGGCTTTGAACAAACTGCAGAGCTAAGCGCTTTGGACCATTGCTGATACGCAGCTGCCGTAGGCCATTTGAAGGGTTAGGATTTCTGCGGATGTGGGCGATGTGCTTTTCCAGTAAATACCAAAATGACGGGATTCAGTTTTATGGCAGATTTTTATATATAGGCCTATATAAATATATATTATTTATTTGCGCGTCACTATTACCTTGCTGTGCCACCAGTTTGGTGGCTTTGCCTATGCAGTTAAAATACTTATTTTGTCTTTACCTTTCTATTACTCGAGTGACTATAGAATTAGTTGTTTGGCATACTTAACCCAACATAGAAATAAAAGATGCGATCAGTTAGAAATCGTTCAGCCCAGCAATTAGTTCATTTTGATGTATCGATATGAAAACGCTTAGAAGTATGATTGATTAATGCCCAACATTTACCGAAGATGATTAGCGGATATTTCGATAAAACGATGTAACAATTACAGCGTTTACTTCCGTTCCCTGCGACTGCATTTTTACGCAATGGAGCGTCCGATTAACATCCTACTTTCGTGGACTCTTTAAAAACTACAGAATTATACTTTTATAGAGCAACTGGTTAAACGAAAGCATGATGAAATAGGCCCACGTTTTATTAATGTGTGGTATTAATTGGTCAACTCTTATGTTAAAAGAATAATTGTTGGCAAAAACAACCAATTAGATTGCGCCGATAGAGAGGAAACGCTTAATTAGCTGATCATTACGAAATACCCGGTTAATGGGAAATGCATTTGATCGGCGTCTCTATAATCAGATGATATCCTTAGTATATTAAGATGGTACGTCCTACTGTAAAGAATATTAACACCACCGTCAATACTCTTAAAGATCCCGTCGTTTCTGGCGTTTAGAATTAGATTAAAAGGCTTTTGGTCCGAACTTAACTATAAATAAGGCGATTTTTCATTAGTCCGTGAGAAGACCCCACTCCCCCTTACTGTATGAACGTTGTCCTTCATATTGAGCGGCTTGTAGTTGCGCAGAGATCATGCTAATATAATGCCATAGTGAGTTGAGACAAATGATCAGCTGTCTTTCGTTTTTTTTTTCTTTTAACCTGACTCCTGACTTGTTCCCATACAAACATTTGCGTGCGCACCGCGTGCAAGAGCGTGCGCTTCTCAGGTCTGACAGTGACCAGCAATACATAGTAGATGCCGTCATATGCCCCGATGCGTTAATAATGAAGTGCGTCGATTCCCAGAGCTGGGTAAATCGTGAGGTGTGATACATTTTAATTGATATTTCCTCTTTGCGTTAATTAATTTTCATTAAAAAACAGTTGCCTGTGGCGTTTTATCAGAGGCACAGGAACCACGTTAAACATCCACCTATGAAGTGTTGCGTGTAAATTGCCAGTACACAATCAGTACTTTATTTAATAGTCCCTACTTTATTACTGTAGGGGTACCCTTGTGACCTGACAATTCCACTGAAACCTGTTTTAATTGGCTTTCGCCTTATAAAATTGTTGAGAGAAATATAGCAAGGAGGTAAATGGGGATTTGCGGAGCAGTGTGTTTTAACTTTAGTAATCCTCAGTCAGGGTATGCTAATTAAGAGCCCGATTGTGTTCTTAGTCTTGCTGTTGGGTTAATGTGTTTTGGGGTGCCTTTAGACATTTTGGGCCCCGTAAAAGAGCACATTGTATTGGACCCCCAACTCAGACCAATAAAATTATGCTGCAGTTTTTTTGAGAGGGGCCCTTGGAATCATAAACATCTCCCATAACCCCACGCCCACTGACTGTGCGTCTTATTCATTAATTAACATATTTTATTAATTAAAAGGATTTTCATGGTGACAACCGCTGCCATTTGCCTTAGCCCTATGAGACAATAACAAGAGAGGCACTGCAGGACGTGCAAGAGTTAAAAGGGTGAGATGATGAGGAGAATTTGATGAAGGGAGGCCACCGGTTCACATCATGGACCACTTTGGCGTCTGAGAGTGTGTGTTACGCACTTAAAGGCACCCGCGATGAGGTCATGCTTGAAGTCCAACTTTTAAAGCATCTATTTTGTTCATTATTTCCTGCTGGGTGGGAGACATTCAAAGGTCTCAACACTACCGGTGTCCCCTGAAATTCTGCAAACACTTTGCCCAGCTCGTTAAATGGTTTGGTACGCTGGAGTTTTTAAAAATGGCTGTAAAGAAATGGGACAATCTGTTGCGATGGTGACCTTGGGGCTTCATGGCTTAGTGGGGTGACTGCTCTGACCAATGGGGCACAAGATTCTGGGAATGAGGCAACTCTATTGGTCTTTCTGTGGTTGTCATGCAGGACATTTGCAAAAGTTCTCTAGTTTGATATCTCTGCTAGGATGTGAGTGAGATGCACACTCAGCTGTTTTTGGTTGGTCTTTCCACAGTCTGTTTGAACTAAGTTAGAACCTGTTTCTAAGAAATAAGAGTGGCAGAAAAAGCATTTTTTGCTCATTAGAAGCTGTGGATCTTGAATGCCTTAGAGATTTTGCTTTTCCTGTGTTTTTGATGTTAGCACTGTTTGCTCACATGACCAAAGCACTGAGATCTGTTTACCTTTAGTAGTTTGTGATGGAGCAACCCGTCGTCCAGGGTCTGTCTGGGCTTCAGGGTACTGACCTGCATCTTTTCAACTCACCAGGAGGGTTATTTATGTATGTTTTATCGTGGTTGGGATACAATTAGAGAAAGATCTGACTTTCTGTCGTGGGTGATGTGTTTGCCATTCATTCACCACTGAGGCCAAATTAAAACTTATGGTTGTGATTACCTGGATCTGTCATAGACTGTTTAGGTAGATTTATTTTTTATCCCCTGTTGAGGATGTTTGTATTGGATGTGCTGGAGCAGGAGTAACTGCAGCAGCATTTGGATGCCCCTGTGAAAAATGACCTGGAAGGAGACGGAGAGGAGCATGGAGAATATCAACTCGGCCATCTTCGTGCAGGAAATGCGTGGCAGCAGAACTTTTCTGACCGCGCTAAAGCATTGATCTGGCTCTATTGACAGCACTGAGTGGGCTTACAGTTTCAGGGCGGCGGTAGATTTAATTCTCTGCTGATAAATGGAACCACTGTGAAAAGAAGGTACGGGTCCCATGAGATGCCCAGCTTTTTCACCCGTGATCCTGGTACTTAACCTGAATCATAACGGTAAAATATTCAGCCGTATAAACAGGTGACTGGAGACTGCACATCTCCACATTTCCGTGGGGAATGTTTCCTCCTACCGTCTCAACACAAGCAGTTTAGGTCAGTTGCTGACTATCAATTGCCCCAAGTGTGTGGTGTGTACTGTATGTAAGTGTCTGAGGGTCCCATAATGCACTGACATGCTTTCTAAGTTGCTTGTGCCTTGTGCTTCCTAGGAAAGTATCATATAACCCTAATTGATTGAATGTTTGTTGAAAATTGATGGATGGGTTCAAATGGATAGTTGTGCAAACTGGTTTGACCTGACATAAATAATATATTAAGGGGCGGCATGGTGGTGCAGTGGCTAGCACTGTTGCCTCATGCCTCTGGGGCCCGGGTTCAAGTCTCCGCCAGGGTTACATGTGTGTGGAGTTTGCATGTTCTCCCTGTGTCGTCGTGGGGTTTCTACCAGGTACACCGGTTTTCCCCCCACAGTCCAAAGACATGCTGAGGCTAATTGGAGTTGGTAAATGTGTGCGTGACTGGTGTGTGAGTGTGCCCTGCGATGGGTTGGCCCCCTGTCCAGGGTTGTTCCCTGCCTCGTGCCCGTTGCTTCCGGGATAGGCTCCGGACCCCCCGCGACCCAATAGGATTAAGCGGGTTGGAAAATGGATGGATGGAAATAATATATTAAGGCTCCCTCTTCCCAGCGAATCAGGATCACTCTACCAGTTTGCAGGGGATTTTATTTGTACTATTTGTCAATGGTCAATAGGTGATACGCAACATCTTTTTGGTCCTGGGTGTCTCCAACCATTTTGTTGATATGCTGGTTACCACTAAAGATGCTTTGCATTTTACAGGGGCGTGAGATACGTCACCGGGTGTGTAGAACACGGGATGCTACATTTCCCAAGAGGGGTGGGAGACGAGTAAATAGAGGCTTAAAATCAAATTAAAATGTTTTTTTGCAGTTAGGGTCATGTGGAGCATCTTGTGAATTCCTACTGTATGAGCAGCACTTATATTTGTTTGTTTGCCGGTTTGTTTGCTTTTAGGTGTCTGAAACAAATATGTGGTGTGTCCTGTTACAAACAAAAGAGGGATACATTTCAATTAATTGAAATGCAGTACAGTTTTACAGCATTGCTCACTGAGCCCAGTGACTTTCTCTTCCTTTCCAGGCCTTGTACATGAAGGTAAAGATGTATTACAGATTTTTGTCTGGCATTTAGAAAGGCTTAATGTCAAAGGTTCAAAGTGCCTGTTGTGCAAACACATTTGATTTTTTTTTTTTTTTTTTTGTTCTTGTTGGTTAATTTATAGAATCTTTCATCTCTTTCAGTGCTAGGTTATGTACCTAGATCATGAGTACTGATTGATTGGTGCCTTGTTGCCAGGGGAACCACAGTAGTATCAGAATGCCACGGCATGCATACTAATGAGCATAACACCATTTATTCTGTTCCACGAACGCGTCAGATCTGGACTCTATTGGACGGAGCCTTGAGACGTGGGAGCTGTCTGGAATCCTGCTCCTAGGGTTTCACTGGTAGCTGTAGAGATGGTCGTGTGATGAAGTGGTCAGGTGGCACTGGAGGAATCCCACGCTCAGCGATCCTTCTCGCAATCCATTCGCCTTTTCAAGGCAGAAGAGCCAATGAGCAAAGGCAGAGGAGCCTTTCAGATCCTTCCTCAAGTTTTCAGCTAAACTCCGGCAGCTTGTGGACACAGTCCTGCATTAAATTGCTGACACACCATTTTATTTCAGGTGCTCAGTGTTAATGCTTGTTTGACCAACTGATAGACATCCTTTGGTTCTATGTTTGGTTCAGTGGTCACAGCTGATCTGTAAACAGAATTAATTAAATTCTGGTGTTTCAGCTCATATTAATTGACCATAAGTAGATTTTTAGTGTGTTATTTACACATACAAATCACCTTTAAAGTTAAACAACTTCTAAACTCAAGTAAAGAGAGTGCATTATCTAACAGAACTGGCTGAGGAGCCAACATGTTAACACCTAAGCAAAGAAATTATTCTCTTGCAAAAGTACTCTAAATGTTTTCAGTAAATAACCTCATAAACTAGTAAAGATGTAAGTTATTTCACTTGGAGCGAAACCTTGTTATTCCGCTTTCCTCATATTTTCTGTACAATCAGTTCCCAGTTACAGAAGAACAATTACCCTCATTCTCCTCCAGTTACAAAGAAGCAATCAGCTGCCTCTTAGTTTCTGTAAGGAAACGGGGTTGCAGTCAGATCTGTGTGTCTTCAGCATAATTGAATTCCATTTCTGGGTTGTCACAATTGCAGTGTGTCAAGGATTGCACCAGTTAGACCTCCGCGTTTCCGTTCCTGGCCGCTCTGTCAATGTCGAAACAAACAGACGCTAAAACAAGAGAGAAGCAACTGTGATTTTCCAACTGCCCTCTTAAACCGGACTTAAACCGGACGAAAAAACATATGGTAGACTCCCAGCTGGAGTCAGAGGGTAAAATACTAGTTGTTAGACGCAGAGAAATAAAGATTGTGGCAATGAAATTGCTGCTCTGTGCCCTGGCTGAAATTCCATTCGAAGGTGTAATCAAATTATTTTTTTTATTTTTTTATATGTTTTTGGCTCAAGGCACACAAAGGCAGGACTGAAAGAATTTCAGCGGTGGTGTGGAGCTGTTCTGTGGAGAAGACGGCAGGATTGTTGGCTTTCTGCAGTCCTTTGATTCACAATGTCTTTTTTCCCTTACTTTAACAGTCTGTTATGAAACTGGAGGTCACATGACCAAGGTTCCGGCTCGTTTGATGACTGATGTGAGCTGTGCGAGTGGGGGGTCAAAAAAAACACAGCTAAAAATGGGAAAGAAGCATGGAAAAAGATTCACTTTCAGAAAGTCAGACTCTTCCGGAACCCCACATGCCACCTTCATGATAATTCTAGAGATTCTTCTACCAGTATTAAATTTTCAAATTTTAAAAAGCTTTTTATATATTTTTTTTCTTATTTTCTTGCCTGTGTAGCTGCCATTTGTTTGCTGTATGAGAGAGTACCTCTGTGTGTGGTCGACAGGTATCTTGTGATTCACCTTTGAGCAGTGTGTCCGGATTTCCACCCTTGTCATGGGGATAAGTGTTTAAAAGGGTCCTATTGTGCTTTTCCAGGTTTCCCCCTTTTCTTTAGTGTGTTATATAGTTTATGTTTGCATGCACAGTCTCCAAAGTCGGGCCAAAGTACATGCCAAAGGGAGTAACTCTCACCATGGAAACCACTGTTCTCTAATCTGCCTGAAACATCTCATTAAAATCTAGCCTTTACTTCTGTGACATGGTGAAGTCACCTCATAGCACAGTCTTTATTGGCCACCTACCTGCAGGCTTGGCATGCCCTCCCACAACCAGCAACCTGGGCAGAAACTTTTTCCAACCGGGGCGGAATGTGTAGGGCATATTGGTCAATCAAAGCACACTGGGCCGAAATTGGCTTTCTTTGCCTGCTAATTTCGCGTGACAGACGTATACATTAGTGCATATTCTGTGTAGAATGTACCTTTTTCCCAGAGTAAGCCATTACTGTACAGAATAGCTAGGATTGGAACATGGGATGCACAAGGTGGCTTAAGTATCCCATAGCAGTTTGCCTAAATCTCTAACCTTTCAGACAGTTATGGACAGAGTGAATATAGATGTAGAGCATGAGAAAAACAATGTGTTTTTAGAACACTGAAGTATGTAAATCTATTGTAATAGACCACAAAAATAAAACTACGAACTGTAAAAATGAGCATAATAGGGCCCCTCTAAGGAAAATAACGGATCTTGTTATGAGATGTTTTTTGCTCTGTGACCATGTTGAAAAGCACTTTCACATGTCATTTATAAAAACATTATTGAAATATTGAGGTGTGATACCCATCATCATTTTAAGGTGACTGCTCATACGGAAGCTTGGATGCCCGGGATACTAGGCCGAAGTCATCTGTGTATTAATCAAATGCCATTACAATTAGCTTTATTCATTAGCAGATTAGCTTTCATGTCTCTTTTCTGTCTTGTTAATTAGGGTGGACGTCTTTTTTAAGAAAGTGGACCATGGTATTTGCCTGCCCGCTATCACTGTCAACCACACACTGTGTAAAACAGCACTTTCTGATTAATGATTCTAGTCCCAATTGATGTTCATAATTTAATTTGCAGCTTGTTTATTCTTCTAATATGTATCCTTGGCAACCGCAGGAAAGTTATTTGCTTGCGTGTAATTGTGAGCATCACAATAATTCAGACGCCCGCTGCTTTCGGTCAAGGAAGAGGAGAGGAACTGGCAGAATAAAAGACAGAGAGCTCTGTTAGTGATTGTAGTGCCATCCTCAGCGGATGGCACACTTTGTCATGCTGGAACAAAGTGAAATGTCACGTCACTTAAAGATCAGGCAGGAAACCAAAAATCCACAAAGCACCTACACCTAAGAGCCTTTGGTTGGCGGGTCGTTATATGAAAAATATAAACTACGAAATCAGACATGGTTTAGATCATTTTTGAATCCTCCAGTCTTTTCCAGGGTTATGTTGAATGGATATTTATTCTCACTGCAGTGAAAATGAAAAACCCTGTAATCAAGCAGAGCATTCCACACCTAGAATAGAGTGCTTTGACCTTATCCTTTTGAGGTTCAGTCCAGCTTACCTTGTATATCTCCCTACCTTTGACGCCTTTTCTTCTGAGTGGTGGTCGAGTGGTGTTCACTGACAATAATTAGCAAGCTCGTTTAAGATGATGAGCATGATCAAGATCTGAACATTCAATCAGTATAACCAGGACAGTCTCAGCAGCTCTGGAGGAGTGTATTACAGACGGGTCACGTAACCTCTGTGATAAACTCCTCGCAGATTGTAAAGCTTCTTTTTAACAGGACGGGGAATCATTTTAAAATTAAATATAATTAGTGAAATGGGTTTTTGGGATTGGGAAGTATGCAAACAAGGCCAGCCAAACTGAGTACTGGAGACACTGAGCCAGACCTAATTACACAAATTAAGAGGTTAAGGTACTGCTGCAGAACTTGTCGGTAAGAGCACAGAGGGAAGGTTTAAACCATTACTGGGGCTTGTTTTCTCTCATTCAGGGCTGCAAAGTGCTTAGGGGTTTGGCACATATGCAGTCAACCATGCCGGCGGAGAGTGTGGTGACCAGGGAAACGGAGAGGTGAGGGCGGACTTGAAAAACTGCCAGTGGCCCGGTGCTACAATCCACAGATTCGCTCACTGCCATTCTTTCCTTTAGCAGGAAAAAAAATCAGCCTGAGAGAGAGCAGTATTATTGGGGGTGTTTGCCAGTGCAATTTCAGTTCATTAAAGTGCAAAAAAACAAAACGAGTGAGTTAACTTGCTAATTAGTCAGTGAGGGGGTTGAGGCATGATACTGGTGGGGGGGCTGATTTTTTTATTTTTTTTCCCCCCCAGTTTTTTTTTTTCTTCTCATGTATAGCAGCTTGAGGCTATCCATCGAGTTCCACTTCAAAGCCGACATCGCCACATAACTTCAGAGAGGCATGTCGCTTGAAGAAGCACGAGGGAGGCAGTTTCTGCTACTGCCGCAATGCCCTTTACCGCGCTTTGTCATCCTGAAAACAGTCCAGTTTGCTGTAGTCCCCATAGGGGTCTCGCGATTGATGGTACAGTCATAAATATTCATATTGTTCATGATAACAGGTATAGGCGATTTGCAGAGGGAACTCTGTAGCTAATAAGATCTGGCTTTGGCTCGGGTGATGGATGCTGGGATAATAGACCAGCACACGGAGGGGATGCAATATTAATCATAGGAATTAATCTCCCCTCTGTCTCCATCATTGTCACTCCAGGTGCATGAGTCAATGAGTGACTTAAGAGACGATAATGTGACATAATGTGCATTTATTGTCATGGCGACTTTAAATTCCTTGTTGTTACTGATGATGGTGCTATTGGTATCATTACACACAGAGTAAATCACAGACTCCAGGAAAAAACAAAGCGTTTATGGCTGATTTAGTGAAGGTAAAATGTCCATCTAAAGGGTATTCTTTTTCTCCTTTTTTTACTGAGCAATGCAAATATTTGGTTCCTTTGCAGAGTTTTTAGAAATCTTTAAAGTCTCCGGAATTGTACTGTTTAAAATATTTGCCTGTTGGATAAACCACAATTAGCTTTATCTACACTATATGGACAAAACTATTGGGACACCTGGTCATCACACCTGCAGGAACTTTTTGACGTCCCATTCTAAATCTATAGGCGTCAGTATGGAGTTAGTCCCCCTTTTCCGCTAGATTTTGGAGCATGTTTGTGCAAATTTTTGCCCATTCATCCAGAAGAGCATTTGTGACGTCAGACACCGAAGTTGGACATGAAGTCAACTTCAACCCAAAGGCATTTTATGGGGTTGAGGCCAGTCGAGTTCTTCCACACCAGACGTACCCAAACACGTCTTTATGGACCTTGCTTTGTGAACTGAGGCACAGTCATGCTGGAACAGAAAAGGGCCTTCCTTAAACTGTTCCCAGAAAGTTGGAAGCATAGAATTGTCCAAAATGTCTTGGCCTACTGAAGCATTAAGTGTTCTCTTCACTGGAACTAAGGGGCCAAGCTGAACCCCTGAAAAACGGACCCATACCATTATCCCTCCTCCACGAAACTTTACAGTTTGCACAATGCAGTCAGGCAGAAGTGTGATTCTTCACTCCACAGAACATTTCCACTGCTCCAGAGTCCAGTGGCGGCCTGCTTTACACCTCTCCACTGGAAGGTTGGCATTGCCCTTGGTGATGTGAGGCCTGCATGCAGCTACTCAGTCATGGAAGCCCATTCCATGAAGTTCCTGGTGCACAGTTTGTATGCTGGGATTAATGCCAGAGGAAGTTTGGAATTCTGCAGTTATTGAGTCAGCAGAGTGTTGGTGACTTTTACGCACTATGCATCTCTGATACTTTATGTGGCTGTTTGTTCCTAAGTGCTCTCACTTCGTCATAATACCACTTACAGTTGACCATGGAATATCTAGCAGGGAAGAAATTTCACAAACTGACATTGCAGTACCACGCTTGAATTCACTGAGCTCTTCAGAACGACCCATATTTTCACGAATATTTTCAAACCTGACTGCATGGCTAGGTGCTTGATTTTTATATACCTGTGGCAATAGATCTGAAAGAAACACCTGAATTCAGTGATTAAGAGGTGTGTTCCAATGCATTTGTCCAAATGGTATGTGTTTTACAATTAATTATGTTGACTTTAATTAAATTTCATTAAAAGTCAATGAACCAAAGTAGACATTTTTTGCACTGAAATAATCCACAGGTTGCCTTAATTTCCATGATTAATGGTGACGTTTAAAACACACCGAGAATCCTGTGAAAAGGATTAGGCTGATCAAAGCTGTTTTCTCTCTGTACCTCTGGTTGTAGGTTTCATTTACATATTTTTCCTTAAAACAGACAGAAGCATTAATAGCATTTAGAATGAGTTTTCAAGCAGAGTACAGTGTGTAAGGTGCATTCTGAAGGATCTGGGAAACAGCCGGCTATATTTGATTAAGTGTGTGGTTATTGGCGGTGACCAGACAGCGGACGTCCATGTCTCTGTCTTGACTGTGTTTTATATTCTACCATTTTTTCGCTAAAACCATTGAGATGTGGCCTTCACTCCGGGATGGCCAAGGGGACAACAGGCCCCACATAGTCTGTCCAATCAGCAAGCTTTCTTGGTGTTTTTTCCCCATAGTTCCTCTTAACAGGGACTCAGCCATTCTGTGAGGGAAGGTGTGAAATAACCAGTCAGGGCTGAACTGGGCCGGACTTCCTGTTTTACTCTATTTTGCTCCAAATGTACAGAAAAGGAAGGGGTCGGCTGATGAAACCTTTTTTCCCCAAAACTTTATGAACTTTCAAGGTTTTTTGGACATTTCTCTGCTATGTGCCTATGAGCACATTCTACAATCTCTCCCCAGTTATACATGTTTTTTTTTTTTTTTTTTAATAAAATGGGAGCTTTGAGGCCTAAAAAGTAATAATTGCTTTATCATTGACATGTAGACATGCCTTTTGGCAAATATTAAATATATTAAAATATATTATTTCCTGCTGTTTTCTTTTAAGATAAATGATTAGTAAGAATACAGCCTCTCGGCTTAGGGAAGACGTGTATTTCTTGAAGGGTGTAGCACAATCCTACCAGACAACTTGGCCAACTAGGTTTTATAAATCAATATAATGTGGTGAAGACTGATAATGACAGGAATGTTCACAGTAATCCACAGCAACAGAGAGGATCGTTTGTGTTTATTTTGATCCTCTTATTTTAAATACATTATTTTCTCTTTTTTGCCTCATCAGTATCATTAAATGGCTTGTTTTGTTTTGCTATCCACTTTACGTTCTAAAAAGAATGAATTTTACAGTGAGAAATTGGATGGCTTTAAAGAGCCACTTTTGTTCTTAAAAAAAATGCACAGTACTGACTACAGACAGGAGGGTAGACTGGTCAGTGTGCGGGATCTCACTGGTGCCTGTTCCTTTGGCTCTGCCACATGGCAGCAGTGGAATTATGCAGGTCTTGGGAGGGATTGACCCGGATTTACCCAGGTCTGACCAGGAAGTCTCTGCTGCTCCGAAGCTGGCCGAGATAATGGATGGATCCCCAAAATCAAGATCAGGGGTGAATTTATCTACAGTTTCTGACACCCAGTGCCCTGGGGTAGGGAGTGGAGAATATTTCCCCACTTAAGGATTATGGGCAGTGTGATTTACTGTGAGGAAAATGAAAACTTATTCTTAGATGGGCCCATATACTTACTTGCAGATGTAATGCTGATGAATGTGGGCTTTTTTTGTCTTATATGGGAATTTAAGTCTTCATCCTTCAGAAGTCTTTAAATAAATAAAAGGTTAACGCTTTAGATGTAGTGGATGATTAGTGTCTTGGGGGTTATTCTACAATCTCCCTTAATAATTAATTCATAATTGAATAGCTTTTGATTTTTTGGCAATATTCACACAGTGCTGTTTTATTTAAGATGAATATGCACATACTACATTAAAATGGATTATTTCTCCTGCAGTAAACTCACACCAAGGAGAGATACTTATTCATTGTCAGGGTGACATAGAGCGATATTTCCTGCAATTAATGTGCTGGGGAAGGCTGGAGTGCGTCTCATAAACCACGGTGAAAATTTTGCTGTAGGAGACTCAGTGATTGGAGAAATCCATCCATGAAGGGGGTCTCAGAGCCTCACAGCTGGGGCAAACACACCAATTCACTCAGTGTATGTTACTGGTAGCGGGAAACACGACAGCATGGCTGCTTGTAGAGATGGTGACCTTCATGGCTGTGACCTTGAAGATGTTAACCTTCAGCGGGACAGTCGAGGCCCGGATCATTCTTTCAAGTTAAGACAAGAAGTCTCACTATGTCCTGAGCTCTAAAGACATCCCCCATTGCTTGCAGGCCCTGGTTAGGTTCTGGTCCAACTCTCCAGGACAGACATTCTTTTTGTGAACAAGAACACACAGCCGCGCGCCCCCCATTCTTCAATAATTACTGAGCCTCAGCGATTGGTCTTGACCAGTCACACATGGCCTCTGGTGTGTTACAGTCCTGCGGCTAGAGTTTGGCCGAGCGTTGCGCTCCTGTCCCGCCCCCGCTGTGGCATCTCGCCTCACCTCGTTTCGCCGTGCCGTGCCGCTTTGTTGCACGTCGCTGTAATGCGACCGGGCCGTCTTGGCGGGTCTGCTCGTCCACACCTGCGGGAACTGTCGGCCGCTGTTCTACGTTCTGCTGGGGCTTGATCGTTTCACGCAGTGGTGAGTGCAGCTCGCCAAGGAAGCTGGGAAATAAGGTGTAAAAACCATGCAGCCACGGAGGTGTCTCACGTCCGTGCGGAAAGGGCCTCATGTCCCTTGAAAATCCAGCCGTTGTTGGACCTGCAGTGTCTCAACACCTCCATGATCATGTGTGGGCTGCTGAAGGGTGCAGACCAGCTTAGAAGGCCAGCAGGATCCTCACAGCATCTTATGTTCTTCCAGAAACCTTCCCAGAATCCTTTGGTTTGGTCACTATGATGTGCACGGTGTGTGTGTGTGTGTGTGTGTGTGTGTGCGTGGCTATGATGCCCCACAGAGCTCAGTGCTGTTACAGTACATTCATGATTTGTAGGAGTGGATTTGGAAACTGTTGACATCCGTGTCAGACCAGTTAACCCAGTTAAGAACTGAGCTGGTTTGCCATTTATGAATTTCACTATATATAGTGAAGCTTCAATTTTTTTTTTACCTTGCTTTTAAACTAGGTCAACTATAGGTTTATAATGATGCCAATTGTTTGAGGGTCATTAAATCGTGACCGAGCTGAGTTATTTTTCAGTGCATTGTTTGTATGACTGATCGTTACAGATAGGTGTACATTCAGTATTGCACACTGCGTATTTTTCAGAAGTTGGTGTAATTTAATCAGAAGCCAACCAAGCAAGAATAAATTTGAAATTAATTTTGGCTGACCTTGAGAGCTTAACCTACGTAGAACTCTCTGGCATTTTACACATGACAGTGGCTTTAAAGCTGTGTTCTGTGGCCCTTGAGGGTTTGCAGAGTAGTTGTAGGGGTTCCGCAGGGATGGAAATGCTGGAATTAGGTCTCTGTGCATTAATGGAAATGGTTTCCCAGCTGTGTGATCTGTTTTCATTCGAGGGTTCCTGTTTTAGAACCCCTCATGCTACAGCATTTTCTTCAGTGAGATAGACCTTCAGGAGCGCTGGGGGTCTGCTTCCACGCTGCACCACTAGGGGCAGGCTTGTTTAAAATTGTAAATGGGTCGATCAGCTGTTTTGTCGTCAGTAGTGTTAGTATATTGCGGGTATTTCGTGTGCTCCTTTTAAACTACCGTTTTACAAATCATAAAATATTTGAGAACCGTTATGTGAAGAGTGGTTTTGGCAATTCTCTCAATCTCTCACTGACCTTCCTTCAGATTGTTCTCTGCCTGCATACACCTTTAGAGTATTCTGAAGACTTAATTTATGACCTAAGCTCTTGCTCATCATTGTGCAAATTCACAAACAGTATCATACTTTTTTCTGTACAGGAAGAGGCTTTTTGTATAGGTATAGCTGCCCCCCCTCCCACATATGCACACACACACACACACACACAAATGTTCACCAAGTGGTTGCTGCAGTATAAATAGCCGTAATGAAGCGGTTCAGGGAGCAGACCCCAGATTCACGAGGGAGGGAAGGCATGCATTAGGTGTCGGGACACCGGAGCATTCCTCACCTCACAAGCGTGAATTTTAATAACCAGCAGAGGCAGCAGGAATATCAATTTAGTGGTAGCTGTCCTGGCTTGTAGCCAGCATGGAGGTGGGAGTGGAGGGGGGGGGGGGGGTCTCTTCTTTTAGGTGCACCTCTTCCTCGGAGTCCTCGTAAACATACACATTACCCCCACAGGTTGAATTTCGGTACAGGTGAGAAGGGGGAGTGGCACTCACGGCATGGGTGAGAAAAATAAATAAAAAAAAATAAGAAACAGAGCTGCCGGCGTCAACTGTGACGGAAACGATAAATCGGGGGCCGCCTTTTTTTTTTTTGGGAGATGCTGATAGCTGGTGTCGGCCTCTGGTAGTTTTACAGTTATAGTCAATCAGAGGAACGCTTGTTTGCAGCTGTCACGGACTGCTGAAGCGCGGAGGTTGCGTGCCATGTCGCCCGCGCGCACCTGCTCTGAGTGCCATTAAGCAAATTAGTTCGGCTCTTTCCTGTTGCTTCCGCCGCTCCTCCTTTGTCAGGGAGCATCTTGGCGCATGCGTGTGCGCTCAGTCGCCTCTCCTGGAATTACTGCTGGCCAGATGCCGATATACGAAAAGAATTGGCCTGGGGTTCAAATCCTTGTGATGTTAGCTAGTGGTTTTCGGCGCGGGAAAAAAAAAAATGATATCTGGAAAGTAAGAATAGCTTTTAATTAAAAAAAGTCCAAAAACCACAGGTGCTATTTCATAGCATGAATGCCAGTTTACAGCTGTTTATGCTGCTCTGTATTCCGGAACAGTCCATGACCTGAACCTGCAACCTTCTGCTCATTCCAGGTCTGTCATCTGATTGTTTGTCAATACAAATAATACCGAGAATGATAAAATTATGCAAATGTATGCATGCGTGCACTTAAACTGGTTCTTCACTAGCCGAATCAGTTCACCCATCCGCCCGTACGTTTATAATTATCTGTATGACCCTCGTTTCCCTGGAAACAACACTCACTCAAGATTTGCATTGTTAAAGCAACCACATTCTTTCAAAGTCTAATCTAGTTTTAAAATTGTATTATCTCCTGATAGAAATTTTACTCCACCTATACATTCTCGTGTTTTATTTATAAATATAACAGTGATGAATAGACGGCATCCTTCCTTTATTAATTAGTCATTTTAACACACTGGGAACATAACAGTGCATTCATTAAAGTAAAAGATAATCCTCCTAGAGCATGATAAAGGCTTTCTTTATTTTTCTATAGAATAGTGTCTAACCTCTCATTGTAATCTGGTAAAATGCACATCTGACCTCGTTTATTCACGGACCGCATGAGACAGAGAGAGAGATTTTCTTTCCGGCTTTGTTGTATAGGTGTTTGTGCTAATTAAACTAAGACCACCCCCCCCCCCCCCAAACCACCCGAGAGATTTGGACAGCCAAACGGGAAGAAAGGCAATGGTGCAAAGGCTGAGGGACCACACAGAGCTTCTTTCTTCTTTTGATGTCCCTCTTGGCGATCGCTCCTTTCCGAGCGGCACCTCTCCCTGCCCAATGGGATCCCTACCTCGAGGATGCGCAGCGCCTCCTACTGGCCAACGCACAGCCAGCATGGCGTGGTCAAACAAGTGCGGCTTCAGCCTGCCGCTTTTACGTACGCGGTCATTTTTCTTTACTTCCCACCCTGTTGGCATCGAGAGGGCTGACATGTATTTCTGGATGATGCTGTTCGAAGAGTCCCGCGAGGAGCTTTACCAAACACACCGTGAGTTTCGTTCAATCAGAAATGCAACAGAATTTCAATAGATTAATCTTTTCGATTGATCTTCATGGGCTTGAAGCAAAATGGCTGCCCCGTGGTAATAACCACATTGTGAAGTCGGCCCAGAGAGTGATGCATTCTCCCACATGGGGCACCACCTTCGCTGTCTCGGTGGGCGTCCGATAATAAGCCTGCCGAACAGGAACTGGAGCTTGTGGCCCAAATTTTCGAACAAATTCACCAGCTTATCTGTGACTTGTTTCGAAGGCCTTGTGTAGATCAGTGAATCCACAATCCTTGACTTAGCCCTGCCAAATGTTTTTGGCAGTAGACTGGCATTCCTAGAAGAAAGTCTGGAAAAGCAGAAATGGTGATTTCATTGCTGGCTCACAAGTGCATTGTAAGTACACAAATCATGCACCACGACTTAATTGAGAATGCTAATCTTACCTACACATGACTTAACAGAGCTCTTCTGCCTCAGCATAGCATCCCACTCTGTGCCAAGGCCTTAGCCTCGCCTTTTCCTTCTTTACAGTATCTGCTCAATGCATGTGCTGTGTTTCCTATTCTTTCTGAAATGCAGATTTGTCTAAACGAGCCGTGGCATTTGCATATTGGTTGTCTTGCTCCTCTAGGAGGTTCCCATTGGGGCTTGGATCTCAGGGACCCTTGACCTATGTTCCCTTGGCGACAATGAAAATGTTTGCGCTCCAGTCAAAAAGGCACAAATAAATCGAGACACTTGCATTGATAACACCTTGTACAAACGCGGAATTATGGCATTACTTTGGTGTATGAGGGAGAGAGTGTCTCCCAAGCGAATTAGTTTTTCATTTGTAGAACTTCGTGTTGTAGCTGAGGGGTAGATGCCTTCATCAGACTGCACAGAACGCACTCTGGCACCAGTTAGATGATTGAAGTTGAGAGGTTTATTATCCTCAGAGAGACAGTCCCATTAATAGATATTCTAGCGTTTTGCACCACATTCAAACACATTATGTTTTTATAACGCCATTCTTTTAACGTGTGTGTTTATCTCGAGGTATGGGTGAGGTTTTGCACAGCCCTTTTTAGTTTAATAGTCCTCGACTTGTGCATGATGCGAGGGGTCTGTCAGAATAATTATTAATATCTCAATACAGTCACTCGTGTTTTAATTAAAGCATGAGCACTGTGCACCCAGAAAGGAAATTAATATGAAGAGAATTAACTGTTGTAATCATTTTATTTGATCTGCTTTGCAGACATAATGGTTGCGATATTTGCGTCCGCTTCTTGCGGAAATGAAATCAAACCCGTATCTTCGATTTTTGTTTTTAATGAACACGATGATAAAAAATAGAATCGAGTTTCATCTAAAGGTAATTTTAGCACCTGGTGAAATACGGTCATATATAATAATGTCTTAATTGGAATCACACATGAATTAGTTAAATGTTATTAAAAGTAAGTTTATTATTCACCTGAGACCCTTGAGTCCATATCATCCTTTTGCCATAAGCTCTTGTCATGTACTTTGCTAAAAGATACTGTAAATGCAGCTAAATTTGTGCTTCTAAGATGCAAAAATGTAGCATTTTCCACATACATGCTGCTGGTAAAAAAATACTGTGTTTTGAATGTATTTTATGTAAATATCCTATGCACTCTGAATGACCTCTGTGTCTGAAGATGTGCTGTATAAATAAACTTGCCTTGCCCTCAAACATAAACTTAGTTTGGTATACTAATCAACTGCCTGTCATTACGCTATTAGTAGGGGATCTTCATTGACCCTGCAGCAAAGATAAATTAGTGACTGACTCTCCTCAGGAATACAGTATCTGTTCCCAAGGCAGTTATATGAATGAAATGCTATGCTAATCCCTCTTCTCCCTCACCAACAGGACGCTAGGCTGGGCGAAAGATGAAAGCGCCGATCCCGCTCCTCTTCCTAATCTATGCTGCGGTTGCCAGGGGCTTGAAGGTGGTTTCCAAGAGGGGCTCAGGTAAGTCGACTTCACATTCCGCTCCTGGCTGCTTTGGCTTGTTTGGTAACCAGAACATATATATGGAGGGCTCAAAGCAAAACAGGCTACATTTTTATCTGTATGAAATTACATCTGAGGGGACAAAAGGTCACCTGATGTACTTAACGTCTTTCATCGGGTTCAGACATATTTGAAATCCGTCTTTTATTTGGGAATCGTGATATGGAGCTTTTGAGGATGGCAAGGTGTCACTGCCCATGATGGTGAGACCATGATGCGTGTGGCTTTGACATGGGAAATGGCAGCAGAGCTGGTCCCTGTGTGATAATGTCTGAAGGGGAGGCGGAAGCTGTCGGCTGGTGCATGGATGTCTCGAAGCTCCTCCTCCAGGAGCACTGCTAGAATCTGAGTGGGTGGATTCTGCCCACATGAGAGCTGACATCTTTTCATAAGCTTGGGTGTAGATCTACCGTCCTCCTGACCAACGCGAATGTTTCGGCAACATTACAAGCACATTTATATAATTTTTTTTTTTGCCATATCGACAACAATGGTTTCAGATTTCTTGTCATCCTTATGCTAGATGCTAGAACATTTTGTTATCTGATATTAAAATTCATGTATATTTTTCTTTGTACAGCAGAGTGGTAATTTCAGAAATAAGCCTAAAATACTGAAAAGTTTTTATAAAATAGGGTATCGTAATAACCTACTTAGTAATCACTAGAATCATGTTTTATTTTCCTCTTGCTGTCATTACCAGTTGAAAGTCTCTTTTTTTCCTCCCTCTTATCTGTAAGAGTATCTGGCTTAATTAGGAGGAGATGTGATGTACACAACCCAGTGTGTTTATGTGCTGTTCATTGCAGGAGGCAATCTGTGCCGCTATTTATTATTTAGAGAACAAGATGGCCTTGGCGTTTGTCAAGTGAAGCTTTGTCCATAGTCGGAACAGACAGATGGTGCGTTAGAGCAGGGCTCCATGTTGCTTTGAGACGTACGTTTCCCTTGGTGTTCTCCCATCATGGTCCGACGCAGAGACTTACATCAGAGACTCAAGGTTCAAGGTGGCCAAAGGTTCTTGTCTAAAATCTTCTCCAAGCAGCTGAGATGTTCCCACACCTTGGAAAATGATGCACGGTGCATGTTCAGTGCCTGTATTCTTATATTTGCGATGGGGATACACAACCAGTTTTTGGGTACCACATCGGCCACCCTGCACCCCCGCATGTACCCCAAGGCACCAGAAAGCCTGTTCGAGTCTTCTGGTGTGGTTAGCGTTGTATTGTGCTCCTGCACTGAAGCCGATTTACTTCTTCCACATGTAGATGAAGTATTTTATCTGTGGACAGACAGGAGCGCTACGTGCATGTGTCGTAACCGTGTGCACAGACAGACAAACGCGAAAGCAAAAGCGTTCTGTCACGGAAAATCTCTGTCCCCTTCGAGATCCTTTTTGGGAAGGCTTCAGATTCTCTACAAAGAATTGCATGCCTCCGACTACAGTATCTGGGGAGATCCGATAAACCCAAAAACGACTCGGCTCTGGTTCAGCCCGTGTACGTCAGCAGAGGGACCAAGACGCCGCAGCGTAGACGAAAGCACTCTCTCTCATGAGAAGAGCCAGACAGACCTGCTACAGGCAGGGAGGGGAACAGCCCACAGCTTAGTGTTGGTAACAGGACTGTCCTGACATGCTAGCGAGCAGGGGTGGGGGCACCCTGGAGGAATCTCCAGATAACATTTGAACGGGATGTCTGTGTGTGTGGGGGGGGGGGGGGGGGGGGGCAGGCAC
>JAODKF010000087.1:769012-812563 GCA_026779585.1 Mormyrus proboscirostris | reverse complement strand
GGGGGGGTACATGTGATCTTGACAGATTATAGATTAGTCCTTGAAATACCCTACGGATGAGTGGAGAGGCTGATAGTCAGCTTCCTAAGAGAATGGAGCCGTTTTCTACGCTGACGGCACTTGGTGCAGTTTCTGGCCTAAAGGTCTCCGGTTCTGTCTTCAAATTAGCGATGCCAGGGCTGCAGTACTGCAGCTGGTATTTTTGGAACATTGCTTGGAAAATGTGTACAATAAATGTATGTTTTCTCCAGAGAAAGCTGCTCCGGGGACGCAGTCCTTGCTTTGCCTAGTTTTTGAGCTTCTCTTAATCCTGTTTGCGGTTTGACCTATGAGACAATCATCATCATCATCATCATCATCATCAACTTTGTATTGCTTCAAATGTTAAGCGTTCAGTGGAAGCATGCTAAGCAGGTCAGACCAGACTTCTTTCCAAAGACCACAGACTTGAACTCCTTCTGGGGATTCCCCAGATGTTCCCAAGCCCCCTGGGTTGTAATCCCCTCGGTGTGTTCTGGGTCTGCCCACCGCCCAGTGGGACGTGCTGCGAGCAGCTCCCTGGGTAGCATGTGAGGTGCCATCCTAATGAGACGCCTGAACAACCTCAGCTGACTCCGCTTGATTTTAAGGTCCCTTGTGATTTCCCGGCTCCTCACCCTGTCATGGAGATTAAGCCTGGCAATCCTGCAGGGAAATCTCATTTCTGCCACTTGTAACCGTCTTCTTTTGAGCTTTGCCCACGCTTCATGTCTACGGACGAGGGCAGCACCACTTCCCCACCACGGACCTGTTCGGTGCCTGTGAATCCCGATCAGTCACATTCACACCTGCTGACTGCAAGGTCCTGGTCGAATGAGGCACAAAACACAACATCATCTGAAAACAGTAGCACTGTGACCCTGCTTCCTCCTTATTGGATGCCTATCCAGTAACGGTGGAGCGCTGACATCCTCTGCATGGGCAAGCTGCTTTTTCCTTGGTATCCTTCATGGGTCTTTTTGCTGGGTCACAGTTCGCCTTCCTCCTGATATTTTCACTGGGGGGGGGAGGGGGCGCAAGGAGCTAGATCTGTGGATGACTGGAGCCCAGGAACAGCATGGGGGGGGTGTGATCCTTGACAGGGCTGGGTGACTATCAGCTTGTTATACTGTATTAATAAGAAGTAGGTGATTCCTGCTCGATGATGCTGAAATGATTTTGTCGTTACTGCAGAATTCATGTCTGGATCGGTCCACTCTTGGTCTTTCTCTGTCTCTAGCCAGCAGCATACAGCATACACATCTGTGGCAAAAGCATTTAACCTGTGGTTGTGGAGCAGAGAGGGTTTCGTTGCTTGGTGCGTGACAAAACGTACATCCTTTCCTAGTTCCCAGACTTAATAATGACAGGGCTTCAACATTTCTGGGGATTTCTGTGGAGTGCAGTATTATTCAGGGCATCTGGCCTTTCTCGTGGACCTTGGTAATTGTACATTCATGCACATTGGATACATGCATGGAAACCTTGGAGTTGTGCTGTTTGTGTTGTGTTGCTCTGTGCTGATTTTGCTGGACTCCTTGGAGGGATTTTGACCCTGCGGTCTCTGCCCGGGGAGCAGATCGAGAACCTGGCCTGTAACAAATGAGGGCTTTGCTGATTGGCTAGGACTGTTCTCCCTTTATTGTTTTCCACCAATCGGAGAACACAAGCATTTTTCGAGGGGTGGTCAAATATCACACCGTATACCAGGGAGCTGCTTCTAATCTCGCCCAAGCTGGGTTGAAATCGTCTGTGGAATTAGTCATACTGTTTACTGCACAGACGTGGCGTGACTGACCTGCTGGGCCTCGTCCCCCCCCCCTTTAATTTGCCCCCCTGGAACTATTCAGTACCACACACATCATACCCGAAACTTTGTGCCCCCCCGCCCCCGGAGGCCTGCACCGGTGGGTGAATCTGGCATGAATCTGGCATTTATGCGTGTTAGTGATCAGTGCAACTGCCTGCCATCTGTCTTCAGCTGTGCAGAACCTGCGCATATCTGTTTTCAGGTTGCCGTTGAAAAAAGTGATAGATTCTGAGTGAGTTCTGAATATAAAACAAGAATGTCAGATTAAGAATGGGCTGATTTATTAAATCAATAATATGCAGTCAGTGCTGGAAATATGTGTGTAAGATGCACTTCATATCTGTCATCTGATGCCTAGTTATGTCACAGTTCTTTAAATAAAAATACAGAACAAGCCTTCTACAGGATGTTAGTTTTGTGGCCATCATTATCCATTTTTCAGACACCCAAGAAGGATGAGTTCTGATCTGCTTTGTCTCTGCTAGTATTGGGGGGCTTTCTGCTTGTTTCTCTCGCTTCCTGTTTTCTTCTTCCTTTGACACTGGGGACAGCAGAGGGGCAAAGCAGCGTTTTCCAATCATGCCGACAAACGACCAGCTTTTGTTTTCAGTGTTGCGATTCATCAGAATCTCCTTAAAGGGGCCTGGCAGAGCCATTCTGAAGCTGCGGCGTTCTCCCTCGATTTGCATGTTTGTGAAATTGTGAAGAGAGCCTCTCTTGCTTGCCGTCCTTAACCCTGTCCTGTGCATCGCAGCCATGCCTTCCAGAACCATTCATTTCGATCAGGACCATTTCATTCACTTTTACTACCAAGTAGTAGCAGTGGCAGTAGTAGTAGTCCAGGAAGGGAGCTTCATAAAACTTCCAAATATCCTCCTGTAAGTATGACCTTACCCTATAGAAAAACTACGTTAGCTGTACACTGCATCTCCCTGTCTCCTAGTGCTTCAGTCATTTCCCCGTCCAGCAGGGAGTACCTTCCATCGGCCCTTCTGAGGCTGACACAATCGTTCCCTGGGGGGCCCAAGAAACGTACGTAATTGGGAACAAGTGTTCACCCACCACGAAGCGCACAAGAGTTTAAATCTTTAATAGCTTTTAGTGGTTAAAAAGCAGCCTTATAGCTGACGGATTAATAATTACAATGGCAGATAAGTGCCAAGGCATCGCCCACCCTTATGACGAAGTACTGAGCTCTCGGTTAACTTAAATACAGGGTTAATGTATGTAACACTTATACCAGCAGATGCATTAAGAGATTTAATGAGGTCAGAGGACAGAACAGTTTACAATGTATCCAAGCCTGCTTATTTCAACACTGTAAAATGGGGAAAAAATAATGATGGTAAGGCTTACCGTCAAAAGTGACCTCAGTTTTGATAATACACATATATACATTTATACAGGCTGATATACATTTTCCATATTGGTGCTCCTGTAAAACAGAGGAAGATATTTTGCGCAGACACAAACAGGTTCCAGAGGGATTAGTGTGTTTCTGCGGGTTTTAATGAGGACATCCACTGTGGTGTGCAATCCATTACTGGGCATCCGTCGCGGAAAAGGGGCTTTTGTGTGTGGTGGGTTGGGTTTGTCGGTGCGGTGTGATTTGGCCTCTGGAGATGGGGGATCCATTGATAATTGCCAGGCTCCAGCGCAATGATCTCTCTCGTTGTCGCAGGCGTCTCAAACACCTGTTACGATGTGATATAGATCTAAGCGGCGCAGAAGTGAAATGGCCATGCATGCAGCCTCATACCGGCCCTGTGTGGGTGACTCACTTTTGAAATCCTGCTCCTGTGTCATTGAAAGCGGCGCTGTTTGAAATACAAAGTTGACATTGTTGAAAAGGGGAGGAAAAAAATCCATGGAGGATCATGCAGAAACCCGTTAAAGACAAAAGGGAATGAGCTTGAAAAATGTATTTTTTATGTTTTTAAAATGGGGATCACATATATATATATATCCACCTTACAGCCAAGGTCATCCTGGCAGTCCGTTAAAATTACAGGGCTGGACATAACAAATTTTACTATCGAGAACGATGTCACAATCAATACATCAGTTAAAAATGGATTCAGCTTTGCCTCAAAGGGGACTACTTGCAGTTTTTCCAATAAAAAGGCGGCATTAATTGAAAAAGACAGTTATTTTTAACAAGAGACATCAGCACCACACAAATTCAATTCACGGTTGTGCACTTGTCTTTGTAATTGATATTAAAGGTTGTTAAATATGGCAGTGAGCTGTCATCAGTGACGAGGGGAGGGTGTTTTCTGGAGCGGGGGGGGAAATGCCTTTGCGTTCAGGTTTGCGATATTAATGAATCTTGCTTTTCAGTCCAGAACAGCGGACTAGATGCTGAAGAAATGACAGTACAGGTACTAGGAAACCTGTGGACCCTTTTTGTCCAAGTAAACTTTTTCTACTGGTTTCTACGTTTATTTTGTGGGGATGTAAATATGGTGTGTACATCTTGGTGGAAATTGTGAGAAAGTTGAAGATCGTGAAGAAAATTGTAAAATTAATATTTTTTAAAAAAACATGCTGAAAAATAATAATTTGCATTCACCTGTGAACGTCATACTGTTTCTTGCTTTTTGCTTGTCCTGTTTAAAGAAAGAATAAAATACTGTAAAAAAATTCAGGGTGCAACTATTCATGAGTTTTGACTATGTAACTGATGGCTTATCCAAATAAAAATAAATTGTATTCTCTTTAACTCTTCAAAGGAGCCCAGTCTCACCAGACTGAGAACAAAATTGAATTCTGAATGTCTCTAAAAGTGACACTAACCCTCTTTTCCCATTAAATTTGCAAGCCTTCTTCAGCATTGTGTAAATGTGGTTACCTCTTATGTAACTGAGCCGCGGTTTGTGCTGTGATAGAAAGCATGCACTTTACTGAATATTCTCCGGCTTCTCCTCTCAAGGAGGGCTCCCTAACGATGAATAAGGCTGCCATCGACCTGGGGGAACGCGATGGTGCCAGAGAGTACACCGGTCTGTATCCCGCACCCTAGTCCAGACGGGGCAGATTGCGTTCGCCATGCTTGAGGTCTGATCCTGCCAGGGGCGGCGGACATCAAACGGCCGGCTGCTTTTGACCATTAGCCATTTCCTGCCGGCTCGCCCAAGGCGCCGCGTACAGAGCTGCCAACCCAGCAGCAGTGGGCAGCTCCGGGGAGCATGCGTGTGGGCAGTGGGCAGGAGCGGGACCGACGTCCCCGCCCCGCGTCCGTCCCGACGGCATAATAAATCTGGAACTTTGTTACCCTGGCTGGAATTGCACTTCTTCTGATCATGGGAATCTGGCAGGAGAGAGAACCGCAGTAGAAATGTCTCTCAAAACACCACCAGCAAAGGCAGGCCGGCTGTTTGGTGACTTATTTCAGCTGATTCGGTTTTGCCAGCTAAAACATTTAAAGAAAATGGCAGACTGGCATTTAAATTAGTCTGAATATGAATGTGGATGGTTATGTATGTTTCAAGACTGGCTGTTCTTGGACAGAAAGACAATACTAAGCACGCAGAGGGGACCATGTACAATTTGCTGAGGTACAGAGCACCAGCTACTCGCTGTTTGATGGATTAATGATCGCAACTGAAAGTGACACAGATACTACAGCAACAGCACAGATGTCCTGACCTCTTCCTGCTGACTGTTCCCTTCAGAACCAGGCCAAATACAACGTTATTTTATTTTATGTCGTGAATGTTATGTGTCACTGAATCCCTTTGAGATGGGTGAAGAAAAGTAAAAGATGGGTTCAAATTGTCATTTGGTTTCCTTTAATTTCTTTGTCTTTCCTTTTCCATCTTTGTTTTCTGCTCTTGTGCTACGACACACTCATGTTAAGCACCTTGGGGCGACACTATCGTGAAAGGCACTATAAAAATGAATTGATACACAATGCACCGAACCCCTGACATTTCCCTTGCGGGTGGTGGGCCCACCTGAGCACAGTCTTGGCCAGGGGCCAAGTCCCGGCCACCAGGCACTCGCCAACGGGCCCCTCCCCCAGGCCTGGCTCCAGGGTGGGGCCCCGGTAACCCTAGTCCAGGTGAGGGAAACTAGACTTTGCTATAATACCTTATCATAGGGTTCTTTTGGATTGCTCTTTGTCTGGCTCCTCCCCTGGGACCTTTTTTGCCTTGGGAGTCCCTACAACATAGCTCCCAGGGTCACTGAGGCACACAAAGCCCTCCACCACGATAAGGTGGCAATCCGAGGAGAGGACGTGTTCCCTGTGCAGGTTGGGCTCCGCCAGGGCTGCCCTTTGTCATCGGTCCTGTTTATAGTATTTATGGACAGGATTTCTAGGCGCAGCCAGGGTGTTGAGGGTGACCAGTTTGGTGGCCTCAGGATTGCCTCGCTGTTTTTTGCGCACGATATTGTCCTGTTGGCTTCATCTGTTGGGGATCTCCAGCGTGCTCTGGGGTTCACAGCCGAGTGCAAAGTGGCGGGGATGAGGATTGGACCTCCGTCCGAGACCATGGTTCTCAGCCGGAAACAGGTGGATTGCCCTCTTCAGGTCAGGGAAGAGGTACTGCCTCAAGTGGAGGAGTTCAAGTATCTCGGAGTCTTGTTCACGAGTGAGGGTAGGTGAGATCGGGAGCTGGATAGACGGATCGGAGCGGCGTCTACAGTTCTGCAGGCGCTTAATCGGTTTGTCGTGGCTAAGAAAGAACTGAGTCGGAAAGCAAAGCTCTTGATCTATTGGTCCATCTTCGTCCCTACCCTCACCTATAGTCATGAGTTATAGGTAATGACCGAAAGAATGAGATTGCGAGTACAGGCGGCTGAAATGAGGTTTCTCCAGAGGGTGTCTGGGCTCTCCCTTAGGGATAGGGTGAGAAGTTCGGATATCTGGGAGGGTCTCAGAGTAGAACCGCTGATTTTCCACGTCGAAAGGAGCCAGTTGAGGTGGTTTGGACATCTGGTGCGGATGCCTCCTGGGTGGCTACCCGGACAGGTTTTCCGTGCTGGTTTGACAGGGAGACAGACCCAGGACACACTGGAGGGATTATATCTCTCGGCTGGCCTGGGAACGCCTCTGTGTCCCACCCGAGGAGCTGGTAGAGGTAACTGGGAAAAGGGAGGTCTGGGTATCTCTCCTGAAACTGCTACCATCACGACCTGAACCCCGGACAAGCGGTAGGTAATGGATGGATGGATGGAGGGAAGTCACAGTCAAAAAAATCAATGGATAATTCTATTTTCTCAAGTCACTGTCTGCTAGGTTAAAGGTTCCTCAAATAAAAGTGATTAATTAGGCAGAATTAACATACTGAAAGTGTTGAATATTAGGCTAAATTTCTGAAATTTTAAAAATACTTTTCCTGGGTCAGCTGGCAGATTTGTGGAGTGAAAACTGCTGGCCTCCTGCGAGCTGGAGTAACCTTCCACAGTCGTTAGACCCAGCGCTTCCGGGAGAACATGCCAGTAAAGCCTGTGTCTGTGTCTGCAAGCAAACTCCGGTCGCATCACCTCGTGTCGCGTGTCCACACGCCCCTCAAAGCACAGTTTTCTTCAAAACCATCCCAGTACTGATTTTAATTGCATTTTCCAGCAAGTGAAATTCATGAATCTCATTTATTGATAATCATGAAGTATGAGTCCAGAGAAAAGTAATAGCTATAGGTCTGTGTTAGATAATTATTTTTAAATAATAAAAATGACTAAGGGGTGGCTCACTTCAGGGTTCAAATCTCCCCACAAATGTTTGGCTGGAGTCTGCGTGATTCTCCCCGGAACGTTACAGTTTCCTCTGAGTGTTCCAGCTTCTTCCCACAGTTCAAAGGCATACAAGTACAATTAAGCAGCCATAGGGTGTGAGTGGCTGCACCCTGTGATGGATTGATATCTAGTCTAGATGACTTTTTAAAATCCTCCATTAACCACAGCGACAATAAGCATTTAGTTTGTTCCTCAGATTGGGCAAAGCTAGGTTTAATTCTGTGTATTATTGTATATTATTTGATGTACTGCATCTTTTAGAGCATTTCATATGCCGCCACGCTTCTTCTAGACCTTGAGGATGGAGACAAAAGCAGTGGCAGTTAAAGGATTCAGAATCAGCTATCACGGATGTCTGTAATTTCACACATTGCCAACTGCTAAACACACCTGCTAATGAACCTCATGTCATGGAATTGCGAATGCATCTTTAGAATAGTATGTAATTTACTGCGTGGCTAGTAGCTGTCAGGTCCTGTTGCAGTTCTCACAGCCCAGACTCAAATTATTTATTTTGGATTTGCGGTGTGGGCAACGAAGTTAACTGTGCTTATGTTCATGGCAGAGCTGACAAGGTGCTTCCTCATTGGTGGAATACTCCAGGAAGTCAGAACTCTTGCAGATATTTTTTAGAAAACACTACGCAATTTTTTAAATTTGCGTTTTCTCTGGCTCAGTCCTCGAATAGGATTCCGGCATTTTAGAATGAAAAAAGTGTCTTTGAGATTTTGCCGTACTGCTGAAATTCAGGTCTGGGCATGAAATGCTATTTGTACAGCTGGCATCAAACAGGCCGTCAGCGTTAAACTGTACTTTTACTGTCAGCCTGCAGTGACCTATTGAAAATACATACAAAGAAGGTCCAGCGGTTTAGGAAACTGAATGAGAATCAAATGACAAGATGCATTGTGTTGTGCACTGTGTACTATCTGGCTTTCTGGATTACTGATATACTCTGTTGAATGACAAAGAAACAGGGTTGCACAGCCAATACACGTCTTAGCAGTCAGACAGAATTAAGTCCCATAAAAAAAGCAAATCGTCAAGGCCTTCCAAATGTATTCAGGGACATGCTTTATTTCCTCAGTACGGTCGGAACGGGTAGCCAATTTTGAGGGATTATACAAGTGATTGGTAATGAGTCTTCTGCAGGAAAGGGAGACAGACCTTGAGGACGTTACCGATGTGGCTTTCTTCTCCTGAAATTGCAGAAAATGCTCAGCAATTCGGGCCATTCACTCCTGCAGAATCTGCAGGCTTCCAAAGGGCCCGTTTGTTTTGATGGCAAAACACAAGAGAATATCCGACGACGGCCATAACTCACACACATATTGTTCACGTTGACCTCAAGCAGTGTGTAATAACATCAGCAGAAATGACTGCCTGGCACACTGCGTACTGCACATTCATTTCAGAATCATAAGACTGGCGTCGGGGCCGGGGCGCGGGGGGGGGATATCCTGGGGCTGGGTGACGCCTGCTGCTGAGGCCATTCATTCACCTCGCCTCATTACCAGTAATACAAACTGGATTCCTGTTTTGTCTCTTGGACCCAGAGCATGTTCCCAGGTCCCAATGTCACCTTTCCCTGATTCCCCACACACTTTATTTGTCTGCTTTTCCAGCTGCAGTTTTGTGTTCATTCCCCATCACCATTTTGTTAAACCCATCTCCACTGCTGGCCTCAAAAACAGCCCCCATTTTTTCTGCTCACCCCCGTGTCGTGCGGTTTTGTCTGCCTCTCTGCCCGGAGCAAGTCTTACAAGCGCTCTTATTAATTATTATTGTTGATGTGTGCATGAATGGAAGGGACTCTTGACACTTCCCAAGCCTATTTGCTATTAAATTGAGCTATTTTCTAATAAAATTTTAATGAAATTGGATTTTATTATTATCTGTAATGGCACATTTTTCTACCCAAGTTGCAAGAGAGAGAGAAGATTTGAAAATAGTAATGTTGTAAGAGATCAAGGATGCAAACCAGGGGCCTTTTGCAATTTGTTATGCTTTGTTTTCTCATGCGGTGATTCGCCACATAGATCACATTTGGGAACCCAAATGTCTTTAAAATGTAGTTAAAAACCTGAAACTTCCTTATCCTTACTTTTGGAGTCATTGAATGCACTCAAAAAATATTGTGTGTGTGTGTGTGTGTGTGTGTGTGTGCGTGTTTTGAGCACAGGAAGAGCAGATGAAAGCATCCAGAATGGCCTATCTGCATGGGCAAGGGTCACATTGCTGTAAGAAGCGATTTCCACTGACAGGAATCAGCGGAGCCCTGTATCCAAGCCCCGCGGCTGAAAGAGAGCGGCAAATGGCATCTAGCATACTAATCTCAATTAACACTTACTTGTTTGCTTTATCTAGCTTTTAGCACAAATGACGCATTCGCCTTCCCCATGTTTTCTATCTGCAGCAGAAAATGGCAAGTGGGTTTTTGCGGCATTTACAATTAGTACGCCTACAAACATGTTGCTTAATGTTTGAATTTGCTCTCCTGGTGTCACTTGTTTAATAGCGATGACTGTAACAGCATTACCCAGGTGCATCCAAACAGAAGTTTCTTTTGTAGTTACATTTTTCCATTTATGTCTGATTACAGACTATATGTATTTATCCATAAAGCTGAACTGCATACACACGTAAATGCTAAATACATGTGGAGAAAACCTGAGAAATTACAGTATTCAGCAGAAAGGATATTTATACCCAACGCCATTAGTAACCAGCTGTAGGAAGGAGAATGACAGCATACAGATTCTAAATAATTATGTGTCATTAGTGAGAGTGGAAGGAATTCTTCAAATCAGCAGTTGTACTTGTGTGAGATGTGTAATAACAATGGTTCTGAGTCCCAAGGCGTGTGTAAACATACTGTTACGTCACATCAAACTGTTTGAAAAAAGTTTAGTTTACTATTTACAGTTTTATTGAAAAGATGTGACCTTTTCTACATCACTCGCGCATCCCTTCCCTTTTGAACTGGTCAAGATTAATGAAAACACACACACACACACACAAATGTGTTTGACTGGATCAGGTCCCAAACCCTAAATATGCAGGGTACTTCCTTTCACTCCAGTGTCTGTCACTATAACAACAATCTTCAGGCAGAAATCGCTCCTCAAAGTGTATATTTCAATCTTCTGACAAAATGTGAGAAGCAGAGAGCTTCAACAGATGATGACACTCCAAAGATAGATCTGGAGAAATGACTTAACTAGTAGCATGTTTTCACACATCTTTTTATACTGGTTTAAAAATTTATATGTGGCATGAAAGGAATTCCACCAAAAACTGATGATATAACTCTTAATTAGTTTTGATTATAAACATTTTTTAAAAACATATTACACGCACTGCCAATAACATGCAAATTTGCAATTTGTATTGCAAGTCTGTACAGTATAGAATTTACATACTGGCATTTTTTTCTTGACCCCTGCATGTTTTTAATCAATCAGTTTTTTTGTGTCACCCAAATAGCATTGGTTGCCCTTTTTTGGTTAACGGCTGCTGGTTACCGGTTTTCTGGCACTAACTAATAGAGATCCACTCTCAAAAAGCTGAAGCATGAAAATAATCATGCAAGTTTGGTATGAAATATCGTGGCTCTAAACACAGGTAGTTTTGTATTCATCATCTGCGTACCTATATATCTGTGTTACTGACTTCTGCTTTCCAGTGATCCTTTTTACTTGCTTTATTATGCAGCACTGTGTTACATGCAGTAATTAAATAAATATCTGCCTGCTTCCTGCTTTTTGATTTTGCAGTTAACAAATAAGGCTGTCTGATACCCGTAACCATTTGCGCGTAATAATAGTAATTTACCTGCACATTTAACAGTCTTCAGACAACGTTAAACAAAGTGACTAAAACACTGCTTTCTTTTTTATTTCCAGAGTGAACTTCAGAAATTTACTTGATATTTGTCAGAACAGTGAAAGTTCCACAGAAACATTTATTCTTGACAAGTTATGCAAAAAAAAACTTTTATCAGACAGACATGAAAAGGATTAATTTCTCACAGTAACTGCAAAGAAGCTTTAACACTATAACACTTAATCACCCCCTCCTCATTGCACCAGAGCAAATAATTCATCCTGCTATGTTTTATATAGCGCCTTTCCCAACATGCTTACCCCAAGGCGCTCATCAAACAGAAGAGTAACTGCATGAGTACTGAGTATATGAGTACATGAGTATATGAGTACAAAATGAGTATTTGAAGCAATTAAAGTGAGACCAAGTTCAAGGTCATAACAATTAGCATCATACAATTTTAAAAGGAAGTGTGGAGGGAACCCACAAGGTTCTAGAAGAGAGGATATGGAAATGGAGACTTCTGGGCTGAATATAAGAGAAGGAAACGCATTTGGGAGTCCAGGGCTGACTGGCTGCCCAACCTGCCTTGGCATGTGACTCATGGCGCATGGCGAACTCCTGCTGCGGCCTGTGTTAGGTAAGCCAGTGGTGTTCAGCAGTTTACCCAGCTGGGGGGGGCAGTTCTGCATCTGGCTCATGGGTCCAGGCAGCGGGGCTCAAATTATCTTCACCCCAGGTGTAGCAGCAGCCTGGGAAACATTCACTGCTCTGTGTCAAGACGACAGTCGCCTCGGCTGCATGTTCAGGAATGCTGTTTACATCTATTTACGCTAAAGGTGCCATGAAGTAAGCATTATGCTAGACTTCCAGGCCTATACTCGCAAAATCAATCTCGGCCACATCTGACTTGCCCAGATGCTGGATTTTCTTTCCTTTTTTGAATTCTGCCGTTAGCAGAGACAAATGCTTTGATTAAGTAGCTTCTCTCCATGACTTCTCCATTTCAGTCGGATCACATCAAATGTTCTTGAGTTTGTGATTAGATTAACAAGAAGGAAAAATGCAATTTGTGTCTCTCCATGATGGCTCGACAACAATGATGGAAGAGGTAATGCTTCAAAACCAGTGCTGCACCTGATTCTGTGTCCTGCAGATTTGGTGATTTAAAGAGGTCTTTTGGCTTCCTTGAGTTCCTAAGTGCAGCATTTTGCGGCACCGTCCCATCCGTAAGAAATAGGACTGAAATGAATGAGATGCTGGAATGTTCTTTGTGCATCTTAAAGATGCCACACTGGCTTTATACGGAAAGCACCAGCGTCAGAAAAGTAAGGGGAAAAATACAACTAACTGTTTACATTTGTGTATTTCTAAAATGAGATTATAACTCAACTTAATAGACCTGTCTTAAAGTGCATATCCTTCAGGTTGTTTTCTAAGATTTTACTTTGTAGCCCACTTACTGTACGAGTCTGCAAAATGGCGTCTATGATTTCTCTTGTACCCTTGAGCAGTACTCAGGATTCTAGAGGCTGAAGAAGTGTCATATGGTCGCACAATGATTCTCTTTAATAACAGAAAACAGCCCTGACAGCAGAAATATGTGGCGATTTAGAGTACCAAGATAAAACAACTGAGTGATACCTGTGGATCAGCTTCTTGGTTTTTCAGTGTGCAAGGGTTTGTAGGACCATGGTTGATGTTGCCCGGTGATGTTTCTTTGGGTCCATGTTTTTGTGGACGGGCCACTGACCATTGAGGCCTGCTTTCCAGGGCCTTTGCCATATCAGGAATGGAGGATTAGGGATTAGGGTTCCCACAGTGGCTCTTGAACTGGTTGCCAGCACCAAGATGAACAGAATGGGTTTCGTGGGACAGTGCACAATATGAATGAACGCGAGACGTTTTCCGTTTCTGCTTAAAAGGTCTGGAAAATCCAAATTTGAATACCGAGTTCCGGAACATATTTAGTTTGACTTTAGTTTACGTTTACTTTAAATGGATATTACTGTGAAAATGTAGTCATCATTAAATAGTGGCCGCACTGTTAAAAATACATTTTCTCTCTATAGCACTCATTAAGATATTCAATATAAAAAGGACAATTAAGGAACTAGTTAAGGATCTGGGATAATGACACATGGGTTAGAGGTACCGTGGGTATAAATTTCCTGGAGAAGAGCTGGTATTTACCCTTGAACAAGGTAATTAACCTGGAGTGATTTAATATCTGGCTATACGGATGTGAAATTGTAAAGTCTCCTAAATGAGTCCTTGGATAAGAGGTTTGCTGGTAAATATTTATCCAACAGTATTTAGTTTCATTGTTTTCATCTTTTTTTCCCACAGTTTAGGGGTAAAACTGAATGAAATTTAAGGTCCTTTGAATCGTCTGAATAGCTTTATTCCAAAGAGCAGGATTTGCATAGATGAACTAGCTAATGTGCTGCTGCCAAGAAAAAGTAGAAAATGCTTTCAATGCGTATTTGTCTTATTGTGACATTTCAATTGCTTCCGCCTAAATGAGGTATACAGGGAATGGGGACGGATTTCAGATACGCTGATGTAAAAATGCGCTGGAAATGGATTTGAGAGGCATTGTGTGTTAGTATGTAAGTTAAGTTAAACACTCTCTAACGTTGGTGGCTGTTTGTGAACAACATCCCTGATGTAGGCCAACACATTGCTTAGAGCAGGCATTGTATTATGAGACTGTGTCCGCTTATAATTTTAAGTTTACAGTATGCGATGCTTCTCTACATTGTAAAGCAGTGTTTCCCAATCTTGTCCTCGGGGATCCGCACACAGTCCAGTCCTATGAAGCTCAAAGGAGCAAAAATGTGGACTCTGTCAGCGAGCAGGGCGGAAGCAAAAACGTGAACCGTCTGAGAGTCCTCGAGGACCAGGTTGGGAAACACTGGTCCATTGTCCTCCAGAATACTCAAGTAACCATAGTGAATAAGGGGACTGGTCACCCAGGGGACTGGCTTGGATCCCTACTGGCTCACCTTTGCGTTAAGAACTCAACCTCGAAAGGGTCCAGTAAAATATCAGCCTGTGTGAAAAGGTGGAAACCGTAAGGGACAGTTAAGCAGCAGAGCAGAACCCGCTAGAAACGAGAGAAAATGTTCCATGTAATATATTCACTGTGGTGCCCCCCCTGTGGGAGGCTAAGTCCAGCATGGTGTGTGAGCCTCAGGTGAAAGGTCACAAATGATGGCCGTCAGGCACACATGCCTAGACTGTAGCCTTAACCCTAATCCTCACCCCCCATGCCCCCCACCCCCACAGTACTTTTAGGCACATTCACTACACAGCTCAGGAATCACACAACTTGCCTTCAAATGTGCTCACAGCAGATGCACTAAGCCCCCTGTCTGCAAAGTAAATGGTCCCAGACAGAAAACCGGGGTATTGCCCACACAGGGATGTGTTGTTGTCAATTACCATCTTGTTTTTTAACCGAGCCTGATGGAGACAGTGTTTTCTTATCAGAACCTTTTTTGGGGGGTCGGGATGGATTTGTGTGACAGAACACTTAGCTGTCATTTTGCTCGGAGATAACAGTGATTATGCGGATGAGCTGATTTCCTTGTCAGTTTTCAAGTTCATGTTCACTAATTCATCTGAGGTTGGGCTTCTCGGGGTATCTCAGATGACTGGGCCAGCAAAAGTGTTAACTTTATTTTGCATCTTTATCAACTGGCTCAGTGCCACGCAGAATGCATTCTTACATTTGCAGTCACCCTCGACACGCTTGCTGCAGGATTTTAACATCAGTTATTGCCATAGACAGGCTACGATGTAACATCTGTAGCACAGTTCATTACCACTTTTGCAAATACTGAGATTTGGCACAAGGGTGTAATTAATTTAATGTTGTTTAATCAGGAATTAATTATGCAAAAGATTATAAAGCATTATTCAAATGAGTGCCGTCTGATACATGTCTGGCAGTGAAAGTATTGATCTTGGGTCAGGATAATGAAGTTAAAATTGTTTGTCTGAAGACCTTTTTAATTGTTAGTGCTGCTTTAAGTGATCTGTCTTTTACATGTGGTTCTTTATGCCACTGAATCCAGCGAACATCATTAAAAATATAATACTATTTTAAGCTCAAAGCAAGGCAGAGATGGAGACAGGCCCCAAGTTATGTATACATAAGATTGCAGGGTGTCTGCCTCTTAAACTTTGAAATGTTTGACATGTAGGTCTTTGAGGGCTAAAGCCACAAGACATGCAGATCTGATGAGTGTGGCTGGGGTCATGTGCAGAGTGAACAGAAATCAATAACGCTGAGAACGTAAAGGGAGAGAGAGTCAGCCAAGGTGGTGATCTGTTAGTGTTAAAGCATAATACACAGTTTTGGGCATTCCAGGTCCAGAATTTACAGGTCCAGACCAAGATTTTGTTTCTACCAACCAGTTGAGTACTCTGTGACTGTTACTATGTATGCTCCTAAATTTCTTTCAGGCAGGTTCTGGCCTGGCCTTGGTGGAACAGCTCAACCTCGTTGAACGTGTAACCAAGGCAGACAGTGGTCAGGTGTCTCACCTGCTTCAGACTGTCACTGAAGTCTCACTGTCGGTGGACTTTCAGTTTCCCCAAACAGCCATTCTAAAAGCGTAACGTTCATGATGTGAGAGGCTGCTTTCCCACTCTGAACCATCCATCACATTTTGCTGATTCTCTGTCCATCTCCCCAGGAAAACAAGGCTGTTCGGTCAACATGCCAGGGCAGGGTATTTCTGAGAGGATCTTCAGGCGCTCTCACAAAGCTCCATCTCTCATCTGCTTCTCCCGTCATGGGCAGGGACCCAGAGCGATGCTTTGACTGCTTTAGCTGGGTGATTCTGTGAATGACGCTCTGCATGTTCCCCAGTCAGACTTTGCTGCGGAAGAACAAAAACGACTGAAGAAACTGGTCTTCTGTAAGCAGTAACGACATGGGGAAACATATAATAATACCAGATCATTCACTTACGTGGTGATAATATGTATCTGTATACTGTAAAATTGCTGAAAATATGACAAAATTACGTAGCATAGGTACTATAAATTGCATGTTACCTCAGCACCGATACAGCATGAGGTTAGCCGGGAACACAGAGCTATAACCGAAACCCACCTGGCCTCTGCAGGTAAAGGTTGAAAACATTCTCCTTTTGCTCAGCACTTGTTAAAGGTTCCTCAGTCCAGTCCAGGGCTTCTGTTTAGTAAAAGCCCTTTTCTGCTTTACTGTCCCTAATAAGTGCTAGTGTCTATGCCCATCATCCTAGTACACGTGTCCCTGACTTATTGCAGTTAACAGTTTACTAGCTTGTCATTCGTTTATCAATTGTTTATGTGACACATAGTGACAGAACATTATAGGAACCTGAAAGTGAATTACAACTTAAGTTCCTGCTCCACTGATTTTACAGCAATGAACGCCTTTACGGTCCTTTCCAAGGAATGGATATGCCATTAATATGCAATGGAGAATCCTGTTATGATATTATTTATTGAAGGGTATTGATCTTGCAAGCTTTTTCCTTGAGTCCTTGGGTCCGTTTTTCAAACCCAAATGTGTTTGTCCGCACAATACCGTTAGTAGCTTCTAAGCTATTTTTATTATATTTTACTGATATATTCTTATAGTACTTGGATCCTGCCATGTACCTATCTAGTATTCATTAGAATCAAGATGGAAGACCATCATAATGCTTGACTTTTTGATACTGGGTACAGAAGCCAAATGGTAACCTGTCATCTCTTGATGTGCTTTACCATCTGTAGGTTGGTGATTAAGGAACCAAATTTGTGGCGGAATGTTTGCTAGTCACATTGCAGGTAATGTCTCTCTGTTTTGCCCTTGACCAAGGGACAGTGCCGTCAAGCAGTCGTTAAAGCTCCAGAATTTGTTCAAGTTTGAACTCATAGCTCTGCCTGAAATGGTTTACTAAGCAACTTAGACAAAGGATCAAATTGACTTCTTTTTTTTTTTTTTGAAGGTTCCATGTAATTCTGAAATGATTCGCGGATGAGAATACAAAAGTCAAATCTTCTCAACATCAATTTTTCCCAATTACCCACGTCTGCAGACAGAGGCGAGATGACCTCTTTTTCTGCTGACAGTCATGGCAGTTGCACATTAAGCCTGATGTTCTGCTCTGTAAACCGAGAATCACTCGAGTAAGATCGTAATGAACATTCTGACCTGCCATTTCAAGACGCAAGTGTCTATGTCAGACTTCGCAGCAAGGTACGCCACAGCAATCCAGTTTGAGCAAGACGATTTTGTTTCCATGCTTCTAGTGCTGAGCCAGAAATACTTTGCTCTCCTCAGCGCCTGCTGCTTACACGTTTTTTTCAATCAGGATGTATTCACCAGTGGCGACTGATATTGATTCTTTGATTAATTCAGTGAGGTCGCGAGAACCAACCCACTGCTGGTTTTTAACCTGAGATATAAAAGTAGCAATTCATTCTGCATCTTGGCAGAAGGAGAAAACAGGGGAACTTATATCACCTTCCCAGCATGCTTCAGTGCTGGCAGGACCTCGGCGCAAGAATTAATGATCTTTCCTTCACACATCTCAGCACCGCAGCTAATCGAGGATTGTGAGATTCTGGGAGATGGCAACAGGAAGGGTCAGAACTTTGGGCTTACGTGGCGGAAAAAAAAAAAATTAAAAGAAAAATGTAAAATCTGGCGCCGTCTTGAGAAGTGGCTCCCAGTGGCTGATTTCAGGTCAGCATCCAATCATTCCAAAACGTGACGTTTGCATGTCGTTGTTCTGCAGGAGTGATTCAGCACCATCAACCCGGCCAGCTGCCTGGAAACGGCAAACACCATGTGAGGGTAAATCCCGGCCTTGCATGGGCCAGGATTCAGGCCTAAGTTCTTCTGGGGCCTGCGGTTTAGAAGGATGGATGGGATGAAAATGGCACATAATGAGATATTTTGTGAACCCTGGCCTTCCGCTGTGCTTCCAGTGCCACTTTGAATGGGGAAGACGCTCTTTTGTGGTGGGTGGGCTGTCATTCACCTCCCCGCTGTTTATGATCGAATCAGCAAGCTGGCCAGGAGGTCTCTGGGCCCTGGGCAAACTCGGGGCTCTTAGGACAGTCTCTGCTGCCCTTCTCTTGCCCTATAGGCAGGTCCCTCTACTCCCCCTGTTAGTGTTGTCAAAAGTATGGAAAGTACCAAAAGTATTAATGCTATCATGTGTAAAACAGTTTTAGTACTCATTTTTTATGGTTTCGATTCTACAGCCTGCACTTCCGGTTTACTGGAAAGACACTGGCTTTGTGCCAAATGAAGACAGTAAACTATAGGACAAAGGCATGTCTGAGTGCACACTGTGCCACTGTACTGACAAAGGGGGCAAACACTATGCGACAATGCAAAGAGTTCTGTGATACAGGAACCTTATTTCCAAATCTGTATGAGCCTGTTGCAGTTGAAGTAGAGGTGTGACATCCATTTTTCGTTCGGGTTATTGTAGTCTGCATTAAGGAAGGCCTGCAAAAGTAATGTCAATTCAGTTCAATTTTATTTATATAGCGTTTTTAACAACAGTCATTGTCACAAAGCACTTTACATTCAACTGGCCAGAACCCCACCAAGCAAACCTGTGGCGACAGTGGCAAGGAAAAACTCCCTCTGGCAGGAAGAAACCTTAGATATACCTAATGTATATCTCTTCTGCTATGCATTGTAATAATAATATAAAGTAGCATCTATATTTTTACAATATTTACTGCTTGCCAATGTCTCCGAACGCAAGTACAACACATTATAATGGCTACTACTGAACTTATTGAATATGAAATATTACACTTTCATTAACAACGCAATGCAAAAGTTTATATTTTTAGTGACATGAGTTCACAAAAGGTTATAAAATTTTTACTGCAAACAAAATTGAAATTAAATTTTTATTGAGTTACTTGATTTATTATATAACTGTGTTGAGTAGAGAAAATAGTACCGGATTTCTGTACTTTTCTTGTTACTGTATCAAAGACTGAAATTTTGATATCGTGACAACACTACTCTCTGCCGTTCTGAAATGGGACTGAAGTTGGGTCTCCCCTGTCGTCCTGGGGAAGGCAAAGAGTGGCTTTGAAAGTGGAGATGTGAACCACAAAGAGTGGCTTTGAAAGTGGAGATGTGAACCGCAAAGAGTGGCTTTGAAAGTGGAGATGTGAACCGCAGTTCTTGGGCCAGTGGTTTGGTGCAGGATGGAAAGCAGGAGACAGAACGGAGGCAGACAGAATTTCTGTCACTCGTGACTCAATTTGACGCAGATGAGTTGATATGGAGAAGCTGCACTCTGGCATAAACATTTCAGCGAAGTCTTTATTTAATCGCATGAAGCCTTCTGAGATTTGAAGGGAAGAAAAAGTTGTTTTTCGACCTATCTTGCTGCATTACATTTTCTCTTTTTTGTGGTATTTATATCCTTGAAAACATCAATCACAAACATGTTATTGTATATATTTTTTCTTGAGTCAAGTAAATTATTCCCTTTTTTGCCACTGTTATAATAATATACTATTATAATACCTTGTGCAGATTAAATAGAATATGAGAAACTCAATTGCAATTCAATGGATTCATACATTTTAGTCAGTAAACAAATAATGTCCTACATCTTTATTAATGAGCATTAATTAGATCAGGAGTAAACTTCTGCTAAAAGCTTGTTTGTATCTTGGATCCAAAGCTCGAAGGCATTGTCAGTGTTGCCGAAAGCGGGACAGGCGGCCCCCCATCTCAGGTCAATGACGCCAAAAATTTTCACAGGAAAACGAAGGAAGCAGCATCCAGCCATGATCTGGTGGCTTTAGTAAAGATCCGAGTCTGGATAGTACCCTGATTTCTGCTGAGGTGCTTGGAGTCCTTCAAGAATCGTAATAGCCTTCAAGTGACCTGCAATACACCGCTGTTTAAGTCTACACAGCGCAAGCTTTAATCTGCACATCATGTATAATGGTTTGCCCATCATAAACAATCGATTTTTGCTGGAGAGGCAGCTTGGGAACCACACATCAATTGGCCGGTTAAAGCCCTGTAGGTTTAGGGAAGTGTCACACTTCACCAGTTCATTTCGTTTAGCACTTCAGTCGTCTGGCATCTGTGGCTCTCCATCCTTACGTTTGATCTCATGCGCCTTCCTGCTAATAAACAGCATTTGGCTGTGCCTTAGCGGTGCCTCCGTCATCTGTGCTGTTATTGTGTTTACAACATATCTTAAGAAGCAGCGGTGGGGAAATGGACAGCACAGACTCACGGTCCTCTGGGGTGGGGGGGGGGGGGGGGGTTGATTTGTTTTAACATGCAAATGATTAGCCCCGCATACTTTGATCTTAGCTGTTTCGGCATTGATGGATGATAATTACTGTCATCTTTGCTTCATTTCAATATCATTGCATACTATCTTAGACAAACTACTGTTTTTGGGGGGGTTTTTTTTTTCTGGATACAAATGTTGGTCCTCTTTCACCCCATTTTTGGTCCAGGAATCCATCCCCACAATGGTTTTCAGAAGACAAAAGGATATATAGGTGAAGTGGGCCAGAGTAGTTGGCTTTGATTAAGAGCACGGTGCTCTGTCACTAGTCGTGGCTGCCAGAATGAGGCTTTGGGGATTTGTGACCTTGCTGTGCCCTTGATTCCACACATTGATACCTCCATGTGGATCTGGAATGAGCTACATAGGGTCAGGCCACGGTTGGGTCTCACAGAACTTTGGATTATTTGTGCAAAATGTCACGATGAAAGACGTAAAACCACAGGACAAGATGAACAACACTTCCAGAGACTCGCATCTGTTGAGACAGCTTGTTGAAAATCCCTCAAGATGGTGTAGAACCACTACAGGGTAACAATGTTTCATACTCAGCTACATAGTGAATCATTTGTACTTATGTGAAGTACAGAATAATGAGGAACAGAGTTCACTGAGAACCTCTCAGTGTGACACTCAGTCCAATATGTGTAAGAATCTGCTTTCGTGTATGATAATGCAGTCACCAAAAATGCTTTTCAGACCCTAATGCCTTAATTCCTCCTTTTGGCAAAAAGCATTTACAGAAATATGTTATGGCTAAAACGTTCTTGTATCTAAGTGAAATAAGAATGACCTCTAGAAGGTTCTTTGGCCACACATATGTTCCTGGGAATTGTGGTAAAAGACTGTACCAAACTGCCCAGTGCAATGCCCATTTATTTTGCTTAGTGAGATATTGTAGGTCGACATAATTGCATCCACCGTATTATAATATGCAACATTAAAATTAAGTGATTAATAGCAAATCTCTCCAAAATAATATTGTGTATTATACATTGTATTCAGTCTCGCAATTTATTTGAGCTCGGTAGTGAGATAGCCGTATTGGGAATCCATTTTCAGCATACCCAGGTATCGCAATAACTGGGCAATTAAACCCTATTTCTGAGGCACTTGAGACTTTGCTTATCGCATAGATCGCTGGCAGGTAATGCGTGACAACGAGAAATGACAACTTGCACCCGCTCTGGTGAACGCGGGAAGTCGTCGCCCCTGTAAATCTCCAAAAATATATGCTTCTAATTAGCGCTGCCGTTGAGCTTGAAACGATAATGACATGGGCTCAGGGGGTCGGCTTATTGGGTTGACCAATGGACCCCTCGCTGGCAAGTTTCAGAAGATGAAAGTCTTCCGTTGCCTGGGAAACCAAGCAATGTGACCGCAGCTCATGCCGGTCTTCCATGGCAACTTGCCATAGGAGTTTTGTGGGTGGTTGGGTTTGTGTTGTGCTGGGTGGTTTTATGGATTCAGTAGAAGCAGTGTGTCTTAGAACCAGCATCTGCTGTTTTGACCTTTTAAGCAATTCTAGGACTGGGCAACACGGACTGTAATTTGACAATATGCATTTTGTCACATTGCAGATTATGCCATAATCTCCCCAGTCGTGCCTCCAGCTTTTCTCAGTCAAAATAGCTTTTTCTTTTTTACATAGTTACATGCTTTGTTTATGGTCAATGGGTCAACATATGTTTCTCTGACTACCATCTTTACCCCAAAATTGTTTCAAGAGCTAGCAACATGTTTTTGGAGTGGTAGTGAAGGTGGAGGCATGGGTAAGGAAATCTTGAATGAATTGTTTAGTCGACGTACTTATTGAACAGAATATGGTGATGCAATTCAGTGCATTCTTTAAGGGTGCAACGGCAGATCGGTCTCAAACGCAGCAAACGTGCCCCTTCTGGCTACCCGGCCTGGTTCAGATTGTTTGCCCTCTATGAGTTCTCCCATATAAAAATAGGAGGGAGAGACCTGGGAAAGCCTCTGCTGTCTCGGACGCATGCTTACCATATGAATAGCCTTGCAATAGATGTAATCATAGCCGTGAAGGTGAGCTACATGGTGTTTGGTGTGGAAGTCCTCTTCAAAAGGATCCTGTCACTCCAGGGAATGTGCATAATACATTCTGTTCTCATCTAGTGCCAATATCCCAGAAACTCGTATCAATTATTGAGCAACTATATCTAAGTGAGCTCATCCATTTATTTTTAAGTAGCTGAACGGCTGTTCTTGCCAATGTGATTATGCAGTTAGGTATACATTCCGCTGTATTTTTCAGGCTCCCTTTAAATGATAGAATAATGCTGATTTTTGGACTGAGGATTAAAGTCCTTCATGCATCGAATCCAGAATGTAGTTTTTAAGGAATTTAGTACTGCTGGCATCCCATTCACTCCCCCCCCAACCCCCACCCAGACCTGAATAGGATAAGTGGTGAGAAGAAGGATGGATGGATGAATGGATGGATGGATGGATGGATGGATGGATGGTGCTACAGCTCAGCTACAGAATGTTGACTATAAGACAAAAGACACATTGAGCAGCGAGTTATAGCAAACAAAAATGTGCCCCAGTACAGCAGCATATCGGGGAGGCTATAGCACAAACGTTAGGCTGTAGGACTTGTGAGAAGGATACAGAAACGGAACTGTTCCAGCAAATTATCCGGCTGGGAAAATGGGTAACAGTTAAGTGGTTTGGATAAAGCTAAATGTAAAAGTGTTTGCTTGTACTGATAATATAATTGTGTTGTTATCTTCATGAAAATATTGGTCATCTAAAAACACACCGGGGCGATATTGTGAGTGCACAGAAATTCAGACTTAATACACATCCCAAAAAAAACTACTAACCAGCACAAAATATGTGTTTATTTATCTGAACCTATGCTTCTCCTACTGCATGTCCAAGATCAGACATAATCAGTGCTGGTCTGCGCTGGATGGTGCCACCAGCATACAGACCATTCCAGATGCCCGGGGCAGCCAAATGACCAAATCTGCCAACAGCTGGATTAGGGGTCACCCCGGCCACCAGACCACCACTGACGCAACAAGAAGATTACTACACAGGAAATTGTCTCCCTGAAAGGGAATTGCCACAAAGTGATTTTCCCAGGCAAATGCCTGGGTCTGCAGATTATTTTTTCAGTCAAATTAACAAAGCAGAATCAGCAATGAATTTGGTAAGGGAAATAAATTAGCACACCCCACAACTGGTCACTCTCTCCTCCCCAGAGGACCATTAATGTGTACAGAATCTGAGGAATTTAGTCAATTTTGTGAGGAAACCCCAGAAGAGTACTGAGGATTACAGAGGAGTGAAGTGGAGTATAGAATAGTACAGAGGATACAGAGGAGTGAAGTTGAGTACAGAGGAGTAAGGAAGAGTAAAGAGGAATACAGAAGAATGAAGTGGAGTATAGAATAGTAAAGAGGAGCACAGAGGAGTGAAGTGGAGTATACTGTAGAAGAGTACAGAGTCGTTCATTTCTATGTCATCTTTCATAGGTTCCGTTGGGTGTCATTTCCCAGTGCAACTTCTGAAAGATCACTGTCTAGTGGGTTTTCACTCTAATAATCTAATTAATTGAAAAGGAAAAACGTAATATACAGTTTCCATAATTATTTTAAGAGTAGTGTGTTCAGAGGTCTGTGCTTTCCTGTATAAATATATGATATATTAAGCACTGATTTTCCTTAATGATGGTGAAATTCTTAAGTGGAGCGATTTGCTGGCATATATCATGGGTCTCACAGTGAAACTGGAGATCTTTACATGGTGCCTTGTTTACAGGTTGTTGTGCAATGACTTAATCATTTGAGAATCTCTATGGGCTGTATCTCATACATTTTGAATGCTGTTCTGGATGAAGCCGCTCATTAACCTTACGGCAGAAAGTCATGTGCCAGTCAGAGTAGCTCTTGGCTCCTTCAGAGCCAGACTGACACGCTTTGCACATTGTGGTGACGCACTTTACCTTGCAGAACTGCGTCTCATGACTGACAGAACTTCCAGAAAAAAAGGTACAAAGTGTCTGGCATGGGGAGACAGAGTGACAGAGTCATGGCACATGACTTTGCATCTATAATCCAGTCAGGTGAACGTTTATTTTTGTTTTACTTGACCTCTTTCCAGAAATGCAAAGTGATGCCATCTAATGAGGGACACTGTAACTGGGTCAGACTCCTGCTTTTACTGCGTCTATGACACTTTCTCTTTTTTTGCAGGAAAGAGGCATACAAACCGTGTGTGTTTGAGCAACAGACCCCAAAATACTCCAAATGCTTCAGGGTGACAGACCCTCAGAATGGTCGTTCTCCATCTGAGAGTGGCGTTGGCTGATGCCGTGATGCTGTCTTTTGATCGTTCAATCGCAGACTGACGTGACCTCCTTATCTTGCAGGAGAGAGCCAGATGACGTTAGGCCCCAGACAAAGGCTGCGTCATGTGTGAGGTCCTCTCTCACGTCGTCTTTCAGCTGCCGCTACCCAGCCCTGGCCCCATGCTTCTGACAAAGGGCAAATCAAATGGCGTAGTTTATAGGTAAAAGATGCTGGATCTGGGTGCCAGGGAGCAAAATACCATTTGTGTTTCTCTTTGATAGTCTCTAGTTTGGATGTATTCTCAGAGTGGAAACTAGTCTAGTTTAGTTTTAGTGTTCATTTATGATACAGGTGGAATGCCAAGAGAAAGTATGTCTACTGCAGCAGTGAAACACTGCTTTACTGAAACATCTCATGATTATGTCATGACCATACACTGGACCATCCTGCATTGACTGGAAACATCACTGTACATTTAGGGAAGAACTGGACGAAGGCCTATTAGTTACTGCCATTGATCAAAACTGTTCCATGCTGCTGGTTCATTGCTTAGTTAAAATATTGAAGTTAGCAGTCAATCAAGGATTTTTATTTGTCATTGTGCAAGTAGATTACACAAGTGCAATGAGATTTAGTAGCTGCCTGTGAAATGACAAATAACACACAAATGTTATGCATATATGCATAATCAGTCTAGCATTAAATACTACAGAAAATAGGACATATATGTCTACATATGTGTCAATTCTTTGAGATATTTTCAATATCTAAATGTTACACGTTGCACTGTTGTGAAATAAAATGTAAAACATAATGCACGTCAAAAGCAATTGCTCTAAGACGATACGGGAAGCACGGCTTTCCCCATAAAATTGATAAAAGAATTGAATTAGTCAGTGTATCAATGTAAATTAATTTTATTTGCGATTTAAAGTATAATCTGTCTTACTAATTGACCCAAAGTGCCGATCATTTCACGGAAGTTGCTTTCGACAACATATACATTAATTTTCCCCTCAAAACCAGGGAACATACAGCCCATAGATGCTCACTGACTCTGTGCTTCAATGGAAGTTTATGGAAGATTCTTGTACGCTTTGTGTAAATGGAGAATAACTGAAAGCTTATTGTGTAATTTGCTCTGGTTATGTGTTTTGGGAACCCACCCAGATGCTGTGTTTCATTAGGAGTCTATGAGAGCTTCATACTTAGTTTTTGCTTATTCTATACCTGCCTGGAAGAAGCCAGAACTAACTACCGATGACGTTATTGCTCACAACTTTCACATGGTGTCGGTTGCGGTGGCTCGCATTACTCATTTGTTCTGTCAGATGCAGGTATGCGAAAGCATTTCGGTGAAACCCAGAGTGTCATTTCATCCACTTTATTTTTGGCCATTGGCGTCTTTAAATATTGTGAGTAAAGTCGTCGTCATTGGGTTTTGAGTTTGATCACTCGTTTAGTTTTCAAGCTGAGTGATTTTTAGTAGACTGGTTTGGTTGTTAGCTAGCTAGCTAAGAGGTGAGTGTCTTCCAGCTGAGCTAGAGGCTTTGAAGTGGCATGGCAGACGCTGCAGCTATCACTGCCTTCATTCTGAAGAAGTCCTTTGATACGCAAGTAGCTAGCCTGCTAAAATCCCTGCCGCTCACAGTGTGCTCACCCTATTTTAAAAATCACCATCCACCACCGACATACACAGACACGAAGATTTGCATTCTACTGAAGGTATTCGACCTGGTTATTAGGCAGATGTCATTGATCCACCATTAAGATAATGATAAACCTGCATCAGGTTCTCCACTCATTTGTACATCTTCGAGTCAGTGTAGGTGAGGTCAGAGTATGCAACTGCGCTGCCGCACAAACACAATGCTTGGTATAGAACCTTAATTTAGCAGGGTAGTGTGGTTTGACAAGATATCATTGGCTGGAAAGGGATAGACTGAGAATGCCCCTCCTGAATCAACATTAGATAAATATAATTAACGTCAGAAGAAGTTGCAGGCATGAAAAAGAAAGTAAATTAGAATGAAGACTTCAAGGAGAACTGCGAAGGTGTATTAATTTTTGCCCCCTGGTACAAGTCTATACTTATTAGATGACTAACAACATATCATCAGTGCTGGAGGCCTTGCCAAAGGCTTGCGGTCACCCATCTCTGTTAATTAAAACCTGGTAGAGGGTCCGTGAGACACTGTCCTTAATAAACTTGTTTCACTCTCTCCTCCTTCATTAGTTCGGTCCTGGTGGGGAAGAGGTTAATGGTGCTTAGGTGTTAGGAGGTGAAAATGAGGATGTGGAGCCATCCTTGTTAGCCTCTCCGCTCTTTCTGCTGGATGGAATGGGGGCGGGGGTGAGAGGATTGATGGGCGATGCCCGACCCCCTCCCCGGTACTGTGGTCACAGGGGCAGTACTAACAAAGTTTACAGCCTTGGTGTGTGTGCGTGAGGTGGGAGGCCACCGGGACTTGTCGGTGATGGTGGGACGCCATCAATTATAAGGCCCGGCCGTTGCTATGGCAACCAAAGCCCAGTCAGGCTGGAGAGTTTTGTCGAAGTGGCTCAAGAAAAATGAAGAAAATAGCAGCAGAATCCACAACAGTGACAATAATAAGAAAAAGAAAAACCTTTGTGGCGTAACATTACAAAGAACAGAAAAACACACGACGGAGGTCAGTGATCAGAGGGAGCAGCGGTACAGCAATGACTGGGTGCTGCTGGCTTGGGGTGTTGTGGTTCACATGAGTAATTATACCCATTGAGTGGACAGCTCCACCTTCCCGATTTGCAGTGAAAGCCGCAGTGCAGTTGGTAAAGTTCTGTAGTTGGGTTGGTATTGAGCCGGAGAAGAAAAGCATTTCTGTACTGAATGTCACGTTTCACAATGAGCAACACCGCCAGCTTTAAACAAAGACTGACTTTCGGTGAGGGCCAACATATTTTTTTTGGGAATGAGAAGCTGCTGCTGGGTATGTTATACACATTGTGACCCCAGGGATGCATGACAAGGCCTTTTACACGGTGTTGACGAGTTCACAGTCCAGGAGGGAGTCCACAGCACAGCAAAGGAGATTACATATCTGCAGGAGGAGCGACCTCACGCCACACGGCCTTGCTGTGTAATGCTTGTTAATTAGTGGCATATAAGAGATGTTACAGGGGCTTCTAGAAAGATCAGGCAGATCACAGGGAAAAACAAGGACTCTTAGAAGACCCACTGGCTCGTAGGTAAACTCGTCTCTGAAAAGGCCCAGTCAGCAGCAGGTTGCTTTTAGTTCTTTCCCCAGGATTGTGGCTATATGTTCAGGCAGGGGAGCCTATAGTGATCATTTACATAAAATTCCATTTGACGTATCGCATTTACACGAGCATCCACGCTGACTAATCAGGAAAAGTAATGGCGATCAATAGCAATTAAGTTGATTGCTTTGCAATTAACTGTATTAAAACAACAATGAGTACACTCGCTGTACACTATATACCTTATACGTAGTAACCACTTCTTAACATTGCCAATTAAATGACCTTTTCACATTTTATTACCTCCTTTGTACCACATCCTTTATCCGTTGGCAGAATCGCCTGCCTCTATTCTCTCGGAGAGATGATGATCGATTATTTACTACTTATTTTTGCATCTCCCCTCTTAGAAATACCTTCTCCACTCCTCCTGGTCAGGCACTGTTTTCATTTCCTGTTTGATGTTCACTTCCTCGCAGGTGAAGTCGGCCTCCCCCAGTGGGGGCTTATGGGTACGGCGGGAACATAATTCCCTAACGGCTCTTTCATCCTATCCTCAGTGCCGCTTGGCATTCCCAGAGTAGCTCTTTAGAAGAAGGATACCTTATGAAACTGCACCGCTGCTGGTTTGAGATCTGAAATAGAGACGCGTGGACAGATTGCCATGTGGAGGACCGTGAAGGGCTTCTAAACTGCAGTTCTGGACTGATTGATGTGGCGCCGAGGAGCTGAAGGGGAGATGTCCTGGCCAGGTGTGTGTGGGTGTGTGTATGCGAGATACCACTTTATGATCATTCATTTATAGAGCAGTGTGATTTTAGCTAGAGATATACATGATTTTCCCTCTACTTCCATCTGAAGTAAAGTAGATCAGTTCCTGGTGTTGCTGCCAGTGCTGCTTTTCATCATGGCCACACTCGTAAATGTATGCTGACACATAAAGAGCATGAAAAGCAGCCAATGATTTTTACGCACGGAAACTCTTTTCTGAGCCATAATGTGTAATGTGCATTTTGAGCCTTCTCGGTTTCCATAACAACAGTGATGTCACAATCTCAATACCCATGCTGCTCGTGCGGTTCAGCTTGTGCGGGGTAGGGGGTGGAGAACACGCCGACCCGGCCGCCTTCCTTGAGTCCTGAGACCGCGGCGTCCTCCAGCGTGCCCTGGCTCATCAATAATGGATGATGGCTTGAAAGAGTGTGCCTGGATATGACGGGACAGGCGCTCAGTCAGGACGGCTAATCTGAGAGACGGGATCTCCTAATGGCGGCCCGCCTGTACCTCCCCGCTGTCAGCGCGGCGGCGGGGTCTGTTGAGCGATGGCTCTTTGCCCCAGCGCACTCTGCCAGCGTCCCACGGGAGCTGTCACGAAAGGGCCTCCACGCATAAAAAATGCTGCCTGACTCAGGCTCTTAGTGCCGTGCGGACAATGTATGTACCTATACGTTGGGGTACTTGTGCCTTTGCGGGCGCCTCGTTCGTTATTTATCAAGTTAACACTTTAAACGGCCCCCTTCATCCTGAGGTTAACTTCCAGTGTCAGCCCGCTCCTGAGTCCAGTCTCCTACAAGCAGACCCCTTCCTTTTTGCTGCAGAGTGGTTTCCTGTCACTGTCACCCGCCTGCCTCGCCACCTGATGCATGCTGTGTATTCACGCCGAGTCCTGGCTTTTCTGTGTACCTCAATCTCCGGTGAAGCCCTACCTTCATTCCAGAATTTTCTTTCCTTCAGGTTGTACTTCTTCCCTGACCCCCGTTCTCCGTCTGGATCAGTCAGCTGGATCTTATTGTTCTCTTGAGAACCAAACTGTACCTTCTGTCTGCCCCAATCGTGCTTTTATCCTTCGCTGAAACTGGCTAATATATGTCTTGCTTGAGAACAGTAGTAGCAAAGTAATTATGGGAACCAAAAGGTCATAAGACGTACCATCGACGTGCAGGATGCAGGATGTTTTTAACCACGAAGGCCAGGCATGGCAAATCACTCCTGACATGGGTGCAAGCTGAGTGATTCCCGCATGAGGGCGGGGAGGATCTGTGCTGTACTAAACGCACAGCTAAGCACTTTGTGATGTTCAGATGGGCGACGTGTTGTGTGTCTCATAGATCATCCCGCTCAACAGCAGCGGCAGTCAGGGGGGATGGTGCTGGATTCAGGGCAGTGCCGTCATCGTGCACCTGCAGGGCTCTGGGTCCGAATGTGGCCCAGGCTGTGTGTGTGTGTGTGTGTGTGTGTGTGTCTTGGAGTGGGGGGCATTTGTTCCTGCATTGGTAGATTCTCTTGCCATAGTCCTGGTGACTCAGAAGTGTGAGTGATTTTGCTGCATAGGAGCATTTAACTCCTACAATGCCAGACGCATAATGACATTTCAGGGATTGGAGGCTGAAGGTTGTTGGGTCTCGTCCCTGTAGAGGCCCTCCAGGTCCCTACACCCTACGTGCCTTAACATTTGGATATGGGTGTATAAATGTGTAAAAATTTGTATCTTGCCTGAGATAAAGGTGTCAGCTTGGCGACAACCTGAAACATAAAGTGAATTTAACTGTAAACCATTCGATGAAATGAGAAGGCAGGTGATAGTGTGGGCCTGGGGGGTTGGGGCGGGGCATGGGAATCTTCAATTAGCCTGAATGTCAATGTCATGCAGGAGCCTCAGTCCCTGGATCTATGGGTGTCGCTGCATGGGAGTATCAGCCTGAGCCTCCTCTGGCTCGATGTTAGCGTATCTGTACACAGCGAAGCAGAAACAGGATGCATAATCTGGCCCCCATGCCAAGGCCCGTTTGAAGAAAAAAAAATCCCTATCCTTTCAGCAAACATGGCAGGACGGCGCCCTCCTCGTAAATCTACGTTTTTCTCGATTCTGCTGATGCCAGTAAGCAGGCTTCGCTTCCACACGTCACATGAGTCTGCTACTTAAACGATTTAAAGAGCCGGCTGGAAATGCCGTGTTCGGCTACACACCCTAACCCTTGTTTGCTGCTGTTGCTGTGTGACGTACCTGTTGTCCGGAGGTCAAGCTTGGGGTTCAACTAGAACAAATCGGGACGAGATGCTTTTTAAATGCATCCACTGGCGCAGACAAGCCAACTAACTCCAGGGCGGAAGCCACCAGCCCCACCTGGCATTCCAGTCACTGACGCACTCTTTGGACTACGGCGTGCAAGAAGTGCTTTATCATGTCAGCACATCTCACTGCACCGTCTGGCTTGGGAGGGAGAGACTGTGACACTCCTTGTGGGAGCAGGATTATTACCAGAGTTCTGGATCTTTCTGCTCGTACATCAGTCACTCTGGTGGAGGCCCCATTGTCAAGAGCCTTGAAGTGGATCTGGGTCCGGGGGTCCCCTACAAGGGGGTGAGTGACAAGCGACGAGTTCAGACACAAAAGGGCCTCTCTTCCCCTCCTCTGTTTTACTGTCAGGAAGATGGGTTTGCTCCACGCTTAAATGTCGTCTCAATGGTTTTAAATGCGTTTCTAATTATTCCACAGAACAATACCTGCCTCTCTGGATGACAGCCACTGAGGGATTTTTCATGTAGGCAAATTTATTTGTGCTTTTTCAAACTTCCAGCTTCCTTAAAGGAAGCATGGTCTTGAGAAATGACCCTGGTATCAGTGAAGAGCATGTCACTCTCATGGACATTCATCTGCTTCTTCCAGCCTCATCTGTATTGTCACCGTGTTGTACTAATTATGTCTATCTATTATTAGACTCTTTTGTCTTTTGGTACCATTTGCGATTTAGGCTAACAGTTTTGGTATGATTAATATTTGCAGGGCATTTTTTATTGGCTAAAATGGGTTAATACCTACAGGGCTGCTCATTCCTGCTCCTGGAGATCTCCCCCCTGCAGAGCTTAGGTACGGCCCTAATGCAACACGCCTGATACAGAAAATCAGGCCCTTCGGTTGCATCTCAGTATTAGAGTCAACTATGTCGAAGCTTAGCTGATTATCTGTGTCAGGTGTGTTAAATTAGGGCCATACCTAAGCTCTGCAGGCTGGTAGATCTCCTGGCAAGTATTCCACAAAGCATTGCATGTTCCACAAAGCTGGATTTCTCAGCTAGCTCGGTTAACTTAAGCTAGAATTCATGATTGTCCAATAGGAATGCTCCTTACCTCAACTCTTATTGGACAATCCTGACTTCTACACTGTCAAAAAAAGAGTACCAATTTGTTTGCTTATCACTGGGGCTGTACCCTCAAGGTTCTGACAATTGTACCCTATTGCTGTACCTTTTAAGGTTCAGAAATGGACCCTGAGAAACATTTTGTACCATTAATGGTACATTAATGTTGTTTGTACCTTGGGGATGTTCTTCAGAGTCCATTTCTGTACCTTAGATTAGACTAAAAGGTACATTTTCCTACAGCTAAGGGTACAATTGACAGACCCTTGGATACAGCCCCAGGGACAAGCAGAGGTACAAATTAGAACTCCTTTTTTCTGACAGCTTAGCTAAAGTTAAGCCCGCTAACGGAGAAATCCTGCTTCATGGAACACCCTCCAGGATTTTCCAGTTAGCTGGATAACTTAAGCCAAGCGTGAAAACTGCTTTGTGAAACACCCCCCAGGACCAGGAATGAACTGCGCTAACCTACTCTAATGGGGATCTGCTTTTGTATACATACTGCTGTCCATGGAAGCTGACCTTATTTGAGATTATTGTTGAATGGGTCTTCCTGTTGAATGGGTCCAGGTCCTTGTAATTAGGGAAATTCATGTTAATCAGTTCTTCGTAATTCTTTTCCTCCACCCGAGTTTGTTTGGGCAGCTAGAGTTGATCTGGAGACCAGAAGGGGGGGGGAGGGGTGGGCATTTTTATAGTACACTATGCCCACTTGGTAATGTGTTCAGTTAAGCTGGAAAAAAATAAATGGGAAAAGAAAGCTGAGGGGCCACTTGGTCCTTGAAGTCAAGGGGTTACGGGCAGCGACAGAGACTGACGGTAATATCTTTCTCATTCTGGGCTGCTGAAGGAAAAGGACATTTATCAGCTCTGTTGTGTAATTAACACCAAAGAGGAGCTGAATTTAGGGAGACTGAGGAGCGGCTTGTGTGCCTTTGCCTCGCCAGCCCAGGCACTGAACCAGCAACCCTTCTGCCTTCAGTGAGTGAGGAACAATGAAGTGGCAAACGCTGAGCTCTCCTACTGCACAGAGAATTTCTCCTGAAAGCGTCATTGTGATGAGATTGGGTTTGGGATGGGTGGCCTTCGGAGTGGATGGCACAGTCTTCTTCTTTGACTTTTAATGATCCATGACGGCCCACCCAGACTGCAACCTCCCCTTCCTCCTTTCCGTCCCTTTCAGTGCTCCCTCTCTCCGTTCCTGCCTGGCGAGAAGACGCGAGGCTCCTGCAAACTGTCAGAAGGCCATGGCCATGTGATGTGTTTGGGCCCAGAAAGTGAACAACTCTGAGAACCAATGAAATAATGCCAAATGTTGGGTCTTTCTCAGTTTGTGTACTTGATCGTACTTGTGTTACCGTGGGCCCGTTTTACGCCAACTTCCATTGCCGAAGACCAGTTCCAATACTCAAGAGCAGAAGTGCAGACGACGCTAAAAATCCCCGGATGTTGTTCTTGTCCCAGATATCAAGGATACGACGGTTGCATCCTCGCTGAACAAGACCAATCCCATGATTCATTGCGCCCCAAGTTTGTTGTTGGAAGACAGCAATACCAGTTTTGCCAATACCACACGTACGATCTTTGTGTTCTTGGTATTGAGAAACACCTGATGTCCTGCCGCCTTAATGATTTTATTTTCCTTCACATGCGCATTAGTTGTGGGAATAATCAGCGGTCTATAGACGGCAGTGGCAGCTGCAGATCCTGTGGTGGGGGCCGCTGGAAATCTGTGAGGCCCTGATAAGGCTCCAAGACATCAAAGATGATTTCGGCTGCCTCTAAAGTCGCAGGTCGGCTTCCCAGGTGCTCCATCCTGCTCTCCTACCCCTTTTGTAATTGCTTTTGTCTTGGTGTTAAACGCCTTTGTGAAACAATCTCCTATTATTAAAGAAAATGGCTTGTGAGGGTTAGTGAGGTATTGTGTGGTAGCAGACCCCGCCAAAAGCCTGCCGGGGGCGGGAATCTTTGCTACTTATAAATAATTTTAATGGCACGACAAAGGAAAAGATACTTCATAATATATATCCCTCATTTAGTCAGTAGATTAAGTCAGTAGATTTTAGTGCATTTTTGAAGTTTAGTTTGGCACTAAAATGAGCTACTTGTGACATTACCTAATGGAATTTAAAACTGACCTGCTCCTGCTGTTGCCACGGCTACATGCCCTGCTTCTTCTGAACTTCTCCAATACCGGTTGCTTTTCTATTCTTTCATCATAATTCTGCAGCATTCATAATTGTAACAATAGTATTAGCAATAGTATTTTAACAATAATCTTTAATAATTAGTTGTGTCAATGGCAATAAAATGCATGAGGAGCCATTGATGTTGCTGTTCATTATTGTTCTGTTGTTTACTGTTTATTAATGTCCACTGTGCTGTATTACCAGTCCTTTTTATTCCTGCTTTCACATAATCTGCCGCTTTGCTTTCGGAGCTGTCTGCAGTGGGGAATCGCAGTTCCCCCTATATGTCAGTTAATACCCATCCATCTATGCTTATCCTGTTCGGGGTCACTTGCAGCATCTCCTGGGCAGCCCAGGGAACATGGCTGGTATACAACCCAGACAGGACACCATTCCATCACAAGGTGCATACGCTATGGGCAGTATAGAGACCCCTAGAACCAGAGTAGGATATCATGCCATGACAGCGCCCCCTAGGGTCCGACAGACACGGGGGCATCTGCGGTGGGTGCCTGGCATGCGAGCTTCTGTCACCATGTTCCGTCACACCCGAGATGACAGCGCTGAGATGCCCAGGACCTCTCCATCCATTACCGTGGTGACCTCAGTGCCACTGACTTGGAATCCTCTCACCTCTGTGACATCAGGCCAGAAGCTGTCAACATCGCACCCTTGCCAGACAGACTCTCCTGGACATCTTGGACTCTGATGCCCGATTCCCCTTCCACGGTTCACCAGCAGCTCGTTGTGGAAATCTTCCATCCAGCTTGTCCTGGGTAACGAAGCTCACGGGAGTTTGTGGTGAAAAAGGAGACCACAGACGAACTGATCATTGTTGACGCTTGACGTTTGCTTCTGAAGATTCCGGCCATTATTAAACAGGTGCCTGACAAGCGAAGTATAGCACACGTATAAAATACATATTCCTAAAGATCACCTTTAACGTTCTTCACACAGCACGTGCTTCTTTGTTAAATAAGATGGGTGTCTGCCAGTTTTATATAAAAACGCGCATATGGTTATAAATATAAAATACATCGGAAAAACAGTTCAGTGTTTCATCTTAGGAATAAACGTATGTGTGAGGGTATCTTGAGACCCCGACCAAAACAGAGAGCAATAACAGGACAATAGAATAAAAGAGATTCATTAATATACATCTCAAAGAGGACTATAAATCCTCCCAGGGATAAATGACCTACAATTTATAAAAGTGCAGACATAATTCAGTGGCTTTCATGGTTAGATTATCATATCGTATAATTGATTAGGAAGTTCTTAGAAGAGCGAATATTTATACAAGCCTCATTAAGGTTGCAAGAGCTGAAATTAATGTGAAACGAAGCAGCATTGACTCTGTTTTTCCACTGTTCCAAATTGCGCATGCTAATTTTTAGGAAACAATTCTATGGATTATTATTATTAATAATATCACTATTATTGTTCACATTTCTGTTGCCATTATTCATATTTTTGCCTTCTTGACTAATTAATGTATATGTACATTTAGTTTGCAAGTCCTGGTAAATTTCTCCTTCCTTGAAGCCTAATCCTGACAGAAGTTAATTGGTCAGATGTTTGTGGTGAAAGCTGACGCGGCGCGGCGACGGCAGGATGTTGATGAGGGGTGAAATTCATCACATTTATTAAGGGTGATCCTGTGGTCTCCTTTACCGTTTGACACGTCACATACTGCATGCAAATTAAAGGACCCCGTGACAGGCTCCCTTCCCTCCATCCACGCGAATGTGTCTAATTGCGTCCTGATGAGGCTTTTATTTTGAAAGGTGGGAAACGAGAATGGAGATGAAAACAAGACTCTGCTCCTGTCGTCCCATTTACAGTACCCGTCGCACAGTTTTGTAAACTTGTCGGAAATCATAAATTACTCTGCCGTGGAAGTTTCTGCGAAAGGTTTATGTGTCTCTTGGTCCTGTTTATTAATACGTGCATTTGAAACCAAATTGATGCAAGGCTTCGCTGTGGCAGCAGAATGGAATCAACAACTGTGCGCTAGTGTTTCATGTATGAATAAAAAGATAATTGGAAAAATGTAAGAACCAGAATCCTTCAAAATGATTTTTTTGTATGTTTTCTGGTTGGATTATGTGAGAGATTTTCAATCTCTTATGACCAGGGACCTCAAATGAAAACAGACCAGAGGTAGGGACCCCCCCTACCATGAATTTGTGATTGTGTAAGAAACTAAGAACTCAGAACCAGTGGGGGCCTTAACACTTGTTTATCTGGGGAGCAGCCCCCCCAGGATGCTTTTGGCTCCAACTGGGGCCATTAGCATTTTTCACAACTGATCTATGGACCCCCAACGGGTCCTGGACCCCCAGTTGAATCTTCCTGCATTCTATTATTATTTCTCACACAATCATCCGTGAGTAAGAATATTACACAGCATTTGTTTTGCTTTTTTTTTTTATATTTTGCTTAGCAACCCTCTGAAGAAGATAAGAATTTAGAATGCCAGTGGCCTAAAATGCCGAAAAAAAGTTATGAAGACTCTTTTTAAAAAAAAACATTGGAAATGAAAGTGTTTGCAGTTCAGAGCGCCTCCCCCTGGGCGAGGTCCGGGCGGCTGGGTGAACGGGAAGCAGGCGATAGGCAGGAGGGGAGGAGCCTCTTATTTGGATGAAGGAGGTGGTTTGCGGTGAGGTGCGCCATGATGTTTGGCACGGGAAAGCGTACAGCAAAGCTTCTGCGTTGCCTGTCTGCCACACCATCAATATTACATTTTAGTTGCTTCCCTTGGCTGCTGCTGCGGCTTGACCGAAACCAACAGACATTCTCCGTCAATCAGCCCTCTTTGCCTCAGGCGGGAAACCCTCACACTATGGGCATGTGTGTTTTATGCTGCTGCTTTTCTATGCGAGCATCATGCATTATGTAGGATTTGTCCCCCTTGTTGCACTTTTCTGTATGTAGAAGCATCAGCTGAAACTGGGTTGTTTTCTTGTTGTATTCATGGACGCACATTCAGATAAAACCAGTAGCACCAGCACACGGTATCTGGTTCCTGTTCAGTAGCATTCACATTGCGGTATGTTTCTGCATCCTGTGGGTAGGTTAAAGTGCAGTATATTTTCAGCTGAGCCGTACCTTTTTCAGTAGGGATGTCTGCTTTGTTTTTGTTAATTACTCTGACAATGGTTACATAGGAAAATTTTTTCTAACTAAAATGTATCTTTACCTTTTGAAAGCAACTGTGTAATGAGTCCCATTCTTTCATGCGGCTTATTCCTTTGGTGTGGCTCGGGGGGGGGGGGAGTGGTTCGGTCCAGGTGTGACACGGTGAGGATGAACCAGTTGGGTGCTTTTTTTAAAGGGACACCGCACGAAACCTGTATTCCGATCGGAACATCCTGCCCATGGCTCAAGCAACACCTTCCTGCTGCAAGGTGAGAAAATAGCACTGCGAAGGAACTGTATCCATCCATTTAAAATGAACTGCAGCTACATCTGCAGGTAAAATGTTCTTTCCATCACCTGGAAACCATGACAACTGGAAAAAATAGTTTCCTCCTAATTGACTTGCACGCTGAATAGTCATAAACGTACTGAGACATGAAGACTGCAATAGTCTTCACCTATGTTTTACATAGAGAGATGATCAAATAAGTTCAGTATATTGTAAACGTCACTATTGTCTTTGCAGTAGAAATTATGTATTCAATAGGTATATGATTAAATAGTTCTGTTGTGTATTTCTGACAGTTCATCTATTTTTGACACAGTTGCAGAGACTAATCCCATGACTGCTCTATCCCATGATGTCTTATTAGTGATATCACTGTCAGGGTTACCTTGCACACCTGACATAAAATGCACGGATGTATCAAGGTTAAGGAGACAAGAAGTGGAGAAGCTAATTCTTCATGCTTTGCGAGAGGAAAAATCTATTCCCAAAGAGTTTGATTAGGGATGTTTGGGTGCCTGTCCCATCGTTCACAGCTGCGGCAAGTGATGTCAGAGGGGGAGATAACTCTGGGAAGGTCATGGTGCTGTTAACGAGCAAGTAGAGAGCAGTCGGCATCTTCGACCTGCCGTTTTGATGTGGAGAATAATGGGGGGTGCTCTGCCGGCTGCAGGCCAGGCAAGCGGGTGCTAGATTTGGCCCGGGCCACCTCTACTGTGTCAATACTGATCTATTATGGATGACCGAAGCTCATGTGCTTCCTGCTCTGTGAACTGAAGCTGAGCTCAGGAGGGTTATCCCCAGGTGTTAACTTAAAGGATATTTAAAATTTCACTGAAATTGACTTCTGCAGATTCCACTCTAGGGTTCTTCTGAATCCACCCCCTGATGGGATTAATTTGATCTGAACTAAAATTTATGCTAAAAATGTAGAATTCTTTATTTTATGAATGTAAAACTTAATCATTGCTAAATGTAACAGATTTTATGTTAATGTAACCAAATGCTGTAGTAAATACTTTTTCCGTTTATCGTTTCTCTGATTCTGAGTCACTGTATGATTGACCTCCTCCAAATTGCAGTGAGTCGACAAAGAAAAAACCATTAAGGTGTGTAAAATTCTGGCTTTTACCGAAGCACCAAGGCTTTGAGGATGAACCTACATCTAATCAAAACAGCATTGAGTGGAGTTGAACACTGGCCAAATCGTTTTCTTTTTATTGACACTTTCTCTGGGACTGTAAACTAAAAAAAACAGGGAAGCTTAAATAAAAAGAAAAATGTCATTATTTGGGGAAAAAATTTAAATGGAAATCGAAAGAAAAAGACTTGTGTTTGTATGTATGTACATTATATATATTGTATGCTGAATTTTACATATATGGCAGCAAAAATGCTACTTGAGTGAATAAGATTCAATGAAAAATGCATGTCCCACAGCACTGCAGAAAACAATGCAGCAAGCGCGCACGTCTCCGCGCGAGAGGGGCTTTCGGCGGGGGGGGGGGGTTCTTTCTGCAGGACGGCGGGATGCGGAACCATCAGACCCCGCGAGTATTACTCATGCTAATATATGCATCACGCTGCTAGGTATGGGAAACTGGGCTTTGGCTTCTTTTGATGCCGTTTGGACCAGGAGGGGGGAGAATGTCGCAAGATTCCTTTTTGATCTTTAACGGGATTATTACCCCACCCCCCTCGCCTTTTATTTATTTATTGCATTTTATTTATTTATTTTGAGCTTATTTATCTGTTTCTTCTTTTGAAAAATAAGCCGCTAGAGTGTGGGGGTCGGGTTGTGAAAAACATGTAATAATGAAGTAGGTATTCTTCATATTCTTAGCACTGCACTGACTGTCGACGAAACTGGAAAAAATAATATGGAAGGAGATTTCATTTCTTATCAACTGGCATGGTTTAAAATAACATCAATCTGTTTATTTAATAGTTAATACTATTGCTTTAATTTCAAGGTCTGTCAGTTTGTTTCCAGGTACTGTCAGGCACGAGCACTTTATATGTCAGCATGAATATGCCACGTTATTTATATCCCAGAGTCTATGGAAGGTAATTTTGCGATTTAATGTAACTTTTCTGTACAAATATGAGGTTTTTAATTAGCTCAGAGCTGAGACAGGGCAAGGAAGTGATCACCTGAATACGTATTCCGAAAATGTCATCCATCTTGCAAGTGCGGACTCCGAAAATAGATGACAGATAGAGAAACGTTTTTTACAATGGGCCAGAAGCCCAAACATTTATAAGACACGTAATTGGATTCCTACAGCTGATGGGTCATGTGTCCATTGGCAGATGGTACTCAGAAGGCAACTGTTGTGTCAGTCGGCATTAAAGGTTACAGCATTTTGGAACCTCTCCAAACTTAAGCTAAAATCTATTTTCCTGAATCCCATCATCTTTTATAAACATTATCCACCCCATCCTGTACGGGGAAGCAAGGAGTATTTAAGCAATCGAATTTCAAAGGTTGGTTGTTTAGATTCTAAATGGGCATACAGCTGCTGCCTTTGAAGTTAAAGCTGCAGTTATAAAGCAGCTGCGTGACTGAGAGTCACGTGAGACACTTTGCTTAGTTGTCCCCCAAGCAATAAGGAGCAGAAGCTGACGTCCATGTGTGAAAACCTAACATGGCAAAGTGTGCATAAGGCAACTCACAACCAAACGATGCTCTACTGATGACAGCATATTTTTACTGAACTCTGGAAAAGTCATGGATTACCAGTTAATGTCATTCTGGTGATTTAGTTGAATTGTGATTAGGAGTTTGAATACATAGTCAAGGTAAAAACTACAGTAGATTACTGTTATGTATTTTTAGTGCTCTCCTGGACTTTAAATCCATCCATCTATCCATTTTCTGAAACTGCTGGTCCTATTCAGGGTCACAGGGGGTCCGGAGCCCATCCTGGAGGCTACGGGCACAAGGCAGGGAAGAACCCAGGGGGTGGTGGCACTCCATCTCAGGGCACGCACACACACACACACACACACACACACACACACACACACACCTATGGGCAAATTGGTAACACCAAGCACCCTTGGCATGTTTTTGGACTGAGAGGGCAAACCGCAGTACACAGAGAAAACCCTACAATGACAGTGCCTGCTACTGTGCCACTCCCACACTTTAAATTATTTATCATAAAATACCTCATCTCCTCAAATGCAGCACACCTGCCTGAGTAAGGTATGGTGGCCATTTTGAATCAGAACATTAATGTAATAACAATAGCTGGTTGACATGAAACGACCTGACCTGAAACCAGTGGCTAGACCCCTCCAATCCTGCATTTCCCCTGAAATGTTTAGTTCAGTTCTGCTGTTCCCAAACATCACCAGCTAAGCTTCGCCTTAATACCCAGACTTGAACTCTGAAATTTTAATGCTGACCATTTTTTATGACAGCAAGAAAATCCTGAGAAAGTCCTGCTGAATCCTTGGATGGCGTTTAGGGGTCACTCTTTATGTAAGATCATGACTGGTCAGTTTTTGAGATACTCCCTGCAAATCATAAATGTGAAGTGAAAATTCATCTGACATTTACGTTGCACCAAGTGGCAGAGTGGTCAACAAAGCAGGTACATGAAAATATTAAGTCCTTCTTGTAAAATTTTTTGGGAGAGAGTGGTGCTAAAACTCCTAATGTCAACATGAGATATGTCTGAATGGCATTTCCCAGCAGAAGCTGCAGTGGGAGGTGCTGGTAAGTTCCATCCTACTGACACCCACAAAATGTTGGGATGGCAAAAGCCATGTAGGGTCGCGATCAACCGCGAAAAAGCCAGAGGGAGATCAGAGCGAAGCGGGCATCTGAAGCGCCGACTTCCTGTCCAAATGGCACGGGATTGTCGGCAACTGCAGCAAGCCAGCCAGATCATTCGGGACTAAAATGCTTGTGTTTATAGATTGTGCGGAAGGCTTCATAAAGCATATGTAGTGATGGGAACAAGCTTTTCTGGAATTGGTTTTCAGAGGGCAAGATTGGAATGTCAGCGCGCAGTACTGAACCAATTTCCTCCGGCGCATTGTAGTTGGAAGCACCTTAACTTCTTTGTTTATTATATGTGAGCGTAGCTCCACGCGTGGAAGAGAAGCACGGAGAACAGTGCAGTGAGCAGAAAGACAGCGAGTCTCTCTCCCTGCGTTCAGCTTCTGCTGGATCTCGCTAGGCGTCCGGCATCAATCACCGTGATTGGGGTCCCGGCGAGCGGACCCTGTGGCTTTCCACCATGACGCCACCATATGCTCCTCACAGATGTTCCTCTTACCAGTACCCCCGCCCCCCTACCATCCATCCCACCGCTTCCCCTCACCGCTTCCCATCCTATTGGCCAAAAAAAGCAGATAACCTGCGGCGTAGGATTCCGATCTCACGGAGAGCTGGCCGGAGCGAATGGGGATCCCCCCCCCACCCACGGCATCTCCGGAACCCCCGTGGGCACCTGGTGGCACACAGACAGATCACTCCCCACATTATTGTCCCAGTGTCCGGGAGATGGGATGGAGCAAGTCGTCAGTGTTTGCAGTGGGAGATTATTTTAAAAAGCAGTAGAAGGTCAGGTGGACGGTGTGCTGAGGAAAATATCATTTTTGGAGGGAAATTTCCAGTCACTGGTTCTGCTCCTATCTGGTCCAGAATGTCAGTTGGCAGATTTAGCTACAATGTGCCAGGAATGAAGAGACAGTTCAGTACATAAAGCAAATACAAAGACCTTTACAGGTTTGGCAGATATGGTAAAATACGACCCGTCAGTCAGTGAATTGAACTTAATGCTCAAGTACGGGTGGTGGGCAAACCAGCAGAAGCACTGACAGAAGCCCCCGGGGCTATTTTACGCAGCCAGGATGGCAGGAATTCAACTTGACTTATACTCAAAAAAAGAGTCTGGTTCCTCCATAAGTGATTCCTCCATTCTGAACCAGTACATTCATGCAGGCAGAACAATCGGTGGATTTGGAGGTTTTAGTGGACCGGAGGGCCACAGCAGATCAGTAACTCTAAAGGCTGGGCATTGACACTCATGGGGGGTTGTGCATAAGGGCAAGGTCCTGTATTTTACTACATTACGTCATGTGGCAGGTTCCTGGTCTGGAATTCCTCTGTTGTTGTTTAACCTTGACAGAAACTCCAGTCGGTCCTGTGGACGTAGGGCTGTCTGGCGTGAGCTTTGTCTTCCCCAAATGGGAACTTCCTCTAGCTGATTGTACCTGCAAGGACGCCCCTCTCACTAGAGCTTGCCCACTGAGCTCCTGTAACATGGGGCTTATGCTCTGTGAGCCTGGGGGAACTAGCACAAGGCTAGCCTGGCAATTAGTGTTCAGTCCAGTAGGGGATTGGGTCCAATCAGGGATGGGGCTGAGGGAGTGAGGTCGATAGTCCTTGTGCTTTTTGTCTTTTTGTTCTAAATTCCTGGAGGAAATCTTGTGGGGGGGGGGGGGGGTTCAATGTCAGGGGGTGGTGTGTGCGATCGAGAGAG
>JAODKF010000087.1:753242-768912 GCA_026779585.1 Mormyrus proboscirostris | reverse complement strand
GGGGGTTCAATGTCAGGGTGTGGTGTGTGCGATAGAGAGAGAGAGAGACAGATAGACTGACACCTCACGTTTCCTCATGTGCGCGTATTCTGTGTCAGCGCCAGCTTCGGTTTGAAACGCGCTGCTGATGTCTGTCATTAAGTGTCTTAGGGGTAGCTGATCAAAACAGTCCCTGTGTGGAAGCCGTAAGTGGCACATCAAAGGCCCTGAGGACAGGCTGGGTTAATAGGATGCTAATTTAGCAGACATGTTCCCCTCTTCATAGATAATTCAAACTGAGACAGAACTGCACCCATTTAAACTGTTATTTCGAATTAAAATATTGTTTATATGTATAAATATTGTTTGCAGGCAGCACACAGAGGAATGATGCCTTGGATCGCAACGCCATTGGCTCGCGTGAGACTAGCCAGCCAATGACATACTAGCAATACTCTGGGTGTAAAAACCTCTGCAGTGTCATGCACCCGCCTCATCAGGCTATGTGCGTTTGCATATGTTTGTGTCTGTGCTTGTGTATTAAAACGCTGACCAAGCACGTAGAAAAGTAAGGATAACAACCATTAGAATCACATTAGAGTGTGTTTTTTTCAGCTGGCTTGCTCGAGGCCATGAATAGCAATTAAATTTAAGCGTAAAAAATTAAATTTGCAGCTAGCTCGCTGTGTCCATTTTGAAGTTTGATCCCCGTGCCCCGTGAGCAGCTGCTAGGCCACACGGGCAGGATGGGTACTAAAGAGGTTTTGAAAGGGTCCTGACTGGGTCTCAGAAGCCAGTCAAGAGTGTGCAGCAGGAAAAGCACTGACTGCAAGCTTCATTTACTTACAGCCATTATGTGTATACACATTTATGCAGTTTAATGTTCTTCTTTTTCAGTAATTCGGGGGGCTCCACACTGTAGATAAATGGGTCTATTAAGATGCTCACAGGCCTAATAGGATTGATCCTTCTGGCAGGGTGATCGATGACTGCTGTGATGCGCCCTGCCTTGAGGCTCAGGGCGGGGGGGGGGGGAGCCTCCACCAGCCCGGTGACCTTTGGCTTACTTTGAAGCCTCAAGCCTCTTTGTGTAGCTTGGTCTACAACAGAGGCCCCACGCAGGGCGGGTTTGACAAGAGATGTTTGCGAGGCCAGGAAGAGGTTCATAGGATGCAAGGGCATATGTTAGGTTTCAGCGTTGGTAGGGACCGAATCAGCCCTGACCCTCCCGTCCCCCTAAACACGCACGGTTTGTAGGGACATGTCCTTGCCATCCATAGGCAAATCTACACCCTTGACAGGATGCCTAACTGGGTTGACGATATAATGGCAATATTGGTCCATTAACTTACAGCATTTTGGTCCACTTTCTTAGCTGATATTCCTCAGTGAACCCCCTGCTGCAGCGCTTTACATTGATAGTGCTTCCAGCCTCCATCACATACTTAAGCTCTGGTGTCATATGGGGGTCTAACCCCCAGCTGGTGGGAAACAGGCCCCAACTCAGGACAGTGAAGCGCAGCTCTTCCTGACCCTCACGGCCGTCACCAGTCAGACCTCGATGCTGATGGTTCATGAGTTCATACATGCAGGTCACGCCTTATCACTTTCAGTCAAGGGGCTCCAGACTCCCACACCAGTAACAATGTTGAGGCTTTGCCAGCAATGAGAAACAGGATTCCTTTACCTTAAATAATCAGCTTGCGCTACCTGCCCTATGTGCAACGAGCATCTAGGAGCCCAGAAATGAACACACACCTTATTTGTGAGTCATGGGAAGACATGAGGAGGGCCCCCAAGAATGAACTTGGGGTACAATGAATCATGGGATTGGTCTGGTTCGTTGAGGATGCAACCGATGTATATGGGACAGAGCAAGAACAATATCCATGGATTTTTAGCATCTTCTGTACTTCTATTCTTAGTATTGGAACTGGACTTCAGCAATGGATGATTATGTAAAATGGGGAAACAAGAACACAAGTACTAAATGGTCAAGTATGCAATTGAGAAACACCCAATGTTTTGCAAAAAGTTGTCCATGCTAGTGGCGTGTGCCCCACATAAAGCCTGTTTAGGTGCCTTGAGATGTCACCCTCCACTGGAATCTTGTGGTGCTATGGAGCAGTAGTCTCCAACCTTTTTACAATGATAGCTACTCTTAAAAAGAAAATAATCCCCGCTCAATGCGCATTGAGCCGGCCGTAGGGGCTGTAAGGAGTCTGATTGTTGTGATCGGCTAGCTATGTCTTTGAAGACTGAAGATCAGTGAGCACTGTTGGTAAGCAAACATGGGGGTATTCTGTTAATGATGGTGTTAGATTAGCTCTGAATCCCACTATACCAGTGACAAGGTTGCCCACTGATTCACTTCCTGCAAACGTGGCAATAATTTCTTGTATGAAACTTAAAATGACAGCCCAACACTGGTCATCGGACATTATTTTGTTCTCCATTTCCACGCTTGCCTTGTCCGGCACTCTTTGCCTGTTTTCTCACTGTGTGTGATAGATCTCTTTTTCATCTGGGGTTCGGTGTTAATGGTGTTTGAGTCATTTGCATGGTTCCTGCTTTGGTGTGTGACTGTACGTGTGGGTGTCTGCATGCATGTGTATGTAAACAGGATGAGTGGAGTGAAAAATGGAGATTGTAGGTAGAGTTGAAACGGAAATCAATTGTTCCCCCAGAGCAGATGTAAGCAACATTTCATCTTGACTTAGTGTATTTAAGATGGAGCAGTTTAAAGCAATACATTGCCGAAAACGGCGGTAAACTCAGCATTAATCCACAGAGATATTCCTTTAGCGAGATGTACAACATTAACCAAGGGACCAACACAAGAAAATAGAAAAGAAAAACTTTTTTCCTCCTGATCTCATTCTCTTTTCTTTCACTTTCACGTACATGTACCCTTTTCTCTCGTAGGTAAACATGCTCACAGTCTCTCACGTACACAATCTCACACACACGGGTGAAAACTCTTGTCCGTGTTTTTTCTCTGCTGTTCTGGTTGAGGGTGGATTAGCTGCTGCTTGGGGAATTAAGGGGTTTCTCATTAATCTTCAGCTAAGGGGATACTGCTCTGTTTTTACTGTGCTATGGAACAGAAGTGCGAGGATCCATGTTTTTTTTTTCTTTTTGCTTTGTTTTTGCTGTAGTCTGGTTCAGTCTTTGACAGCACTGCTTTGCTGCATGTCAGGGCTGCTGGTTCTGACCTTTTCACTGTGTTTTTAGGTTCAGAACTTTTTTTTGTACCTTTGCCAGATTTCTCATCCATAGATCCTACTCATGGTGGCAAAACAATTCCTGTGTCAAAGAAAAGATCTGCATGATTTGCATGAGTTTGATTAAACCAAAATGATTTAAATTTTGCTTTGTTTTTTTAATTCTCACCTGGTACCTGTATACGGATAAACCATTAATATACCTAGACATACACTATCTGTTGGAATTAAGGAAGTGCAATTAGCTGTATGACCCCACCCCAAATTACATCCCTCCCACCCTACCTGTAAACTCACCTCTTCCTGTTATCAATAGGCTGGTCAGAGTCAGAGGGCTAGGCCATATAATGACTAGATCAATATGTAATTCTCTAAGTGAAATTGGACCAGCTTCCAGTTCTCTGGGTCTGAAACTGCTCCGCTGTTCTGCCCTGCAAATTAGGCTTATGATTTCCAGATAAAGTAAGGAATTGCTTTTCATTGGGGATGTGATTTATTTGGCACAATTTACAGTTCAGCAGAGGAATGGTGCCTTGCTTTTGATGTTTCGTAAAATATGCTGATGAATAGTGCTTATTATTAAAGTTCTGTTTTGTTGTTGGGAAATCGCTCAGCCAAGTGATTATGATTGGTCATTTCCCTATCAAGGCAGAATGCGGGGGGTCACACAGGGTCTCCGATTAGTCCTTTCTCCTGAATACTAATGAGGATGCTAATGAGGTTTATACCCTAATGAAAAGTGCTTTATAATAGCGGCATAGGCTTTAGTTCTTCGTATCTCACATCCAACATCTCAGCGGGATGCTCTCCCGTGAATACCACGGCAACCATGGACTGTCCTCCCATGGTTGCCGTGGCGATAACTGTATGCATTGAAGTCTTTAAGCTAAAGAGATGTTCGTGTTTCCCATGGGTGGGATGTGAACAGAATGAAGGGCTAAAAAGGGGCAGTTTATTTCAGTGGTGTGAAGGAGAGAGGGATTTTTTTTTTACTATTCCAAAAATGAGAAACAAAGTTGGGTTTGGTCGCAGAACTTCTTTCTTCATTCTCCAGCGTTAAGAAGCTGTTTTTGCAATTGCGTGTGTCACAGACTGGAGTTTCACCTCCGTCACGCCATAAGCAAGCAACAGGATTAATTACTGAGGGTGGTAACGTCGCAGACAGCACACAGAAAAGGCAGACGCTTCCAGAAGCAGAGACAGATTGCAGTACAGTGGCTTCCTTTCGACTTTATTAATCTGACATGAGATGCCGCAGAGAGCTCAGCTCTCCCGCACTGCTGCTCGTGACGGTGCTGCTCCTTGCCGGGGTGGATAATGAACCTGTTCGTTTCGCTCTTTTTCGCGCCAAGGACGGTCTCTCGGTTCGTCTCCCAACATGCTGTGGAGGAAGTGCCCTCCAACAAGCATCCCTCCCCCCCACCTCAGCACTGGATAACAATACTGGGAGAGGCAGTGCTTCCAGCGCAGAGACAGCAGCAAGAAGCACGACGAGGTCTAACTCATCCAGTCCTCTGCCTAATATACAAGGGGCCCTTTAACTGATTTTGCTTAATTGATTTTACTTGAGAGCTTGTTTTGCAGCACTCCACTTCAGATGTTCATCGTGCTGGGACGCAAAAGGACCCCACTCTTAGACCTCAGCTCCATCTGACATAAACAATCGCATCACGATCTGCACCTGATCTCAGCGCTAACATCGTAATTGCTACCATTGCAATTATTTAAAAATACCTGCAGTTCCTTCTCCATTATACACTTCTATAGCAAGCGGTACAACACAGGGAGCTTTGGAAGACAGCTGTATGAAAGGCACTCCCTGCATGCATTTCCTGTGAATCTGGAGAAGCTGTTTTTACAGATGGAATCGAGCAGCCTTGGGCAGTAAATACATTTTGACTAAATATATTATTTAAAAAGTTCGTGGAACACTGCAAGGATAATGTCACCATTTTCGGCAGGGATGATTTGCTTTGAAAGGTAAACATAACATCACGTGGAGTGAGAAGATGGCATCCGCTCGCTGAGTTTAGACTGTAAACATTAATGTGCTAATGCAGGTTTCCCAGAAGGCCGAGGGGCAATTTAGGGGGGAGGCGCTACTCATGGACCAGACATTGTTTCTCTGTAGCCAGTTGAAAGCTTTGGGGATTTTGCTTTATGGAAATAGATTCTCGTCATTTGTCTTAATGTATATGTTTACATAGCGTATGGACCTTTGTAGTTTACAGGTATGGGACAGACAAACATAATTTGCATGTAATAGGTTAGCGAATTACTGCTCATAGGAAATAAAATTCATTGTTTGTGTGAAATTTGTTCCTATATTAAAGGTACAGGGTATTTTGAATAGAGATAATGTTAGTTGTAAATTATGCTGCGCTAATGAACTGCTTTACTGATACAGTAAATTACATTCCGATGAATTTCATCAGAGTAGTTGGTTGGATAGCAGGTTAAACTTTAAATCCTCCCTGTAAGAATTTGTATAATACGACAGCAACTGTTGACAGATAAGAGACACTTGTGAACATGATAGTTGTCCTCCAGATGCAAGCCCACGGATCCAGGGTTACCTTGGATTGGCCTTCTGTCCCCAGGCATGGTGGGGGGGGGGGGGCAGGCACAGATATTCTGTACATAAAGCAGGAAATTAAGGTGGGGTGGCTATAAATAGAAGAACAGCCATAAAATGCTGCCTGTACTTTTGAGAACTTCAGTGTAAAATTTTTCATTTGAAGTCTCGAGGAATCTTTGGACCATTGATCGGCGTTGAAAAGCAAGAGTGTCCTGCAGGTTTTTGGGGAGACTTTTCGCTTCAGCTGAGCAGTAGCCGGAAGTGTGCAGCGAGATCTCCACGGCGATCTCCCGTATTCGATTAAGGGTGGAGAGAAAAGCCACCGAACACTTTCTGAAAGGAACATTAAACGTCTGTATTATTCAGTTTGCTTTGCCGTGTCATATTAGGCTGGCGGAAATGTGGTGGATCTCTGGAGCAGCTGCAGACTTGGCCTGTGAAGCTGCCCGTGATGTTAAATATTTTATTTTGTGTGGTTAAGCAGCAAAATGTGCCTTTGCAGGTCTTTCTGGACGACCTACAGTTTGGGGTAAATTGGTGTGATACAGACTCCTGGGCCCAGCTCTCCGACCGCCTGTCCTGTCCATGGCCGCCGTGATTAAATGGCCACTCAGAGCTGAAATTCGTGTCTATGCAGTTTAACACTCAGCGTTTCCATGGCTCTCTTTGATAGTAAAACGTTGTGTGTGTGTGTGTGCGTGTGTGTGTGTGTGTGTGTGTGTGCGCGCGCACCTGTGCCCCCCCTAGAGGAATGTCTCAGGTGCTATCATACACGCCACGCTCCCAGAAGGCACCACTGAGCAATAGTGAGGAGCCTAAGCTTCTTTTAGTAAAATCCCTTTTCTCTTTTCCCTCCAGTTCTGCGTGACAGCTTTCCCTAAATAAGCGACACGAAAGACCAACCTGCCATTTTGGCTGCTCTCAACACTCGAACAATGACCACAGGATTATGAGTGTGGAATCACCATGAAACAATTACCACAATGCTGCAATTCATCATGATGCTTTTGGGTACTATTGGGTAGGGGTGGCATCACTAATTTTATTTTGTTGTTTACTGCTGGTGGATCTTTACATTATATTTAAATACAGAACTCCCCCCCCCCCGCCAAATGATTTACCCTCAGCAAGTAGTATGCCCTTCCCACACAGACACACACACGGATGGAAATCATGTGACTCAGTCGTGCGTGTGCGTGCCGTATATGTCACTCCTCGCCCCCGTGACGGGAGCGCTCAGTGTTTCTGTTACTTTAACAGTTACACAGAGTCCGTGGTCGTGCCAAATGGAAGTCCTTCCCGCTCTGGGAGACGGTGGCAAAGCCTTCTGCTCTCTACAGTGCATTGGATCACATCCTAAAACGCAAGCAAAGCTGTCAGCACCGTTAAATGCGACTTCAAAGGGTTTCCCCCCTCGCTCGGCCCCTCGCCGCACACCAAGGGTGTTTGAAAGAAGCGCCCCGTTCTGAACTTTGCACACTCCGCACACACAGCTGTAATGTACTCACTGTTTGCACAGTCAGAGTTCAGACACTGTAGGATCTTTTTTGCAATGAGGTTAAAAAAGCAGGCGCAACACAAGGGACAGGTCGCGCTTTGTGGCGCCCAGCATGTGTGCTGGGGAGGGCCACTGTATGCACCGTGGATGCATAAGCGAACAAATACTGCCAGACAGTCACATGGCTATGGGAGCCCACAGCCTACAGGATGTGATTCTCACGTCCCTTGGTGGGGGGGTGGTGTGTGACCTAAGGGAGCCCTTTTCTAAGACATGCTCAGCCATCTTTTCCAAGATGGCGGGTGGCTGGATCTGACAGGCCTCCATCACGTTCCATTTTAGTCTTTATGATGCAGTATCATATATTTAAATATATGACGTCTTCACCAGAGATTTGTCTTTCTGCGCTTCCACTCTGGTCTTGTCCTGTGACCCGGCAATGAGAGGGAAATAGACCCCCCCAGCATCCCTGTGTTTGGAGGGAGACCTTCACACAGCTCTGTGAGGGTCCCGTCACAATGAAAAGAGCCATTCTGCATAAACAAGCTCATGTTGACACCGAGGATTAACTCCATTTGGTGCAGGGCAGAAGTCACCCCCACCCCCCCAAAGCCTTGTATGGCTGCATAGGCATCAGATCCTCCTCGCATTGAATATGGGCGACCGAACAGAAGAAGTGGGGGGGTGGGATTGGCCGTTAGCCCTCATTTTTCCCGGTGATACCAGACACAACAAGGCTGATGGCATTTGAGCTTTAATGTGGCTTTTGTGGCTCTGCATGGAACAGAGTGACTCCCAAAATAAACATCCCACCTGCATTCATGCGGTCTGTGCTAACAAGATTTTAGGTGCTTCCTATTGGCTGTCCTCCATTGTGTTTCCTGTTTTCATTGGTCCAACTGCCACCCACTGGCCAGGAAGTCCCTCCCAGAGGAAAAAAGCATCTAGCACAGCCAAAGATACCTATGCAGTCTTTTCTTAAATGCCTGGATGACACATATGAAAGTGAGAAATAGAATGGAGAGAGCATACTTATCAGCATTTTCCCATTTAGGAAATTGACAGTTTTTTGCTGAGGGCTGTAATTAATTTGAGCCTGTGAAAACTCCTGAAGGGAAAATGATGGTAGAGTCACATTGGATTGGTTCAACTTCACATAAATATCCAAGTGTGAGCATTGCGGCCATGTTGCGTTATGGGGAGTGCATCTGAGCCAGATGTCTTTCTTTGGACAGCGTTCATGCTTTGGGGAGATTATGGAAGACTTACAAACCACAAAAGTAATAAAGTCCTGCACCCTGGGAACTATTTCTAATCTTAATTAAAATTAATTTCAGATAATTTCTAATTAATTCCCCCCCCCGTTAGTAGTTTGCTGGTGCAGTTGCTTGTAATTGCTGTGAGAGTGTTAACCACAGACATGTGGTCACTATTTTCTTAAGCTAAACGCTAAATTTTATTCAAAAGTTTTTTTTGTTGGATAAGAGTCTATTGAAGAGGGAAAATTACGAAATGACTTACGAAACTTGGCGGTAAAAAGAGTTGGACACCTTTTTTTTCTCAACTAACCATGTTATCTGAGAATAGTGACCTTGTCCTTTTCAGCTCGGCTGTTTCCATCATGCGAGGAGGCTCTGGAAGAAGGCACCGGGGGATGAGAGAAAGCGGGGCCTGCACGTGCGCCGTTCGCTCTAATCGTTGCGTGAAATTCCCTACCCGTGCCGGCGTGCACCACTTCGCAGAATAATTAACCTCCGTGTTCCTCTCCAGGATTACCGCGCCTTTCACAAAAAGTGAGACAGGAAGGGTGCAGCTGGCCCAGTGGGTGGTGGGTAGGGTGGCTTCACACTCGTTATCGCGTGTTACCCAGCCCTCCTGAGACAGTGGGGTCAAAGATCGCGGAGGGAGAGGAATTCTATGTTCTTTTGTTCTCATATTCATGTATGATGAACATTCCCCCATGAACCTGAATGGAGGTGCCACGCCGTGGTGAAAGCGAAAATGGACACGCGGCCGCACAAATGAGACGCCTCACGCGCCGTTTCCCTCATGCTTCATGGATAATGAGACGACTCTCACCTACCAGCAGGGGGCGCACGGCCCAAAGCGAGACAGGTCCTGAATCAGGGTTTCGCCTTGCTTTGCACTGGCTCGCATCAGGCTGAAGTGTATGACAAATGGCGACGGCGGTCTGCGGTAAATAGCTTATGTAGCATGGTGCCTCTGCAGCCTTCAAAGACACACAAAGCAGATGCCTGGGACACATTTAATTAATCCAAGTCTCTCATGTTGGCAAATTCTTCAAGTTGCCACCGGCACCCGGCCACAAACAAGAGACAAATGGAAACACTCAAGGATGTTAAAGGCACCCAGGGAGGCAAAAGAGATTAAATAATTGTGCCGTATGCTAACTGTACCTAGATCAGTTCCCATGCGAACAAAGTCTTTCCTACCAGCTATGCTGTGAAGCCGTGGATGGGGACTGAGATTTCTGGTCAGGACCTCAGATTCTGGGCCATGTCGTTGGCAGGTTTGTGTGCCATTGAGTCTAGTGCTTAACTCAGTACCCCTAGCAGGGGTGACATCGCCGTTGTGACACGAGGACAGTCTGGCATGGTCACTGATATGTCTACCCCTGAGTTCCAGAATGGCGTGGTTCCGTCTCACATTCCCGGACAGCGATGTTGTGAAGGGCTGGCAGGCTGAATTAAGGCAAAAAAAAACTTAATGGTTGTCATGAACACTACCTCACCACTGAATAATTTCAAGAGAGACACCTTGCTGGTGCGGTCAAGAAGCTCATCCAATTAATTTCAATTATTTTTCCCATATAATAGCTAACAGTTAAACCATTTGGCAATTTCCAGGAATGCCATGTAGTTGAGATTCCTCTGCTATTCATTATCATGAGTTGTTCCCTTAAAATGTACAACCATTTGCCTTATTCAAGTGGTCCCCTTAAAAACTACAACACCTATCCACCATATTCAAGATGTCCCTTGAAAAACTACAACACCCATATGCACATTCAAGTGGTCCCCTTAAAAACTACAACACCCATATGCATATTCAAGCAGTCCCCTTAAAAACTGCAACATTCATGCACCATATTCAGCCATGTGCTTCCATGTGTTCTAGACTTTACTCATCACCATCAAAATGAAAGCAGCATAGAGATATAAAGTGGTGTGAGCCATTCCTGGTTTAATAGTTTAAATAATGGAGTCAAACTTTAAAACATAATCTTATGCGTACTGCAATACTGACTTTCAGGATATTCTGAATTTTGCTGAGTAAAAAAAGTTATTGTGAATTTATTATTGAGGTCAATGTTTAAAAATATTGGGAAATTGATTTTAGGACATATTTCACAACCCTATTAATATCTATCTTTATATTCTAAAACTCAAATTACATTACCCAAATCATCTTTAATCACATAATTCTGGATTGTATGGCAAAGATAAACAGAGTGCTCCCACAGTTATTGACCACACATCTGCAGAGTTTGCACATATTTTCCAAGGTTGTGGTGGAACTGCAGATATGTTGGCGTTGGCTTTTATTTAAACAGCGCCCTGGTTCGGTTTGTCTTACTCACCCAGTCAGGCCTGTGAATCAACCATGGTTTTCTGGACTTGTGGCTTCAGGTGTGTGGGCAAATTGTTGGGATGTACAGTGTGCAGGGGAGGACGGAGGGGAGGCTGAGGTCACATCTAGGGAAATCTTATACCCACCCCATGTGGAAAATCAAACGGGGGGACCAGCAGCCTCCCAATTCAGATCTCAGGAGTGGAGCTACTGTTGTACCTTCGGCTGTATATCTAGTAAGCATTCTAATATAAGTGATTTAAAATGGACAGCTTTGTATGAGTGAGTTGCTGTAGCTACATTTTTAGTTGCTTACCTGACATTTTTGTCCTATGCAGCAATGTCTACCCACCGCTTGGTTTTTGAAGGAACCATTGTAGTAAGTCATTTCCAAAAGGTTCCAAAGGTTCAAAAGAAATGCTGCATCTTCCAGTTACAAGTCCACAGAGTTGGGAAATTCAGGTCCAGTGAGTAAAAGTCCAGACTGGGATTTTGTTTCAACCAACTAATGGAACATAAAAAGTCACCGTCACAGAGTACTCAATTGGTTGGTTGACACAAAATCCTGGTCTGGACTTTTACTCTCTGGACCTGAATTACCCAACTCTGCAAGTCCACATCCTTAGCTCCTGCGCCACCTGACAGGTCATTGGTAAAGCAAATTAATATGAACTCACATGGTGTTTTATTTCCTGTGTTCATATCATCCGTAGTTTGCCAGTCACATATGTGTCATATTTTATTTAGATTTCTGGCACATGGATGCAGACTAAACTGGCTTCATCGCTTTTCTTTGTGACCCTTAGACATTCTGCGTCCTTGTTGCCCTATTCACACTGGACTTGTTTTGTGTTGTGATTTATCCTGGAAAAATCTGCGGGCCTCGATTTATGTGGCACCGGGGAATTATGAAAGATTGCTGCTTTGCAAAGCAACAGCAGTTTGCCTTTCAGAGCTCCGTCCCTGGTGGGGGTGTCCCTTCCTACAAGACATTGTCGGTATCGGCAAACAAATAAACGATTTAACAAACAGATAAATAAACGTGAATGTTTTCCTTCACCTGTCAAGCAAGTTCATCACCAAGGGTTGGCAAGGAACAGTGCAATGGGCGGTCCTTGTGACGATGGAGGGGTCGGAATGGGACCAGCTACCTCCCGTTGAAACAGAGAGTGACACAGAGACTAATCAGTCTTAAGGAACATGTTAAATTGGATAACTTATAATCGAGGAGGCTCAGAGTGCATGAATATTTTATGCCTGGCAGAAAATGTTCTTAATAATAGCCGTAAATCTCCCCTTTTCCCCCCTTTTAAATCAAATGCATTATCTGCATGATAGGAAATTGCTTGATGACTCCATGGCCGTGCAAATTTAACTCAACCATTCTTTTGACTAGAGTGTAATAAGGAAGGGGATATTGTCAGCTGAATAATTTAAAAGCTCAACTTGCTTATACTTTCCTTGATTTAAAATGTTCTTTCATCTCTCGCGGCACGGTGGTCATTATGGTCCGCCATCGCATCCCTTCTGTTAAGCACAGTCATATCTATGGCTCATTCACCCGACCTCCATCACAGCAAACAGTTGGTGCCCTGTGAACACAGTTCCATCCTTGAGCAGGGCTCTCACCAGGCCCCCAGTTAGATTGTAAAATGAGGGGCAGATGAATTTAGGGTGGGGTGTTTTTCTTGGGCAGGGTGTTGAAGTCCGTACACTGTGGGGAAGTCCCATCCCGCTGTCCTCTCTTCAGTGGGTCCTCAGTTTGTGTCTCCAGTAGATCATCGTCTGGCAAGTAGGGCACATGTGAATTTTTCATAATGTTATGTAAGGAGCTACACCCGAGAGACCCCTGGCCTCATTCTCATTTTTTTCTTTTGCTTTTTTTTTTTTTTTTAACTTTCTTTGCAAAAAAAAAAAAAAAATAGAAATTACAGAGGGGTAGAGGGGATGCAGGAAGCCTCTGGGGCAGAAATCAGTGTTAGGAAGCTGCAGCTTCCTGCTGATGTGCTGTGTTGTGATGCCCGACCAGAACACTGTGGGGTGAGAGCGAGAACCATGGGGGGGGGACTCATCAGTGTGCCATATGTAACGAGAATAGAGAGAGAGAGAGAGAGAGAGAGAGAGAGAGAGAGAGAGACTGAATGAGGGACAAGGTGTGTCCATAAATGACTGACAATTATGCTAAATGGTGATTCAGGGAGACATTTGGCATTGGAAGTAAGGACAGAAAATGATCATGTTAACTATGCATTTTATGAATGGTTTAGGATTTATTAGTATTAATTCACACTTCTGAAAGTGAAATAGAGCTAAAAATAATTAAAAATAATAGTGAAATAGAAATAGAGCTAAAAATAATTCATTGAAAAATATCCATTGACTAATCAAGAAACACTCTTGGGCACACTGTGTCAAGTACGTCAGTAAAATGCTTACAACATTGTGCTCATATAGTAAATACTACTCTGCTCTTCAGGTAAAGATACTTATTTTACTTTGTTATCTGTGAAAAATATGTTTACTGTAAGGTAATATCAAAAAACTCACCTGAAAGAACAATTCTGGGAATTCTATGATTAACTTTCTGGATTAAAAACATTTTCCCTGTTTTCCCTGAAGTTTAACCATGTTTGTATCTCCAAAATACATTTTGGATCCAGGTAGTGAAGGCAGACATGTAACCACAGTTTGCGTTAAGCAGAAGTAGGATCATCCTGAGGATTATTCATAGTGTTGCTGTTCACTGTGTAGTAATGAGGTTGTGGCACGATCCCCACTGAGCTGCCGGGTCAGCATATCGCTGGAGGCCGCACCTGTATCTTCAGACCTGCTCCTGTTTTATGCAGGTGTAAGAATTCCAAGGAGTCATGTGAGTTTCTGCTATGGATCAACCAGAGTTTCTGCTCAGTGTTTGTGTCCATGGAAACAAAGAAATACTGGTACACTGCTATCCATCCATCCATCCGTACATCTTCTGTGACCACTTGTCCTATTCAGGGTCGGGGGGTCGGGGGCTCTCCCGCAGGCTACGGCGCAAGGCAGTGGTGCATTGCCAGGTAACTGATTCCGGGTGTAATGAATCGTACATGAACACTTCACCATGGGAGTAGGACCATGTCCAAAGAACATGGATATTTACCTAAGGGTGAGGAATTAGTCATGGGTCTGGGATTTAGAAAGCAGGCAGGGCAGTATATCACACAGAGATCTGCTCCAGTGTCAGTAAGCAACTCAATGAGTCACAGAGAGATCCACTTTAGTGTCAGTGAGCAAGTCAGTGAGTCACACAGAGATCAAATCTAGTGTCAGTGAGCATGTCAGGGAGTCACACAGATGTCTGTTTCAGGTATCAGTGAGCAGGGTAGTGAATAGCACAGACATATACTCCAGTGTCAGTCTACAAATCCGTGAATCACAGAGATCCACTCATGTCAGTGTGCACATCAGTGTGTCTCACAGAGATCTGCTCCAATGTCAATAAGGAATCCAGTGAGTCAAACATGAAGCTGGAAGGTGAATCATATAGAGATCTGCTCTAGTGTCAGTGAGCAGAGCAGTAAATCACACAGAATTTTTGCATGCCTGTGAGCAGGGCAGGAATTTGAACCGCTTATAAAACAGACATGCAGGCATATACCTGAACACCCAAGATTGGGACCCATAAAACAAGTGAACATTAAAGATGAGTTGAGGCAAAATAAGGCTGGCAGGAGAACGAGGGACCCTATTTAGCAAAGAAATAAAACTGCCAGCTTGAAGAAGCACTGATGTTCCCAAAGATGACTCCAAGAAACTGTCTCTTGTTGAAATTTAAATAATTTTAATTAGTTTGTGTCATCATGGTAATCCCTCATAGAACTACTGTCATGAGAATTGTAACCTAAGTGACACATTACCTGTAACATTTCCATTGGTTTGCACTTATCAGCTGACCATTGATTTAAATAGATTTTACCATTCTTAATAAGCTGCTGGATCAATAAGATGGAAATCCTGTACCTGTTTCGTTCCCTTAAAGGGCTCCCGCAACATAGCACAATGAGATCATTGCTTAACACCACATACATGCATACCTGCATTTTCTGGCGCAGTGCTCTTTGTCCCTCCTCTTTCTCAAATAGCTCAGTTTATCTCATGCCATCCAGCGCACCTGTGACATCAAAGTCATCCCCCCCTCGAGCATTTGCAAACCTCTGAAAATGGGTTAGCTACAGACTCACAGAGCATAACAACAGTTTTCGGGGCAGCAGTCTTTCAAATCCTGTCTGAGGTTAAAGAGCTCCCCAGTTATGTTACAGCACCACATTATGGCATATAAAAAAATAATGGTGTGCTAAGTTAAATATTTCAGAAGGCAGGGATGGCTTATTTTGCAGCGTGGGGGTGTGGGAATAGCTGTGTGAACTGGTTATTTCTGTGGTGATGGAAGTAGAGGAAATCCTCTTTAAAAGATATTTGCTTCCCTGACAGCAAGATTAAACATCTCTGACAGTCAGACCACATTACACGATATTGGGTTTTGGGCATGAGGGACTCCATGATAATTTACCTGGTGAGATAGAAGATTGAGTAGATTTGATTTTCTGTTATTTATTGTCTTGCATTTCACTGGAGCGATTCTGACTGTTAATCTTACTTAGGCAATATTTTATGTTAATTTACTGTTGCAGTTTCCTTGAAATGTGACCGTCGACCTCTCCCCCCTCCCCTCCTCCGCAGCATTGCGCTGGTGGGGGGGGGGGGGGGGGGGGGGGGGGGGGGGGGGGGGGGGGGGGGGGGGGGGGGGGGGGGGGGGGGGGG